>JAOYMU010000059.1:3659539-3673228 GCA_025802295.1 Psammodynastes pulverulentus
CTGGTTTGGGGTAGCTAATCATCTCTGCTTGCCTAGAGCGTACAGAGAGCAATCTAAGAGCAGGTGGTCTTCTTTATTTGGGGGTGGGGGGATACTGAACTTTAAAGAGATGGTAAAGGAAGAAGGACCAAGGGTTCTAATATAGGCGTGTGAAAGAACCTGGTTTTCTGTTGGACTCCAGTCAAGTGAGGACGTTTGGCTGGTACGCTTGCCAAACCTTTCCCGATATGCTTTCTTGCCGGGTAAAGTTGGCATGGCATCCAGTGCCCAAAATTGGTTCGCAGCTGATCCTTTTGGGATTAACAACAGCCAAGCTGGTGGGTGGGGCATCCTGGTCCCTCCTGCAGGCTGCTGGTGTTCCCAGCGTCCGTCTCCTTCGGCCAAGTAGGCTGGAACTGCTGGCAGTTGTAGTTCAGGGCCATCTGGAAGGTGGCTGGATTCCCAGCTCCGGGGTGGCAGTAGGTGAGATCAAAGGAGGCCACAGAAGGAGCCAAGTCCTCCTCCTATGAAATGCCCGGGGTCGGTTGGCAAGCAGCAGCTTGGAAGTAGGCGAAAGAGCAGACTTCACACGGGTGTTTGTTATTCTGGCATTCAGGTTCTGCCTTTCTCCTAGGAGGGTTTTTCTCAAGCTTGTAGAAGCGTGGACTTCAACTCCCATAGTTCCCCAGCCAGTTATGCAAGAGTTGAAGTCCGCACGTCCTCAATGGCGCCAAGGTTGAGGAGCACTGCTCCCAGAGGCTGTGCCACCCCACAGGATGGAGAAGTCCCTCCTGTCCTTTTCATGCTCCCGATTCTAGAGGTGGCTGAGATTCCCCCCCACCATCTGCAAGCAACCCAACCTGGGTCACGACATGGTTCTTCTGAACTGCTGGGTGGGTTGGGTTGGGTTGGGTTGTGTTGGGTTGAGCCCACCTCCTCCACCAGCCTGGCTGAGCTCTCTGGGCTCCAAATGCCGTCTCTGGCGCCCCCGTCCCAGGGAAGGTCCTTCCGCAGAGGCCCCCCGAGGGATGCCAGCCTCCTGAGACGGCATCTGCTCGCCATCTTCCCTCTCCCCCTCCATTCCGCTTGTAACTTCATTATCGCCGGCACGCAGGCCGATACCAGCCCAATTTGGTTAATGATCCCAGAGATAAGAATTATTCTGATAACTTTGGGCCAGCTGGCTTGCAGGAACCAATCGGAGGGTTGCTTGGCCGGGAAGCTGATGGGGAGATAAGATAAGGGCGGAATTGTATTAACCTGCCGGGTGGTGAAACTGAGCGCCAGCGCCACCGATCCCGAGATTAGGGGCAGCCAGACGCAGGCGCACAGCCGCCAGCTGGAGGGGGAGAATTGGACTTTGTTCCTTGCGATAATCGACAACATTGTTTTGGCCATTAGGCCCAGCCGGACTATTCATGGATGTGTCCTGGTGGTGGCCAGTTGATCCGGGAGGGGGCAGGTGGGGGCATGCTCAGAGGGGGAGCCGGCCTTTGGAGGTGGGGTCCGTCCATCTTGGTCCATCTGTCTTCCCGAAGTCCAGGCTCTGCAGAGGGTGCCCTTGGGCTAGAGACCCTGCGTTAGGAATCGGGAGTGTCCAGGCCTTGCTTGGTGCCCACTGGCATCCATGTCCATTCATCATGAAGAGACCAGCACTGCCCACTGTGCTCCCTTCCTTCCTTCCTTCCTTCCCAGTTTCTTTTTCTATTCTTCTTTCCTTTGACCTTCCTTCCTTTCTCTCCTTTTTCTTCCTTCCTTCTTTCTTTCTTTCTTTCTTTCTTTCTTTCTCTTTCTTTCTTTCTTTCTCTTTCTTTCTTTCTTTCTTTCCTTTTTCTTTCCAATAAATAATAGCAGGGATTGAGTGGACCATATTAGGAGCCTTCTCTGAAGAGATGTCTTGAATAGCTTTTCTTGCCAAAGTATTCTGCCTGCACAGTTCCTATGAAATAAGTATTTTTTTAATCACGTACGAGGTCTCGATTATACATATATGTATCTTACGATACTGTGCAGAGATGTTTTCAATAAATGTTGTTTTGCATTTAATGTACAAAAGTGGCCTCTCCTGTTTTTTGTTTTTTTAAAAACTTCACAGATACCCCAAAAAGCTAAGGGGGATGGGATGCTGCTTTGTGCCTAAACAGAGAAGCGCAATAGCAATAAAGACTTATATACCGCTTCATACAGCCCTCTCTAAGCGGTTTACAGACTCAGCCTCTTGCCCCCAACAATCCGGATCCTTGTTTTACTGACCTTGCAAGGATGGAAGGCTGAGTCAACTTTAAGCCGGTCAGGATCGAACTGCCGACACCGGCAGTCAGCAGAATTAGCCTGCAGTACTGCATTCTGACCACTGCGCCACCACGGCTCTTCAGGTTTCAAAGAAAGGAATGTTAAGTCTTCTAAACTTACCAAGAAATGCGATCGAAGCTGGGAAACTGTCCGCGCAGCACACAATGGGCCACTGCCTTTCACAACTCCAGCTGTGCTCCTGCTTACATTGAGAGAAATTACGGTTCAGTACATGGAGAGCTTCTCTCTGCTTTATTAATTTGGCTATAAAATCCCATGCATTTGGCCATGGTTTCAATCTTCAAGCTTCAGTTTGCTCTATCCGAGTATCATCGTGATAGGCTGAAACACATACACAAACATACCCTTTCCTTGCTAATTCCTCAACTTATGAGTATAATGGAGTCTGTGGTTGTTCAATGGTTCGCTACAAGCCAGCAAAACTCTTTTAAAACCTAGTTAGGACTGTAGGATGCTACCAACACCTGCAAATGGGGGCCAGTTGCCGATTGCCTGACATGTCACATGAAAACACTTTGGGGAGGGGGTGCTGGCTGATGGAAATTCAGGACTGGGTTGTAAATCTTGTTAGGGAGGGCTGTCGTAGCTTCGAACGATCCGTAAAGCAACCAGCTGTAAGTCAAGTGCACGGCTGGCTGGGGAATTCTGGGAGTTGAAGTCCGCAAGTCTTAAAAGTGGCCCAGATTGGACCACTTCCCTGTTTCACTGCAACAAGATACATTTTCCCAGGTAAAAGCAGGATTTTAATATAGCCAAGACAGTCTAGTCTCTGCTTTCCCCTTCAAACAGATACTCCCAATTTTGAGCTGTGCTCAAGGTAACTTATATGAAACTCTTGGTTGCTTCAGCAGTTGTAACTAATTTTAGCTGTGCCATCAGCTGGATCCAATGTGTATATTTCCCAAGGGTAATTTCTGTTTGCTGTTGAGTTTTCCAGCTGTTTTATATGTCTCTTGAGAGAGGTGTGGACAGAGACATCCAAAGGATCTGATGCTTCCATTAAAACGACCAAACACATTGTGCCATCACACTGCGAGCTCTGCCTCTTTTGTGTCTCCACGCAAGAAGAAGTGTGTACGACAAGGGTGGGAATTATGGCACCACACTTGTTTTCGTGTTTGTCATATACACATACCCTGCAGCTGGTTGTGCACCAGCCTAATGACCATACTATATTCACAGTATAAAGGATTTCAACAACACGGGGAAAGTAAAATATAGAAGGGATTTGAGTCAATTCATCACGTCTTTTATTTATACAAAAGAATCCAGAACCCATCCAATATACGCACTTCTCCGTTTTAGTGTATGTTCTGCCGAAGCGAGCACATATGTGCTCCTCTACTACTAGTAGTAAATTCCACTATCACGTGATGGGTGAAGGAAAACGGAATCTGCTCCTCTTAGGTGGCTCCACGGGGTTCCATGAGGAAGTGGCAGGAAACACAGAAGTCCTACAAAAGCAGCTGGATTCTATCCCGAGTTCAACGATCCCAAACAAAGTTATTCCGCTTGAGGAATATACAAATAAGATGCATCTGGTTCAACAGAACAGTTGGGTGATGGGTTCAGAAACTGCACTAGCAATAGACTTATATACCGCTTCACGGTGCTTTTACAGCCCTCTCTCAGCAGTTTACACAGTCAGCCTATTTGCCCCCAACAATCTGGGTCCTCATTTTACCCACCTCGGAAAGGATGGAAGGCTGAGTCAACCTCGAGCTGCTCAGGATCGAACTGATGGCAGCTGGCAGAATTAGCCTACAATACTGCACTCTAACCACTGCGCCACTGCGGTTCATACTGCTCAAAATGCTACCAAAAAGTAACTCGGCCTCACTAGAAAAATATTAAGACTAGAAAGGGCGTATACTCTCAAAATCCAGAGACATCTCTCCGTAGAAACTTAATAAACTCACTTCTCTTCCTGTTGTGAAGGTCCAATCCAATGGCTTCCAGGGAAAGCTACTCAAACCCTGTCCCTATCTCCGTGGCATTTTTCATTAGCCTACGTGTGGAATGTTAAGGAAACAACACAACTTCCGAGTTATCTCCTCAGCTAATTGTGAGCTGGTGCAAAGTTTGTAGGCTACTAAATGCACCTTGTCCCTATGCATCCAACAGGTTGATTAGGCCACTCTACGAGCAGTTCCAAGTTGGCCGTCTCTTCAAGATTCCTCGGCTTGTTCGACGGGCTGAATTTGCTCCTGTGGTTTTAGAATAGAGGAGTGATCCTCAGGAGGAGGAGGAGGAGGTGGTTCGTTGGGTTTAGGCTCCAAAGGTAAGGAAGGAACCTTTGCCAGGTGAGTTGAGCTGCCAATAACTGGAGAAGGAGAGAGAGAGAGAGAGAGCACAAAGCAGTGACACCAATCTCTTCCGGTGAAATGCGTATTGATCATTATCGCTTCTTTTATGATGCTGGAAGGTCAACATTTCCGTACTTCGTTCTTGATCTGCGCCACGTCAAAGTTTATTTTATGGATCTGTTACTGCTTTCTCATTACCAAAGGACCAAAGGAAATATGGCAAAGAAGCTAAAACTTCCACAGATGTTTGAGACATCTGGATGTCCCTGTAGGACTGATTGATTTATATTTTGCATTTCTTAACCGCCCATCACCCTCGGGGAGGGGGATGCACTGCAGGACCCAATCGGGGCTTATTAGTCAGTCAAATATTTTCCACTTTCTCATTCTCCCCCTGCCACCCTTTTTCTTTTATTTGCTTCCTTCTTTAATTAAAAACTCTCTTATGTACAATTTTACAACCCTGAATTGGGTTCTTAAATCACTCAACTGCTTCTCCTTCCCCTACTCCGGGGCTACACCTTGAAGAGACACTGTGCAGCATGTTGTAGGCTTCCTTTCTACTTCTTCCTGTTAAGCGTTCATATTCTCTCTTTCTCTCTCTGCTTCCCTGCCATCAACAAGACAAAAAGGAAATCTTATGCAGGTGCTTTTCTGCGCAGCTGAGTCGAGATTTCATTGGAGGGTCTCCCTTCTTATCCTTCCCCTTATTTGGGTCACGTGAGCTCTGCTGCTTCATGTTTTTTGACCACCACCCACCATTGTGTTGTGTTGGCAGCCCCAGTTGTGCTTGTTGTGTTTTCTTAACCCTTCTATGGTGCCGGGAGTCACTTTTGTGAGATGGGAGGTGGTGATATGGTTTAAATAGTTATTTATTTAAAACCTTTATATAGCCACCCATCTTTCAATCAACTCTGGGCCGCTCCCAATCAAAATAGATAAATGAATATCTGATGTGAAGGAGACGACATGGCTATGGAATCAAGATATGATGCTCTTCCCATCTCTAGTTATGGTCGCCCTTCCTTTTAATCTAGGCAGGGGCAACACTAGAGACAAAGATGGGGCTAAACCAGGGGTCTCCAAACTTGGGAACTTGAAGACCTGTAGACTTCAACTCCCAGAATTCCCCAGAAGTGCCCAGGTCTTAAAGTTGCCAACTTTGGAGACCTCTGAGTTAAACCAGCCAACCAACCGTTACAACGACTAAGTCTGGAGCCACTGAAACCAACTTTGATTGAGTAGCTCCCACGTCTCGAAGTTCTTGAGAAGAACCAAGAAGGCAGGGCGGATTCTGCTTTAGCCAGCGAAGGCCGGAAGACCTACCTTGACTCATGGTCTTTGCGTAGCCAGCCGCGGAAGACATTGCCTGCCCCAGAGCTTGATTGGAGCCCAACGGCTGCGCGCTGGGTGCAGCCCCTCGTGTTTTCGGTTTGGGGTCTTTACCAGGTTTAGCCCAGATGGCAACCTCTCCAAGCTGCAAGGAAGCACCCAGTCTCTGGGCGATGTCCACCATCTGACCACGTAAAGAGCAAAAGAAAGAGGACAATTGAATGCTTGGCCCAATCCTATGGCAGATTTTTCCTTCACTGAAGGAACTAAGAGAACCGGGAGAGATGCTTATATATTCATTCCTAAAAAGGTCTCAATTTGCCGGAAGCCATTTTAATGTTTGAGAGGCGCGCAAATTGAATCCTCTGACTTGAGTAAGGTACAGGTTTTAGACACCCACTTTCAATACCAGAGGTATCTCCTCTAAACGGAACAGCCCTGCTTTAAGTCTACTCCTCTGTGGAAGTTCCCATTAGTAGTTTACGATCAACATACCTCGGGGTCGAAATCCAAGGTGCTCTCTTTTAACGCATGGACCTTTCTCTGCATCTCGTAGTACTGAGTGACAGCCTCCGTCTTATCCCCTTGATTGTATAGCAGGATTGCGTAATTCAGACTGATGAGGGGGTTGCCCCTGTAAGCCAGAAGAAGCACAATGTGGTCTTAAGCTTGAAATAACAAACATCGGTTTATTTGGCCAGTAAATAGCCAAAGTAGACAAATGTTGTCCAACTGCGTTGCAGTCACCCAATTGTTTCACACGGAAAGTATTACAGAGGCTTGGTTTTTCTGATCAGGTGGATCGGAATAAGGATAGGAAGAGAGAGAATAATAGAATAACAGAGTTGGAAGGGACCCTGGAGGTCTTCTAGTCCAACCCCCTGCTCAAGTAGGAGATCCTATACCATTCCAGACAAGTGGCTATCCAGTCTCTTCTTATGATGGAGCCCCTACAACTCTTGAAGGCAAGTCGTCCCACTGATTAATTGTTCTCACTGTTAGGAAATTCCTCCTTAGTTCTACGTTGCTTCTCTCCTTGATAAGTTTTCATCCGTTGCTTCTTGTCCTGCCTTCTGGGGCTTTGGGGAAGAGATTGACACCCCCCTCTTCTTTCTGTCAGCCCCTCAAATATTGGAACCCTGCTATTCTGGGAGTTGAAGTCCACAGCTTTTAAAGTTGCCAAGGCTGGATATCTTTACTCTAATAGCATCGGTTTCCATCGAGTTCAGAGGAAGCCCTCCCTAAAATTAAGTACGCAGAGAAGACATACGTGTCCAGGGATGAAGCTTTCTGATAGGCCAGCCTCGCATTTTCAAGATCTTCAAGATTTGTCAAGGCAACTAAAATAAAGAAAGGGAGGGAAAAAAAAAAAACTCCAGCAGTGTTTATCTTCCTAATGCGGAGGAGCCCTGAATTACGTTTTACCCTTGAACCAATGACATTTTCAATTTAAAGAATAAACGTCCCCGCTCTTAAAAGTGAAATTACCTTAGCATAATCGTTTTAAGAAGATCGTTAATAAGAACCGTATGTCTACGATACTACATCAAAGACTACTAGATATTGTAAGGAAGCAGAGGGTTCTGGAGGCCAGGAAAATCAGGATTTTAAGCAAGGGGGCGGTGGAGGGAGGGCAGGTGCAGCATTGGTACCTGCTAGCAACATGTAAAGTTCTGCCAACTTGGGCTGGAGATGGACAGCTGTGCTGATGAAGTGGAAGGCGGAAGCGTATTGGTGCATCGTCAGGTGGACCAGCCCCAGATTGTACAGGATCTTCCAATCAAAAGGTGCCAGGTAGTTTGCCCGTTTCAGGCAGCTGATGGCCTGTGGAAGAACATTGGTTGGTCACTAGAGGAGAAGACCGGGATGTCCCTGCAATAACAACACTGTCCTTCTCCAAAACGAATCCTAGACTTCACTTGCAAACCCTGGCGAAGGTGAATGTTAACGAGATGTGCTTCAATCTACTCTGGTTGATCAATCCACTGAGAAGCAGTTTGGCGTAGTGGTTAAGGTGCTGGCCTAGAAACTGGGAGACCGTGAGTTCTAGTACTGCCCTAGGCATTGAAAGCTGGCTGGGTGACTTTGGGCCAATCACCAGAGGACGGTGAGTTCTAGTCCCGCCTTAGGTTTGAAAGCCGGCTGCGTGACTTTGGGCCAATCAGCAAGAGACAATGAATTCTAGTCCTGCTTTATAGGCATGAAAGCCAACTGGGTGACTTTGGACCAATCACTAGGAGATGGGGAGTTCCAGTCCAGGCTTAGGCATGAAAACTGATTGGGTGACTTTGGACCAATCACTAGGAGATGGTGAGTTCTAGTCCCACCTTAAGCCTGAAAGCCGGCTGGGTAACTTTGAGCCAATCACTCTCTCTTAGCCCAATCCGTCGCACAAGGTCGCTATTGCGGGGTAGGAGGAGGAAGAGCGACTATGTATGTTTGCTGTCTCGAGTCGCTTCTAAAATAATAAAGGTGGAATTAAAAATAAAGCAAATAAACACTCATTCTCTGGTACTGTGATACCTCAGCCCGTTCATTAGAACCGAGTGACACAATGTGTTTGCGGTGTAGGAAATCTGTTAATTGCTTTCCCCTTAAGGGTCCCATCAGTGCCAGGAGTAAAATAAATCCGGTGTCCTACATAGGTGCATGAGTGCCAGTGCAGAGAGAGACAAGCTGTCTTGTGTTGAACTGGAGAAGGGAAAAAACAAGGACAATTTTCCTTCCTCTTCCTCTTCCCCAGCTCGAGGGTGCCCCCAACCCCAGCAACAGGGCAACGTGGATCTCAGTTGGGGGGCATGGCAGACCTCCGAAGGTCATGTGTGACCCAGAGACCATAGTTCATTCACGGTCCTCTTTTTTTGGCTAGAGAAGAGCCAATCAAGTGTAGAATCTATAGCTAAACAGTTCAGATTGAAAGAGAAAGAGGTGACCGGGGTTGTTCACGGCTCAGCGGGGAAATGAATCCTCTTACAACGCGGACCCCTCGCTCGGAACAGCTGCATGTCGAACGGGGCGGGTGCCCCTCCGAGGCCCCAAACCCTCAAAAAGAACCAGGTTGGAAGCTCAGTGCCTGAGTGGGGCCTGATGGAGGATCCGCAAATCCTTCAAATCAGGAGATGGCTGTGGAGAGAATATGCCAGAGGCGGAAGGCGCGGGGAGAAGGGGAAGCAGCGGGGGTCCCTTCCTTGCTGTTTCTTATTTTCTCCAAATGTCGGGGCGAATACGATACACCCTCCTTCCCTCCCCCGGTGTGTGTGGGTGTGTGTAAGCCCCCCCTTTTCCCCCCAGCCAGAGGCCTTGAAAGGAAAGCAATGCAGCAGGAAACAGACCAAGTAAAAAACTGAAGGAAGGGCCTCCGTCTTCCTTTCCTTTCCTTTCCTTTCCTTTCCTTTCCTTTCCTTTCCTTTCCTTTCCCTCTTCCTTCCTTCCTTCCTTCCTTTCTTCCTTTCCTGTGTTTAGAATGCAGTATTGCAGGCTAACTCTGCCCACTGCCAGAAGTTCGATCCTGAATGGCTCAAGGTTGACTCAGCCTTCCGTCCTTCCGAGGTGGGTAAAATGAGGAACCAGATTGTTGGGCGGCAAGAGGCTGACTCTGTAAACTGCTTAGAGAGGGCTGCAGAGCACTGTGAAGTGGTATGTAAGTCTAAATATAAAGTCATAAGTCATAGTTATTGCTATGGCAAAAAAAAGCTGTAAAATGGAGCATGAGTCACTTAACAACTGCCTGGCTTACCAATAGAAATTCTGGCCCCAATTGAGCTTGTAAAAGTCAAGGACTACTTATATACACCTCCTTGCCATGGAGGAAGAGAAAGAGTCAACGGGAAACGGAGGGAGAGAATTTCTGTTCTTCCTCCCATCGAAACACACAGGGGGAACAGGGAACAGGGAAGAGGAGGGCAACACGCTCACCGCCACGTATTTCTTTTTGCCGAAGAAGCACATCCCGATGTTGTTCCAGAGCAGGGGGCTCTCGGGAACCGTATAAGCCACGACCCGGTACTTGCTGAGAGCCATGTCGAAGTCCCCGTGGGTTTGCATCATACTGCCAGCTGCCAAAATGGCCTTTGGAAGACAAGAAGCCCAAATGAAGTCGGCCAACAAAGAAAACCTTTTAACAGATTAACAAGAGCTGGAAGGCACCTTGTAGGTCATCTAGTCCAACCACACACACACACCCCGCCCAAGCAAGAGACCCTACACCATTTGTGACAAATGGCAGTCTCTTCTTGAAAGCCTCCAGGGACGAAGCTCCCACAACTTCCGAAGGGAACTTCTGTTCCATGGGTTGGTTGTTCTCACTGTCAGAAAGTTTCTCCTTATTTCCAGGTTGAATCTCTTCCTTGTCTAGTTTCCATCCATTGTTCCTCCTCTCGCCTTCAGGTTCTTTGGAAAACAGGTTGTTCCCCTCCTCTTTGTGATAACACCTCAAATACTGGAAGACTGCCATCCTGTCTCCCCTGGTCCTTCTCTTCCCTAGACCAGCCATGCCCAGTTCCTGTAACCATTCATCTTATGTTTTAGTCTGCAGTTCCCTAATCACCCTGGTTGCTCTTCTCTGCACTTTTTCTAGAGTCTCAACATCTTTTTTTATTATAGTGTGGTGACCAAAAATTGGATGCAATAGAGTAAATAAGTAAATATGGCACAAGCTCCATATTTTCAAAAGGCCAAAATGGAGAGCTGCTGTCTTAAGGTTCAGGAATGCATCTGTGGCCCAAACGATGAGAGAGATACGATGCCTCTACAAACTAGAAATAACTGAATTCTTGCAGTCTGGAAGGGGGGGGGGAGGGAGAGGAGAAAGGCATTTTCACTCTCTTCCATTACGCTTGTTGTATACAGTTGTTTATTCACATGCATACAGGATTTTGGGGGGGAGGTAAGCAAAGTTATACAAAAGGCGGGGAACCAATCAGAAACAGGAAGCCTGGGAAATCTAGGCATGAGCTAAGCGAAATAAAAGGAATTAGCTAAATCTAGTTTAGACCAACACTGTTTATTATACCAACCAAGTATCTCCCTATCAAGTATGTTTTTGCTATGAGGATGCACTACGTAATACACTGAGCATCTCAACTCTTATTTACCCAGAGTTTCATGGAAACTCTTCGCTTTCCTTTTGTTTATCTGTTTTGAGATTCAAACCACATCCGTTCCTTCTTTGGATCCAACTACTCCCAATATACTTCTTTCATGCTATTTATTCACTTTTGCATGTACCACTTTTTCCTTCTGCTTTTTAACTACACCCCCTTAACTATCCCATTCTTGCTGTATCCAACATACTTTCGCGTTGCTGCTAAAATGCTCAGCTCTGATTTCCAGGTAACAAAGGGGACAGAAACCCATTTCACACACTTGCCATTTTTTTGCTTATTTCAAAAAAAACACAAAAAAACCCCCCACCATTCATCACTCTGAATGTTTTTACCCTCATTTGCACATGTTAATATTTCTCTGTTTTTTCCAATTTTTGTAAATAGCCTAGCAAGATAAATTAATTGGCTTGTCATTTACGCGTAACGTGCAGTTATTCATTCTCCAACCTCTTAACACCCTCACATTTGTACATTTCATCATAAATACATTAAACCAACAAGGGGATATATATTATAGCTTAATTCCGTCTTAGCATCAGGCCATTTGTTAAGCAAGCCACGCATTTTCGTGCCTTTTTAACTTCCACCTTAGACTACTCCTCGGTGTATTTAACAATTAACTTCCTACGTGTACAAAACACTCATAACTTAAGCTAGTCTTCCTGTTCCCCAACTTACCCTATAGTTGAAGGGGTCGAAGGTGAGGGCGTTTCCAAGGTACTCAAAGGCTTTCTGATACACCTCAAGCTAAGAAAGAGAAAAAATGTGTATTTTATTTATCACTGTGGATTATTCTACTGTCATGGCGATCAGAAAGAGGCCGTCGGCCTTGGAAGCCATATTTTGGAAGCTTCGAGGCTGCCACATTCGGGACCTGGGAATTTGGGAGGGGGGATTTCACAGAGGGATAGAAGAATAGACACAACAATATTTTTTTCTCAAGAGAGTCAAGGTGTTGTCCTGCACCTGGAGGGGAGGGACTGGCGGGATGTCTCCAGTGGAGACGAAGATGTGATTGGACCATGTGATGGGTTGATGGGTGCAGGGGATGGATCTTGGAATTCTCTTTTGGGAGGGGAAAACCCGGAACTCTCAGATTTGGGTTTTCCTAGATGTGCCAATATATGCTCATAAAATGGAACTTTGAGGAAATGTTTATTGGTTTGGAGTTGGTTAGTTGGAAGGCTGACATTGGCATTCCTAGACATTATATTTGGGGTCTAAGAGGAAAGAGAGAGAGAATTCACTCTACAAATTAGATGAGGGTGACGGGGTAACACAGAGGTGGTTTACTTTGAATGCAAAGAAGGGAAAACATCTACTACAACTGAACTACAGGTAGTCCTTGACGTACAACAGTTCATTTAACGACCGTTTGAAGTTGCAACAGCATTGAAGAAAGTGACTTATGACTCTTTTTCACCCTTGTGACTTTTGTAGCATCTCCAAGGTCAAGTGATCAAAATTCGGATGTTGATGACGGACTCGTATTTATGACAGTTGCAGTGTTGTGGGCTCACGCCATCCGCTTTTGCGACCAAAGTCCACAGAGAAGCCAGATTCACTTAACAACCGTCTGACTAGCTTAACAACTGCAGCGATTCACTTAACAAGCATGGAAAGAGCAGTGGCAAAATGAGGCATAATTCACTTAGCAACCCTCTGGCTTAGCAGCAGAAAATTTGGGTTCGATTTGTGGTCGTAAGCCGAGGACTACCTGTATAAATACCTAATGACCAACTTTTCATACCTCGAGGTAAAGCAAGCCCAGAATTGTAAGGAGCTCTGTGTTTTCAGGAGAGAATCTGAAAAACACAGAAATAAACAAACAATCATTCATCTTTTCTGCAGGGGAAGGAAGGAAGGTGGCCCAAACTGTCAGAGTACTGGAGGAATATCGATGTTTTCTATGCCGATGATTAAAAATACAGCCCCTTTTTAATGGCAACCCGTAATTAGCCAGTCAAAACAGGCTTGTCTCCAGTTTAAAGGCAATTGAATTGGCTTTGGGTTAGAAGTTTAGGGACTTAGCAACCCATGAGAGTGCCAGGGATAGTGCTGGGCTTTGCTCTAGGCTGGCAGGTGGAGGAAGGAGGCTGTTGTCCAAAATTGAAAAAAAAAAAGGACGTTTTTCATCATCTTCCCAACTTCAAGAAAGTCAGGTGCCTTCCCGTCCTCCCAAAAATCCCTTTTGACTCACATTTAATTTCAAGACCGCTGGTTCTAGGCTGGCAGTTGGAGGAGTGGTATTCAGCATCAAACACCCCCCCCCACCTCCTGTCTCCTCTCCTTTCCTCTCAATTGAGATATTGCGTTGGAAAAGAAAAGTTGCCTCTGATGTCATTCTTTGACAGTTATAATCCTCAGCGTGCAATATTTGGATTACAATCCAATCCCAATTTGTTAGTTATCATGTTAGTTATCAAGAGGTGGTGCAGTGGTTAAGAGTACTAGACTGCAGGCCACTTTTGCTGACTGCCGGCTGACTGCAATTTGGCAGATCGAATCCCACCAGACTCAAGGTTGACTCAGCCTTCTGAGGTGGGTAAAAGGAGGACCCAGATTGTTGGGGGCAAGAGGCTGACTCTGTAAACCGCTTAGAGAGGGCTGTAAAAAGCACTATAAAGTGGTATATAAGTCTGTGCTATTGCTAT
>JAOYMU010000059.1:3934982-3947451 GCA_025802295.1 Psammodynastes pulverulentus
GCGTCTCGACCAATCGCGCGCTATTACTTTTGGGGTTTTTTTACGCAACGGGGGGGGAGCGTTCCGGCACCTTTTGGTGCCGAAAAAAAGCCCTGGAAATAGGTATTGGTGAAGGTGAAACAACTAAATCTAGTCATCTTTGTAATGTTTCCTTAGGGAAACACAACAAGGATCTCTTCTGGCTTAGGCTTGGCCAGGATGGCTGGTTAAGTCATGCAAAACTAGCACCACAGACAAGTCTAAACTCTGGGGAAATAGGAAATAGTAGAATAATCAAAATGGACATCTGAAGCACTGCCATCATAAAGAGAAATGTGTCATAATTCAATATCAGAGCAGTTGTACACTTTCTGGGCTACCAGATTTGCCACCTAAACACACAGCAGTACTGCCATACCAACTCAAGGGTGCCTAGAAAGACTACTAGCTTGAGCTAGCCAAGGTTCCCTCCAGATAATTGCTCAGGTAGTTACAGCCAGGGATGGGCTTCAAAATTTTTAGCAAGGGGTTCTCTGCCAGGTTGCTGGATGGGTGTGGCCATGGTGGGCATGGCCTAGTTGGTCTCCTGCACCATGGTGTGAGGGGGATGTTTTTGCCCTGCCTGGGCTCTGGAGGCTTTTCTCAAGCCTTCAGGAGGGCGAAAACAGCCTCCCTGGGCTCCAGAGGCCCTCTGGAGACTGGAAATACACCTGTTTCTGGCCTTCCAGAGCCTCCGGAAGACTCTTTTTGCCCTCCTCAAGCCTCTGTGCACTCCCTGCACTTACCTGCATCCAAAACAGGCCATGGGGTGGGGTGGGCAGGGCCAGCCAGGAGTGGGATTTGTGCATTCTCCGAACTGCACAGAATTTTAGCTAGGGGCCCTCCTGAACCCCTGCGAACCTCAGGCAGCCCACCCCTGGTTCCAGCAATTAGGAGATGAGGGGAAAAAGCAAATTGACCATTGCTAGGGCCGCTTCTCTGTTCAGCGTGTGAATCATGGGGGCATGACCCTGTGGGAGTTGTGGCACCTTGGCTCTATAGGAAAGGGAGAATTCTATGGAGCAAGGACAAACAGACATGGGAACTGGATAATGGGAAATGGCAAATAAATACCGGGGTATTGAAAGGCGGCCCAAAGATCCATATTAATGTGGATGCACACAGAGGCACTACTGATCTCAGTCTGGTCCCTCCCTTGCATGCTCTTGGATCCTCTACCTTCCCTCCTTTCTCATTGTCAAAATAAGGGTGTCACACTTGGTGTTTTGATACGATTAAAAAAAAAAGAATTGTGCATAAATCCAAAGGCTGTTTTCATTGCCTCACTGAGCACTGAGTGTAATAATGTTCCTCACTGATTCAGTAAGGAGATTACTTGGCATTCATCCTTTGTAGTCACTGCTGAGAATTGGGAATTGTGTCCAATGGAGAGGAACTAGGTTTTGTCACTATGATTACACCATCTTTGATTCTGATGTTTAATGAAGAGCTGTATTACTTAGAGTCACCATTTGTCATCTCCTCTCCTTGATCTTTGAATCCAATTCACTGAGATGCGCTAGAGGAAGTACTGCAATATTATTCCTTCTAAATGGTTCTTGCTTAAGAGCTGTAATAACCGTTCCCTCTTTATGACTATCCTGAAGGTTTTATTTAGCAATGCCACAGCCTCTAGTAATTATTAGTCAGTTCACTTACTGAATCAAGTTTGTTTGTAATATGCATAATGAGTCCCGACTTCCATTCAACAATATTATCACTCTTTTTTTTACAATCAAGAACAAGATCTGTTGGCGAGTTACTTTCTCATTTTTGTTTCTGCATGTTCTGTGCCTGGCATAATCAAGCAGCGAAGTCAACTCCAACTTTAAGCGTGGATAACTCTTTTTTCCTTCTTTGTTTATATATGTGTGGGTTGTATGCCTATGGAATAAATGTAATGGTTTGTGGCTCTGGGCAAGCATATAAAGAACCACAGATAACAGCAGGTATCCTTGTTCAACACAGGCTGAGCTGTAGCGACTGCTGGTATGCAGACTCCAGAGCACTTTTAAAGAGCCAGTTACGGGAACAATCCAAAATAGGTTGCTGTCATAGCAGAAAAGAAGAGTAGTGTTGTATATGAAAATGCCTTTTTTCCTCCCCCTCCAGATCTACTGCCAGCCAATTGATTCAAATGACGCTGGGGATGCAAGAAGAAATTGAACACGGTCTATCCTAGTCTTTCTGTCTGCCTGCCTGTTTATTAGATGAAGCCAACTTAAATGTTATTCCTCTGGAGTTAGATAGAGATATAGATCAGGGGTCTGCAATCTTAAACACTCAAAGAGCCATTTGGACCCATTTCCCACAGAAAAGAAAACACTGCGAGCCACAAAACCTGGGTGGGCATGGCCAACTCAACTTCACTCCCATCCAATCACATGACCACCACCATCCCTCAGCCACGCCTACCCAGATTTTGTGGCTCCCAGTGTTTTCTGTGGGAAATGGGTCTCTCTCTCTCTCTCCCTCCATCCCTCGCTCTCATTTCTGTTTTTTGTGTTTTACCTTCTCAGGCCAGGTTAGGAGTGACTGGGAGGGGAGGGCGAGGGGCGGGGCGCGGCCAGCCAACAGGGAGCCACAGCAGAGCACCCAAAGAGCCGCATGCAGCTCCAGAGCCACAGGCTGCTGACACCCGATATAGATGGATGATATAGATTTGTTTGTAAACAAAAGAGGTAGAGAGAAAGGTTATATTCCTCCCTCTCCCCCAAGGTATAATGGATGGCATCTTAATTAGCACTTTTTTTGGAGTCAGAAGCAGCAACAAGAAAAGTAGGAAATAAAACAAGAGTGTACACATTTTACATATCACCTCTTAGGGCTGTAGATACACTAGGACAGGGGTCTGCAACCTGTGGCTCTGGAGCTACATGTGGCTCTTTTGGCCCTCTGCTGTGGCTCCCTGTCAGGTGATCCCACCATTGCCTGGCCCCTGCCCACCCCTCCCTGTCACTTCTTGCCTGGCTTGAGAAGGTAAGGGTGATGGAAGGGGATGGAGACTTGCTCCATATTCCAGAGCAGGAGGTGACTGGGTGGGAGTGAGTGATGTCGAGTTGGCCACACCCACCCAGTCACACTGGCTAAATTATTGGCTCCCAGTGTTTTCTTTCCTGTGGGAAATGGGTCCAAATGGCTCTTTGAGTGTTTAAGGTTGCAGACCCCTTGTTCATTGAAGACAGTCAATTGTTCCTCTGGAACTTGGTTTGATCTGCAGCATTAAGGAAAGTCTTAGTTAAGGTGACACTGAGCACTGATTGATTGTCCCAATCATATATTTGACTGTCTTTGCTTCGTCGGCTACTGAATATCTATGGAGATTCTCAGTCATTCAGAGATCATGGTTGTCCCAAAGTTGCTTTTCCAAAAGCGAACCGAACGTTGTTTTTCCTTGAAGATCTTTCGCTTCTCATCCAAGAAGCTTTTTCAGTTCTGACACGAGTCCAAGAAGCTTCAAGGTCTTCAAGGAAAAACAAAGCCCAGTTGCCTTTTGAAAAAGCACCTTTGGGACTTTGGCTACTGAGTTCTGGAGAATCCATGTGGTTTAACCTCAAGGCTTCCATCTCTCCAACATGGGAACCTCTTGTCTCTCGTGGGTCTCTAGAAGATGTTCACAAAATGTCCTGGATTGCAGGTGTCCTGGAGAGCTGTGTTGTGGGGCCTTGGTCTAGAGTTTGTCCTTGGACTCTTCATCATCCGAACGGAACCTGGATTTCAGGCTTTCCAATGGCTGGGCAATCAGATTCAGGTATGGTAGAACCATGTTTGAAGATGTTACATCCCATGTTCCTCAGGGACAAAATCCCACCTTGCAAGTTCACACGTCCACCAGCTTCAGTTCAGAAAGATCCCGTTGGCACCATTAGCCAAATCGACTGTTTGGTTTGACACGAGACAACACCTAGCTTGTGATGGCAAGATCTAATGGGAAAGGAGAAGACTTTGACCAGTTCTTGAGTAATAAGGACAACGGTTTTGAGTGATTATCATGATTATCATTGACTTTGCACTTAAGCTTCTGTAGATCAAAAGGTTGCTAAAATTATCAGGGGTCCTTCGTGTTGAGTCATAGGTGTGCTGTAATTTTTTTAAAACATGAACATGACTCTATTTCCAAACATTCCTTCTAATATTGTTCCCCTTACAGGCATTCCTCAACTACACGACAGCAGGATCCAGCTTTGTCTTTGGGGAGAAACTGATTCAAGAAAGTTTTGCCTTTCAGGTGAATTTAGATAAACATATTCTCCCTATCCTCCTCTTTCTGGACTCGACTTTCTCTTGATCTCCTTCTTGAAGGTCTTAAAAATGGCTTTGTCAGGGTTCCGCCGATTTCCCTAATTAAACCATGATCCTCGAGCCAAGTTTCAAAAGAATTCCAAAGATTTATTAGGAGCAACATGTAGGCATTGACCCATATGAAGCCAATTCTGCCACACGTAATTTATGGCCCACCTATGACCCTGTTTCCCCTCTCCCCTCTTGGTGTGTCATAAATCACATTCTCCAATGTAGCACCCTCATGGGCTGGGTGTCATAAATCAAATTCTCCAATGAAGATTTTCCTGGGCAGAAGATCCAGTAGCCTAGACTACAATCTTGATAAGATAAGCATGGAATGTGCTTCTGGTTTCAATGGCCATACTGCTCCTTCAGTTTTTTCTCCCTCCTGCTTATGGCAACTCGAAAACAGGCATAGGAATGCTTTACGAGTTGCCTCACCCAGGTCCTTGGTTCTTTATGCTTGGGTGAAAGATGGAGTGGGACACCTCAGCTGGTCCATTCTGTGTCCTTGCCTCTGTCCACTGCTATCTGCTTCTGTCAACTAGGCCATAAAAAGAAAGCATCATACCCAAAGATCCTCCAAACTGGATGTGGGCCCTACTGAGCAACTTGCTTTCTTCCCAAATTGGACAGAGCAGATCAGGAGGCAGTTCCTCACCATTGTTTTCTGCACAAGAGGTCCATCAATTTGCAGATGTATTTTAGAACACTTGGTCTGTTCAGGGTGTCCCGTGTTTTACTAGCAACCTAGTTTTCCAATGCTTCAAACTCCACAAAAACCATTTGACTTCTGTATACAAAGATGTGATACTTTCCTAAAATTATCCTTCATTATTAATCATATTGGCCAGGGTGGATGGGAGCTGTCATTCAGCAACATCTGGAAAGCTGCAGATACCCTGTGCTAAAGATGCATACTGTTTCATTCTGTCTCCAGGCCCTGCCTATTATTGTCTTCTTCAGTTGTGTGATGTCCATTCTCTACTACTTGGGAGTCATGCAGTTTATAATCCTGAAGGTAAAGCTGAGTTTTATGAATTCAAGAGTAAGCTTATAATTTTCCTAATGGAGCTAAACAGTGTATTGATCATCCATATATACCATCCATTTGGCCATAAGGCACCTGGAGAGGCCAAGATACGTTATAAGGCACCCAAAGAGAGTAATATTACTTCTTCCACTATTAGGAAGTACTAATAGAAGGGACACAACACGATAATTTACAAGGAAAGAGGTTATGATGAAGTAGTAGACAGTAAACAAAGAGTTGCTTTGTCAAATCAATGGGGGTGGAAGACAGAAATATGGAAGATGCTACCTCAAAATGAACATCAGGGAATCTTGGTTGATGAGAAGAGAGCACCACAAGATGAAGGCAACACAGGCGGTGGGGTTAATTCCATTGACTGTGATATCTGTTTTGTCTGTGGACTCCGAGTCAGATCCCACTGCTCCATCTAGGTCACAGTGTAGACCGGCCTTCTGGAAGAAGCTCTACTGAAAGAACCTTCAGTCCTACTGAAATGCATCAGACTTTGGACCAAAGGCTTTCTAGAATGAAAAGTGCATGCTTGCCGCTGAGCTATGGCCCCAATAGCTAAGGATGTGTCATTGCTACAAGGCTAGCAAATGAATCAGCAAGAGATTAAATCCAGGATATTCTGGGCAATGATCCTTAAGCTGCCAATGTCCTCCAGCTCACCCTCTCCAACCTTCTTCCAACAGTTGTCCTGGCTCCTGCAAATCACAATGGGCACAGCGGCCACCGAATCTCTGAGCGTGGTGGGGAATGTATTTGTGGGGATGGTAAGTGGTAAGTGATCTTGACTTCCTCCATGAATGTCCATGAGTGGTCATCACGAGCTTCTCTTCTCCGAACAAGCGAGGGAACAGACGTCCATTCTGATTTCTTTCTGTTTTTCATTTTCCAAAGCTATTTTGTTTCTGCATTTGAGAATAGTCTCCTTTCTCCCCCGCCAATTTGGGGGTGTGGGTGTGGAAATTGCTGGGAAAAGGGGAACATACTTTTGAGTGCATTTCTCTGAATTATGTGCATCTTTGCCTTTTTCTTCGACATAACCTTTCTTCCTTTTATTCTGCTTTGCAACATTTAAAGAAATGCAGATTTTAGAACTAGCTAATGTTTGGGTTGTATTTTGGTTCGGAGATGCCAAACGAGGTAAGTTTTCATTCGAATGAATTTCTCTTCCATTTTTTGTAATGTGAAACAATCACAACACTGGACGCTCTCTGCCTCATAGTTTATTCCAGAACGAAGTATTTTATTCTCCTGGGCTGCGTGTTTAAGCAGAATATGGAATCGTGCTGTCTACTTGTTGCTTCTGACTAACAGAATTCTGAGATATATTTCTAGGGTCTGCAGATGTTTTGGTAAACCTCTATTTAATGTTTTGTCCTCCAGACTGAAGCACCATTGCTCATCCGTCCCTACCTAGGGGACATGACACGCTCAGAAGTCCATGCTGTGATGACCGGTGGTTTTGCTACCATTGCTGGTAGTGTGATGGGTGCATACATTTCATTTGGGGTGAGTCTGATAACAATAATAATAGCGCTTAGACTTCATAGTGCTTTACAGCCCTCTGTAAGCAGTTTACAGAATCAGCCTCTTGCACCCAACAATATGGGTCCTCATTTTACCCAACTCGGAAGGATGGAAGGCTGAGTCAACCTTGAGCCTGGTGAGATTTGATCTGCCAAATTGCAGGCAGCTGGCAGTCAGCAGAAGTAGCCTGCAATTACTGCACTCCAACCTCTGCACCACCAAGGCTGACTTTTCTTTACAGCCAGTACATGGATATAGAATAATTTTAACAAGTGTTATCCACCAGGTTTTTTTTTCTCCTTCCTAAAATAGCGTTTTAATAGGGATTGGGAGTTGGTGTCATATGTACAATACCAAATATGCTGAATGAAGTGAACAGAGGACTAAGAGAAGTAATGTGTGGGCTTGGATATGGGGGTGAGTTTTACATGTTTCCACACTGCCTTGCTTTTAATAGGATGCAAAGGAATATTTTTCCCACTGTTCATGGAGGCAAATGATATGAAGCAAATGTGCACACTTATTTTAATTTTTTTGTGGCTGTTGTTACCCCGGAGTGGGAAAGGGGAGGAGGGGGGGGAGAATATGTTTTTGGCAGCCATTGTAACTGTAAGTGTGATGTTAAAAATAAGCATAATGTTCTATTTCCCACTGCCTGTACATATGGCGGGGAGCTCCTTGCATTGCAAAGAAAGATCTCCCAAGCCATGGGAGATAAAACAGAATTAAGAGGAGTCCTCTTAAGTGCATACTAAAATGGAAATGTTTAAAATACCGCCTTCCACCCTAAGCACAATGCTGCCGTTGAAAACTCATGCTTGATCAATGGACTGGAATATAATGGCTTTTTTGTGCTGGGTGCAGCATGAAATCTGATTGTTGTCTCATTGGTTATGACATGGTTAGATGTACTGCATATTGTTTCCTTCTGTGTGGATTGCTATAGAGTGCGATTTTAATTCATCCTCGGAGAGTTGCAAAGCCGTGGGATGCACTTCCTAACACAAAATGGTATTTGCTCTCCCAGTTCTGCATTGATCTAGTATTACATTTACAATAGCAACTCACTACAGTTTGCTTAATAAAGACACTGTTGAGCTGTCCTTGGCAATCAGGGATATTTTAATCTAGATTGTGGTGTTGTGGGAGGGAATTGTTTCACAGCTAAAGGGAGCAGTTGTGGCCTCCACACTGAGCCATCTCGAGTTTCATTAACAATTTAATTTTCATGTGCGAGAAACTTTAACTGTTGCAATCTTTTAAACGCCCAACGCTGGCGTGTTAGTAAGGGAGGTGTTTGGTTCAGAAATTGATTTACGGAATTATTTGACTGAATTTGCAAACCAAAGTGCCTGGCTGAATCGGATTGCCAAGTCAACTCAAAGCATCGAATCAACCTGGCGTGCTTCTGAATAATTTTGGACCGCTTTCTAGGGCTAAGATTTTCTCCCCAATTGAATTGGAACCAGTTGGGATTCTTTGATTTAAAGCGGTTCAGACAATCCAAACAGAATCAAATTGATTTGTACAAATTAATTCAGAAGTGAAATGGAATGGATGTGATTTGATGAACTGTTTTGGAAAATTGATTTGAAGCCCGCCTTGATTCTAATCGGCCTTGTATTTATTTGTGATGTTGTTGTCAGATTACGTGAGATTTCTGAATAGTTTTGTTTATGTACAGTATATCACATTTAGTAGTGGTTTGTTTAATCATGGCTTGTGAAAAATGTCCGAGTATGCTGAACAATCCAAGTGTGAGCTAAGAGCCCTGGACATGACATGCAGTGTATTTTTGAACATCATGTGACTTCATAATATATATATATTTGTGGCATATGTGTGTGAGATGAAAGGACATATTATAGTTGCAGATGCTTCTGCTTTGCCTTATCTAATGTATTAAAAATACAGGAGAGAAATAAACTTTAAAAAAAGCCTCTTATTTCTGACAGATTGTGTCTCTACTGAACCCTCACTGCAGCAGGTGAATAAATAATTGGGATCATAGATCAGAAAATGAGGATAAGGCTCTATAAAACTCTGATAGATTGCTAGATAGACAGACTAACAAACTGATATGCAGTAGGTAGATGAGAGATAGAAAGATAGAGATGATAGAGATGAGAGAGAGAGAGAGAGAGAGAGAGATTAGAGAAAGATGAGAGAGATTAGAGAAAGATGAGAGAGAGGGAGAGAGGGAAAGAGCGAGATGATAGATAGACAGATGGTAGAGATGATAGAGAGAGAGATTAGAGAAAGAGATGAGAGGAGGAGAGAGGGAGAGAGATAGAGAGAGATATGATAGATAGATAAAGATAGAGATAGAGAAAGCTAGAAAAAGAAAGAAAGAAAGAAAGAAAGAAAGAAAGAAAGAAAGAAAGATAGATAGATAGATAGATAGATAGATAGATAGATAGATAGATAGATAGATAGATAGATAGATTGATTCTGGGATTGTTTCCAGCCTAATCTTGATTGCCCTGCTTACAGAAACTCGCTCTCGGTTAACCCATAGAACAGCTAAAGGTTCTTGGCAGGACGCCCAGACTTTCTATCGCCTGATCTCCACCCAGTCACATGATCTACCCAGCCATGCCTACTCAGCTGCTCATTAGGGCAGAGAACCTATTGTTCAATTATTTGAATCCCACCACTGTCCATAAGGGCAGGTGTGATATTACTCAAGTTGTGCTATTTTAGCCAACTTAACAGGATTGGCCTTTCAGAATCTGCTCTCTTGAAAGCAGCATCAATCCCCACACACTTAACACAACCTGCACAGACTTGTGCTAGGCCACAAAACATGGGCAATCACAAGGGATGCCTGAAGTCAGGACCCTTTTCCAAGTATGGTCCTTGGGAGTTTGCAAAGAAGTGGACGATCACTTAAACACGAGCCAGCCGTGTGCGGCAGCAGCCAAAAAAGCTAACACAATCCTTGGTTGTATAAACGGAGGCATCGAATTAACATCAGGTGAGGTATTAGTATCGCTTTATAAAGTCTTTAGTAAGGCCACACCTGGAATACTGCATCCAGTTTTGATCAACACATTACAAACAAGATGTTGAGACTTTGGAAAAAGTGCAAAGAAGAGCAACTAAAATGATTTAAGAGCCTGGAGACAAAACCATATGAAGAAGGGTTGCAGGAATTGGGTTTGTCTAGAGCAGGGGTCGGCAACCTTAAACACCAAAAGCCACAAAGGTCCTAACCGGAAGCCCCCCGTTCAATTCTGGAGCCAACTGGAAGTCCGGTTCCCCCACCATAGAGTCTCCTCCTAGCACGGTGTCCTTTTTCCTCTAAAGCCCTATCAATTGTGGAGCCGACTGGTGACAGGGAGCCGCAGCAGAGGGATGAAAAAGCCACATGCGGCTCCAGAGCCGCAGGTTGCTGACCCCTGGTTTAGAGAAAAGAAGGACTAGGGGTGACATGGACTAGCAGGATTCCAGTATTTGGGAGGTTGCCACAAAGAAATGGAGCTCCAGAAGGCAGGACAAGAAACAATGGATGGAAACTAATCAAAGAAAGAATCAACCTGGAATTAAGGAGAAACTTCCTAACAGGGAGGACAATTAAACAGTGGAAGAACTTCAGAAGTTGTGGGTGCTTCATCACTGGAGGTTTTTAAGAAGAGACTGGACAAGTCACTTGTCTGAAATGGGATAGGATCTCCTGCTTGACTAGGGGGCTGGACTAGAAGATCTCCGAGGTCCCTTCCAACTCTACTCCGATTCTGATTCTGGCTTCTCTTCCATTCTTTGCCTCAGCAAAAAGAGACCGGAATACTTTCTTTACGGAAATAAGAATCTGCTGAAGGCATTTTCTGTCAGCAAGAACAAAATCGTCTGGAATGTGCCAGGAAATATTTTACAATCCAGATTTGTGGGAGGAAAGAGACTTGGGGGAGGAGGGGGGGCAGGGAGTCCTTGGAAGAAAGGGAGTAAGGATGTTCTTTTTTGAAGAGGAGGCCACCTTAGGTACACCATAATTCAGGGGTCTCCAACCTTGGCAACTTGAAGACTTGTGGACTTCAACTCCCAGAATTCCCCCGCCAGCAAAGCTAGCTCTAAGGATCTCCAACCTTGGCCACTTTAAGACTTGTGGACTTCAACTCCCAGAATTCCTTAACCAGCTTTGCTGGCTGAGGAATTCTGACAATTGAAAATCCACAAGTCTTAAAAGTGGCCAAGGTTGGAGACCCCTGCCATAATTCAATCTGTTTCTGCCACTAGCTCTGGAATCTCCTTGGGTTTTGAAGGGGTGCTCCCCTTCCCCTCTGGGGGGGATCCAGAAATCCCTGCAACTATTGATTAATTGATTACATCTCTCTCTCTCTCTCTCTCTCTCTCTCTCTCTCTCTCTCTATCTATCTATCTATCTATCTATCTATCTATCTATTTACTATTTAGAATTTCACACTTTGTATTTCCCACCTTACATCTAAAATTCATTATTTTTACTTCGTTAATGCCTTTAATTCAAGTTTCTATAATTCATTATACTTATTTCATCAGTAGTACTACTTAATAATTAAAATTCATAATACCAATACAGTATATTAATCAATAGAATAGAATATTGTATTATACTATGTTTTAACTTGAAGTGATAGAGAATGGGGGTTATGCTTGATTGAAACTACCGGGATAACTATTTGGAAAATTCTAAATAAAACTGCAAACATGGCAAATGGAATAAGTTGAGATAATGGAAAATGGGAATGATATCAGATGGATGAGAAAATGTATGCAATTATGGCATTACGACAGTGTACAATCTGGAATCACAATGCTCACACAGAGAGAGGTTGTAAAGTTAAAAAATAAAAAACTTATTAAAAAAAAAAATCCCTGCAACTAAAATGGAGCTTATGGGAGCTGCCACCCAGAGCAGAAAAGCTCCACCAAAAGAAAACTGCAAGTTGCTAGACCTCACCAAGGAGATCTCCCTCTGCTTCTGTCTGTCTGCAAGGGATTCCTGCCCTTCAGCAGACAGACGGAAGATGTGGATCTATCAGCTTGCACCCCCACCCCTTTGGGGGATAAGCAGTGTGGGATGGAGTGGAGAAAAGAAGGAAGGACGGAGATAAGGAAAAGGAAAGGAAAACAAACATGGCTAAAACTAGTTTACACCAACGCGGTTCACTTATTACTCCGTGCTTTTCTAACCTAGCTAACCATTTCTGCTTCTCCTGCATTCTTCTCCTCTTCTTATCTCGGATTTCTTTATCTGTTATCTCGGAGTCCTGCTTCCCTCTCAGCCCAAATCCACTCTTTTGTTGTTGTTGTATATTTATTTTAGGAACCCATCCTTATTCATTCTCCTTTTATGACCACCAAACCCAACATACTCCTTTTGTTCTGGTCAATCATTTTTTGTTTTCTATTCAAGCCACCTTTCATCCAGAGGGATGGCATTTCCGGTCCTGACCCGATTTCTTCTCGTTTTAGCCAACCCGTTTTTTAAGAATCTGCCTTCAGCTTCCGTAAGCTTATTTATTTATTTTTATTTTATTTATATTTATAATTGGATTTATATCCCGCCCCCTCTCCCGAAGGACTCGGGGCGGGTAACAACACAATAAAAACATTTAA
>JAOYMU010000059.1:3981304-3992317 GCA_025802295.1 Psammodynastes pulverulentus
AATTTGGCAGTTCAAATCTCACCAGGCTCAAGGTTGACTCAGCCTTCCATCCTTCCAAGGTGGGTAAAATGAGGACCATTACATTGCAGTTCAGAATATTTAGCTCAAGCCCAAGTTCAACACTAAATTGGCACCACAGAATTCAAGTGAGGTTGGACTTCCCCAGCATTTGTGGGAGCCTAATGATTCCATGCTGATGACTTGTTTAACTCTACCTCCTAGCTCTGTCTGCTCCTCTCCTACAGATGATGAGACACTGGGCATGACAAAGGCTCTTTATCGATCCCAATAGATTAAATTCCCTATAAAGACCACATATTTAGAAGGTGTACGGGTTGTTGGCGAAGACCGATGTTGATGGCCTGAAAGGACAATTTAAGCCCCCATCCAACAGGCGGAATCCATCAGTGTCAATCAGTCAAGAACACCACATCCAATTTAGAAAGGCCATCTCAATTTCCTGGGGAATTAGAGAGAGAGAGATCTGATTGTTCTCTAAACCTGCTCATGGGACATCTGGGAGAGATGGACCTTTGGGTCAAACTCCAACAGAGTCGCCGTATTGTTTGACTTATCAATCACCCTCTTGCCAGAACTGTCCTCGCGGCCACTGAAGTAATGTCTCTTCTTTTCCCCATGCCCATGCTCCTTACAAAAGAATCAGTATCCTCCCCTGCTTTTGTACAAGAGATGATTTTGGGCTTCCAGGGCACCCCTCCAACCTGGCCAGGAGACAAGAAATGAGGCTGCTAAATCCCCATGGCTTGCAAGGCCGTCTTTCTTAGAATAACTGCAATCATTTGCTTGTTTGTAACCGAGCTTTTGACCTTGGGCTTAGGAAACGGTAGACGTTTGGACAGATGGTCTACGAGCGATATCATATTGGAGCTTAACTGAACAATACAGGGGCTTTCCCTCTCCCCTCCCCGGAGACAGCTGGTGAATAGGTGCCACCCAACAGATAGGCGCTCCCCTCCTTCCTTACTTGTACAACTGCAGGGTGTGACGGTTGCCATGTCGCAAAATCTGGTAGTTCGGTAATCCGCAGTATCGGTCCATCTCTTCGTTATCTTTGTACCAGGTCACCTCTGGCGGTGGGTATCCTGATTAGGACATTACACATTAGCAGAATCAAGCAGCATCCGTGCCGGAGAAACAGATCTCGTTCCAAAACAAACATGGACACAACAGTCTTTTGCCGGCGAGACCGGCTTAAACAAGTTGCCCTGTTCTTCTATTGACTTTGGACACAACAGGAAGGTCAATTTGGACTGAGGGGAGCGGGGGGGAAACGAGGAATGTTGAAAACTGATACTTCCGGCCCAGCCGCCGAAAAGGAAATCTGAATTTAAATATGCTGAGAACTTGAACAAGAAACGGTTGAATAACCTTCTCCAACGTGATGCCTCCCAAATGTAGGCCTCCATGCATATTGACATAGCTTTCCCACCGGAATTGCTAGCTAGGAATTTTGGGAGTTGCAGTTTCAGCACATTAGATATAGGGGGTAGTGTTCACCTCTGCTTCCAAGCCATTGAGCCAGCGCTGTCCGAAGACATTTCTGTGCTGATGCAGCCAGTATGACATAAGGGAACACTGTCACCTTTCCGCTGAAGTGGTACCTATTTATCTACTCGCATTTGCGTGCTTTCAAAACTGCTAATTTGGCAGGAACTGGGGCGAGGACGGGAGCTCACCCCATAGTGTGATGTTTGGGTCTTGCACCTGGGCTGCTGGCTTTCAGCTAACAAGCCCAGCTTCTTAACTGCTGAGCCACCTTGGTGTCCTTTATACACCAAGATAGGCTGCTCTGAAACCATATGGAGAAATCCCATGGATGGATGCCAAACATCTATATTTTTGTTGTCTTCACGTCTATCAATGTAACCCAAGAAGACAGAAGCAAAGTTAAAGATAGAGAGAAGTATATGCCAGCTAGAAGTACCGGGATTTAGCCTTAGTGAAGAATACAGACTTGAATCTGGTGTCCAGAGTACAGCTCAATCACTTGAGTGATTGAGTGAAATCAAGAAAGGGTGAGTGTGATCTAGAGAAGGAAGGAAGGAAGGAAGGAAGGAAGGAAGGAAGGAAGGAAGGAAGGAAGGAAGGAAGGAAGGAAAATCTCCAAAACAAGGTTTACCAACAAAAGTTAAGATGGATTTCACTAAGAGACCTGCTTGTTACTTTTCATGCACTTCCAACGCCGCTCTATCAATTTTCGTTAAAACTAAATGTCAACGTGATTGACACAAACCTTATAAACAACTTCAATGAAATAGAGAACTAACGTTCAAAATCACAAAATTGCAATTAATTAATTAATAGGGCAACTGTTAATAAAGAGGACAAGGAGTTCAAGGGAAAGTTCGAACCCTTACGTGTTTAGTTTTTGGCAAGATGATGGCCAACCTTGGGAATGCACACAATGCATTTGGATTAGTTTATTCTCTGTGCACGTTGCATCAGCACCGAGATTAAGCCTCTTGGGTGAACACCGCCACAGAAGGGCTTTGCCTGATGCAACAATAACCTATGAAAGATAGGTTCTCCTTCATTTCAAACCAGGAAGGGAAGTTGCCAATTTCACCTTCCCTTGGGGGGAGAAACACCTGTTTCCAAACAGGACTTATAGGGCGGTGGAATCAGGTGATCTTTCCTTGTCACCCTCAACACATAGACAGGAGATGAGAACATCCCCACCGTTCTAGGAAGTGAGGCCGCTTTGGTGGATTTAAGTCCGAGGTTAAAAAACAGACACGTGGTGGAGGGCCAGTCTCTCCATGGAGAGCCATACGTCACCGCCTGTAAACCGAACCCAAAGTTTCCATTGGGCCAAAGCAACAAGGGTTGCATCATAGCCTTCTTGTGTCCTTTAAGTGCCTTTGGTCAACAGATGCCTTTTCAGGACAATGATATCATACCATCTGCATGACCGCTAGCTTCTGAGCCAAAGGGGGTCCTATGCTCTATGCATAAAGGGCCAAGCTCAAGGGAGGGGCTGTCTGTCTCAAGAACTATCTTCTCCGAGCAAAATGAAAAGCATCCTCCAGCTTGCACCGACTGAGGCTTCGGGTGGGAAGAGACAGCAATCTCTGAAAAGCATGAGCCTACATGAGCTTCTACATCCTAAGTTGCATTAACAGAGGGATACAAGCAAGATCAAGAGAGGTCATAATGCCACTCTATAAAGCCTTAGTAAGACCACACCTAGAATCCTGCATCCAGTTTTGGTCACCACACTATAAAAAAAGAGGTTGAGACTCTAGAAAGAGTGCAGAGAAGAGCAACCAGGAGGATTAGGGGACTGGGGGTTAAAACATATGAAGAACGGTTGCAGGAACTGGGCCTGGCTAGTCTTGTGAAGAGAAGGACCAGGGGAGACAGGATAGCAGTCTTCCAATATTTGAGGGGCTGCCACAGAGAGATCATCAAACCCAGAATATCTTACATGCAAGACACACAGCTCCATCCCTGACTTTTGCCTTCATCCCCAAATCCAAAGAATGGGGGCAGAATGAAATTCACCAGCTCTTCCAGACACAGATCTGGGACATGAGTCCTTGTGATGCGATGCTTTCTGCAACACCCATCTCGTCCCTTAGAAATCAGTGACCTCTGACCCATCACAATAAGGAGGCTACAGAAAGCAGCCCTGAAGCTGGTGCAAGGAGAAGTGCCAGCTGGTTTGCCATCCATACCTTTACAGCGATTATGCTGGCCAATGAGCAGAGGAGTGACGTGATCCAAGAGAATGAAATAGGATCTGACTTGCTCTCACTCTGCTCCAGATCAAGAGAAGCTATCCAAGAACTCAATTAGTCTCTTTCCCAACAGGAGCTCCAGTTACGTGCCCCAAGGCCCATTACCACCAGCACAGATGCTGTGAAGAGGAGGTGGCATTCAGCAAGCACCTTGAGTGCAACTTGAAATCCATCCCAGATCTATGGAGATCTGCTCAAACAATACACAGGTTTCCATAGAGCACTGTTTCTCAACCTTGGTCACTTCTGGCTGGGGAATTCTGGGAAAATGAAGTCCACACATCTTTGAGTGGCCAAGATTGAGAAATATTCATCCAAGGTCAACCAAACAACCCCTTCCCAAGTGAATGTCTTATAACCATGCGACCATTCAGGACTGCCATGGCTTTGTTTCTGAGATCACTCCTACCAGATCTCAAAGGAGCTAGAGTGGGGAGATTTAGGGGCACCCAAAGCCATCCAACCATTTAGCTTGACCTTGTATTGTACTTTTCACTTAAGCTTTTTATTGCTGTGAACTACCAAGACCCTTTGGATTCTATTAGGGTAGGACTTTTGAGTAAATAAATTGCATGTTCGGTGCAAATTTGCTGGGTTTGCACAATGCATTTATCCTGGTTACTTTATTAATTCATTTGTGTTTGCACGCGACATTGAGTCATACGTTTATCAGGCACCCAGCTAAGCCACATGCACAAAACAGGCAAGCGTAATTTCATTAAATTTAGCATGTTGTGTGAATGCATCTCCTAGGTCCTTCTGTGACCTGGTTAACTCTATTATCAGACCCGGCTTTTGGGTGAGCGAAAGAAGAGTCAAAACTATTGTGATTGTAACCACCATAAATATATCACTCTGCTGGTCCATCGTTTCTCACTGTTTCACTGAAGGACGTTGGTAGTTCTACTAAAATGGTAGTAAGAATTTCCTGCCTGAGTAAGGGGCTGGACTAGATGGCCACCCAACTCTGTGATTCTGAATTTTTAAAGGGAGAACTTCCCCTCCAATCCAAAGGGAAGGAAATCCCTTTTTTACGAACAGGGTACCGAGACTAGAACTTGTTGGGAAAGCGAGGGAGAGGTCAGACGTGAATCCAGAAGGTGTTATTTTTACACGAGGATGGGCAGAGCGGAGAGCTTAAAATATCAGCCACTGATCAAAGCAACGAGGGTGAAGACAGAGTTTCCAGGCCCCAGAAGAATTCTAGGACCAGCAAAAGGGCAAGGAGAAAGCCTGGCTGAGGACATGCAGGAGGAAAATTGCAGCAGACCAGAGACACCGCGCAGTAAAATTGAATTAGAGGCACAGCAAATGCACTTTGCACCAAAAGAAAGAGAGGAAAAAGGAAATTTTGGGTGCCCCGAAGAGAATAAATCATAAAATACAGGCTTACAACATTGACTATTCAAAGTTGCAATGAGACTGAAAAAAAGTGACATGGCCATTTTTCACAGTAATGATCATTGCAAAATCTCCCATGGTTACGAGATCAAAATTCGGACGCTTGGCAACTGATTCATATTTATGACGGTTGCAATTGTCCCGGGGTCAAGGGATTCCCCTTTGGAGACCTTTTGACAAGCCAAGTCAATGGGGAAGCCACACACACATATCACAGCATCATATTTTCAGCCATCGTATCATCGGAGAGGTTCGGAAAAGCCACTCAGATCTGGGCTCAGAGGCAGCATGTTGGAGAAGGTAGGCAGCTATCATTCTAAAGGTATGTGTATAGATCGGGACATACCTTCTGCCAAATAGGATAGGTATCAGCCCTGTGGTAGTCCGGAGGAAGAATTCAACACTTGCTCCTGAGACCATCCGTGCAAATGTTGAGTTGCGTTAACTCACCTATCACGATGCACGTGAATTTGGCATCGGCGTCCTTCGAGACGGCATAGGATTTGAGAGTTGTTTCAAAAACGGGCTGGGTCTCTTCAGTCAGCTGAGCAATGATTGCACAGAAGGTGCCCCTAAAAGAATCAAAGGACCCCAATTAGAACTTGAGCAAGCCAGTTAAGGAGAACTTGAAGAGTCATCTTCTCTCCAGACGCTTCCATTGAGTACTCACATGTGTCTAGCTGTTGGAAAATGCCTTTCCCCCTTTCTTAGAAACCCTCTGGACACCTCTCAGATCCTATGCCTTGATATACAAGAGTGAGCAATGCCACTCATGTAAGGTACATCAGACTTTGCTATAAAGGGATGACAGCGCAATTTTGGGGTTGCTGCACTGCAATGCAATGGAGATATATTACCCCTAAATGAGCTCAGCCTCATTCTGAAATGAAAGCTCAAAAGAGTGAGAAGAAAACTGGAGGTGGAGAACCTCACAAGCATCATGCATAGAGTCATCCCATCTGACTCAGCGTGAAAATCTTGACTTCCGAAATGAAGCAACGGTACTCAAAGAGTCCTTTTCCGTTCCCATTTCACGTCAAACCCAAAGGTGCCTTAATAGATAGGATGCTAGCAATGCTTTCTTCTATATCCCTGTAGCTGAAATATCCTTAGAAGGCACGGTCCAATTGATATATGCTACATACAAGGCAGCCAAACCATCGAAAAAAGGATATTCAAGCTGTTCTCTTTTTTTAAAATAATAATAATAATACCAAAACTCTTTCTGGATACAGCTTGGTTTTGTCAATCAATACAGTAATAACTTTTTTTAAAAGCTGCACTCAGGAAACTGAATGGGCCCCAGTAATTTGACGCTAGGAGATAGGAATCTTAAATATTTCTCTAGTCCCAACCATAAACTAAGGAACTAAACATGTGTTTTCAGGAGGAAAGAGACACACTGAAATTCTCCGAATTCTTCATCCCGTATCAGGTTTCCACACAATGCAATGCACACGAAGTGGAAGATATGAATAGCACCAGCCTTGGAAAAAAGGAAAAAGGAGATACTTCCCACGTCATGTCTCTCTTTGTCCTCTCGTTTTCCTGGCTGAATCCCTATTTTTATTCTTATTTTTTTGTCCTCCACGGTTATAGCAGAGTCTTCTCTGGGAATTGCACAACACAGAATTCGTTGTTCCAGTTGCTTTCATGCATTTGTTTGTGTGAGAGCACACCCACTTGGTTTGTGGGGAGGGGGACTGAAGGGAGAGGGGGAGGGGGAGATGAGATCACCGAATCCTGGGCTTTGCTAAAGTAAGGAGGGTCGTGCAATGGGTAGAATGGGTGCAAATTCATCCCAGACGGAAATGCTGGATGATCAAGAAAGCACGTCAGGCTACGGTCTACATTCACGGTGCAAAACAAGGTCTACGGTTTTTTGTGCAAGCCTACACACTCCACACAGTGAGAGGTCGTGCGCAAACAGTGACAAATCCAGTCGCTAGATGTGTGGCGGGCTATCAAAGATCGCTCGGGGGGAGGGGGGAGAAATAGATTGCATCAACAGATTGCTAGATCGAATGAAAATATATTATCCCTTTGGCGATAATACATTTTCAGGGTTGCATCTCCTATCTTTAGTCCCTTCGGACAACCACTCCATCACCCATTTGCAGAAGGCATACTTGGCCTGCCTCTTGGCATCTCCACTTTGAAGGATGGCACAACAGGTGACAGAAAAGCATCCTTGCCCAGGATCTTGAAGAACTGATGCCCAGTTTGGATGCTGGCCAGATCTGATTTAGGGGAGCTTCCAAGGTTTTATGTCTTCCCCTCTGGAAATTCAGCTCTGTTCCATGGTACCCCAGTTGACTGTCCCCATTCGATTTTCAGCCATGTTGTGTTTATTTCGTAAGAAGGAGTGAGGTGGGGAAGAATAAGGTGGGCAAGGACTCCCAGCCACCCCAAACTTCTGTCCCCTTGCCCACAATCCCATCCAAGGTGAGTGTAGATCCAAGGTGGCCTTCCTTTATCATTTCCTCCTTCCTTGTCCACCTTGTTAAAGGTGGAAAGCCACCTAAAGGAGAAAGGTTGTTGACTGGAAAGTCCTACAGAGAAACGGTTCTCTGCTCCATGAAATTAAGCTCTTGGCCAACGTAGTCTAGTTGTTGAGAAGTGGGTTGTTTTCTTGCAGATGTTTCATTACCCAACTAGGCAATGGCATCAGTGCTGGAAGGGAGTGAGCTTTGCTCTCTGTTTATATATAAGTCGTTTGCCCTGTCAGTGTTGGTAGGAAAGTTCTTGGGAGCTCCTTGATTGGGCTGTTGTTTACTGTTTAGTTGTTTGTCTAAGTCGGTAGCTCCTTGATTGGAGCATTGTTTACTGCTTGATTGTTGGTCTAGTGTCAATCTTGGTCAGGGGCCTTCAAGCTGGACAGCTTTAAGACTTGTGGACGTCATCTCCCAGAATTCAGGAATTCTCGGAGTTGAAGTCCACAAGTCTTAAACTTGCCAAGTTTGAAGACCCTTGATCTTGGTACTGGTTGATCACTGAACAAGGAAGTGTTTAGGTCTCTTTGTTTCCTTTTTAGCGTTTGGATTGTCTCTTTTGAACCATCAATGCCTCTCTTTTGGAAGCTGGATAATACAAACAGAAAGCAAACCTAACATTGAAGATGTTACCCAGTTGGGTAATAAAAGGTCTGCAAGAAAACAGCGTGCTCAGAGAACACCAGGAACCCATCAGTTCAAGTCTAAGCTACCAATATTCTCTTTGATTTGGCACTACTTGGACTAAGACACCGGAGGCCCAGATTCAAATCTCCATTCGACCCAGGAGAACTTGAGCGATCTCCTTCTCCCAGCCCAAACGAAGGTATAAATCTATTGTCAGATTTGAGCAAGGGCTTCTTTCCAAACTGAGCTCCAGGTCTACGAAGTGGTTGGTCGCTTGGTCCTTGAGCAAACACAACTTGGCTTTAAGCAACACTGAACAGAGGCAGGCGGGGAGGTGGGGGGTGTAAGCTCCCTGGCAAAGTAGGCAGAGCTGTTAGTACCCCTGGACGACAGTGAGTTTGGATGCCACCGAGTCGCAGTTGGGCAAGACGTAGGAGAAGATTTACCTTCCATAGTTGGTGGGGGACACCCGCCTGGGTAGCAAGCTAAGCAGAAACAGCAAACAAAAGAATTAGGCTTGAGAGAGAGAGAGTGAGAGAGAGAGAGAAGCAGAGAAAGATGAAATCACAGCATACATGAAGCCAATCTTCTGGCCGAGGTCAAGGATATTAATATAATTCAGCAGCTGCTTCTGACGACCAGGGAGGATAAGCAAAGGAGGTTGACCATGGTAACCGAAGCTCTGAATGAAGAACCTCATGGAGAGGAGCACAAGGCAGTCATCACAAGGCCAAATGGTCCCTCCTTCTCAACCACCAGCAAAACCCACTACGTTCTACAGAGGAAGGATTGAGTCTTGTCATCTGCACCTCTGTAACTGTCTGGTTCGGCTCTGCAACCCAACAAGACAGACACAGACTTCAACGAATAATTACATCTGCACAAAAAGTAATTGCTATCAACCTACCTTCCATGGAGGACCTGTCTACTGCATGAGTCAAAAAGAGGGCAGTTAAAATATTTACAGACCCCTCACATCCTGGATATAAATTGATCCAACTCCTACCCTCAAAACGATGCTATAGGGCACTGCACACCAAAACAACTAGACACAAGGACAGTTTTTTTCTCAGACACCATTACCCTGCTAAACAAATAATTCCCTCAACTATTAAACCAAGACAGTATTACTATTCTTCTTCTCATCCTTCCTAGTACCTCTCTCCTCCCATTTAGGACTATTAACCGTGTTGCTTGTATCTTTATGATTTATATTGTTTTATTTAGTTTCATATCATGGTTTTGATTGCTTATTTAGTATCCTAGGACGATCACGAACCGTTGTAACTTCTTGGATGAGAAGCGAATCGTCTTCCAAGAAAAACAAAGGAAGTCCAGTTGCCTCTTGGGGAAAAAAAAAGCACCTTTGGTGCAGAATGGAGGACAGACACACAAGGAACAATGCTGCGTTGTCGGTGACGTGACCGTTCGGCCGTAATCGGTTCCTAGGTGTCAACATACCCTCTCGGGAAATCAGAGAGCCAAGTTGAACACTATCTAGTGGAGGCCCTGTCAGAGTGCAACATTCCGGAAAGCAGGCATATAAATAGCTCTCCAACTTCTCTCCTCCAACTGGCCTATTTGCAAGCCGGACTGTGACTCCTTTCCTCGCGAGAAATGCCCTGCTCTTCATGCGTTTCTTCCAATGGATCCCAAAGTCCTTCTCCAAAACCCAAAACTTTGATCGGATCTCAGGACACTTCAGACATTGGGGGGATGCTTCCTCCTCACTGGAAGAGACTGGGCAGTCACTTGTCTGAAATGGTATAGGGTCTCCTGCTTCAGCAGGGGGCTGGACTAGAAGACCTCCAAGGTCCCTTTCAGCTCTATTCTGATTCAACCTATCCAACAATATTTGCCCTGAGCAGAAAGGAAATTCAATTCGGAAGCAAGCAAACGCAACGCTAATCCATGCCTAAATTAAAATGGTTTTTTGATACGACTTGTCCTTTGCAAACTGCTGGCTTGACACCCAAGCTGCCAAGGATAGTGTGTGTTTGTTTAGGTGTGTCTCCACACACAGATAAATCCATGCAGGGGGTTGGTTGTTGTTGTTGGGGGGTTTTTTTTGGCCAACAGTTTCAAAGCCGGGATGCCCTTGCCTTCCTCCTTGGGCCGAGAGAATGTGACTGGCTTTGTCTCTTTGGAAGGACTGGAACTCGACGTCTCCTGGTTTCTAAACCGGTTATTTTAACCACCAAAGAGGCTCTCTCTGTACCAAGATCATACGGTCTATTTTGGAACGCAAGTGGCTAAACCAGGGGTCGGCAACCTTACTCACAAGAGCCACAAAGGTCCTAACCGGAAGCCTCCCGTTCAATTCTGGAGCCGACTAGAAGTCCAGTTCCCCCACTATAGAGTCTCTTCCTAGCACGGCGTCCTTTTTCTTCTACCTGTCCTAACCAAAAGCCCTATCCATTGTGGAGCCAACCAGCGACAGGGAACCGCAGCAGAGGGATGAAAGAGCCGCATGTGGCTCCAGAGCCGCAGGTTGCTGATCCCTGCTCTAGTCCCAGGAACAGGGAAGGGTTTCCCCTCCCTACATTCCAGGTATTTTAATTGCTCCCTTCTTCCCCCTTTTTTTGCCCTACAAGAGCAGGTAGGAAGCGCTCCAAAAATATCTAAACTGCAGAGGACTGGAGTTTCCCAACCTTAAGTCATTTTAAGATATGTGGACTTCAAATCCCAGAATACCCAGCCAGCATATGCTGGCTAGGGAATTCTGGGAGTTG
>JAOYMU010000059.1:4338765-4356357 GCA_025802295.1 Psammodynastes pulverulentus
GCCACGCTGGCTGGGGAGTTCTGGGAGTTGAAGTCCACAAGTCTTAAAGTTGCCAAGTTTGGACATCCCTGTGCTATAAGGAAGACTGGAAGATACTTTTTTGTTTTGTTTTGTTCTTCCCCCTTTCTTTTCTATTTTTGGCTTGTCAGTCATACATATGGAAGGATTCTGGGTGTCCTTGTTGTTGCCCACAGTGTAAGGCAGCTCTTAAAAAGGCAAATGCTGTCTTGGACTACATTAAGAAGAGCATTAGAGTCCAGATCAAGTCGTGAGTTCCCCTTTGCTAGAGAGGACAGTGAAGTTGGATGGGTAATCTGTTACACGCCGCTGATGGTTCCACGAAGAGCAGGGTTGCAGCAGATAACCTTCCTGAGATCCCTTCCTATGATGATTTCGGGACTCCTTGACGTAGTTTCCTTCTCTGAGAAGAAAGGATATAGAGTGGAAATGACGTAAGTGGTGGTTGTGTGAACTCAGCAGCATCCCCATGTTGTTAATTTGATGACATGTTCTTGTAGCAAAACGTAGCCTTCAAGTAAGAGAAGAGAGGATGGAGTATATTTTGTTTGTTTGCCGGTCATTTAATTTCAGAAATGGCAAGATGGGTCCATCTTGAGGGTCAATTTATTAGGGGCTAGTATTGTGTAAACTTGAATAGAGGTGAGGCTTGGCTAGAAAAGAGGGATGAGAAAACAATGAGGAGTATAAAACGCAAGACCCACCTTGTGGGACCAGATCAGAATTCTTCATTCAGCATCCTAAATCCAATAAAGGCCGACCAGATGCTCCCGAGAAGCTCACAAAAAGGGAATCAAAGCAATCACCTTCCCCCTTTGTTGTCTTCCACTAAAAAGCACTCAGTGGCATGCCGCCTCTCAATTTGGAAGTGTCAATTAACCTTCATGGCTAATAGAGTTTCATGCTCTAAATATTCTTATTTAGAGCATTCTGTTCCATTAGGATTCTTGTGTGTTCACGAAATACACAACTTAGTTGGCAGCCGCCACCAAGGAGAACTCCCCAAGATTATGTGTGCAATGCAGAATGAAGAAATCTGCCCTGTGGGATGAGCTGTCATTTAAATTGCTGCCTCCCCAACGGATAGTTGGAAACATGGAGATTAAGCTTAAAGACATTGGAACAGAAAAAAAGGATTTATTTATTAAATTTGTTTGCCGCCCATCTCACCACAATACATGAACTGTACATTTGTATTGAAAAAAAAATCATAATAAATTCAAGAACCAGATAATTGTCTGATAATTTAGGCAAGTTGAACTTTTCTTGGGCATAAATAACACCTTTATCCATAAACCTGTTTTCACCATAACTGTCATTTGGGGCAGCGTAACCTATTGCCTCCTGCCTTGTGATTTACAACACTGATTTTAAAACAATTAGGCTTCTTTTTCAGATCATACAAACTGTTCTGAAGTCTTGCTGTTTGTTTGGTCTCTCATTTACAACAGTGTCATATAGTTATAGGCATAACTCAGAAGCTGGCTGTTGGACATATTTTACAACTGTAGTTATTTGCGTCAGAAAAGCATTACCCCCTGACACGAAGTCAACTTGCCCTTTTATCACTTTTTAAGTGCTCTCTGCTCCACCTTGTACCCTGGCGATAATCCATCTGTTGTGCGCTAAAGGAATTGTCACAAAGAGTAAAAATCCTCTGTGTGGTTTTGTTTGGACTTTTGGAGGCGTAATTATTTCTCAGTTGAGAAGCTGGAGAAATAATGACTCAGGTGCACCTTTGGTAATTAAGAACGATTTTGTGAGATGATTCTAAGTCACGGACAGGTGTGGATAATCCCGGGTGGACCTTTCATCTTTGACTTCAATCTTGCATTTCCCCGTGCGTCCCAATCTTTGTGGCTGGGCATCCATATTAGAGGCAAGGCCAAGGGATTTTTGGGGCGGGCAGGGGGGAGTGTTTGCAACCGCACATTTTTGTAGTCCAAGGGGGATCTGCCTCAGAAAGAGAGAAGCAGAGGCTGCCTGCCTCCCCCTGCCAGCAGACAGTTCCTTGAACGAAAAGCAGTGAGTTAGGAAGCTCCTTTGTGCAGATTCCTTCATCTCCTTCTGGCTGCCAGCTGGCTTCCATTCAACATTGTTTTCATCGCTGGAGAGAGCTCAAGAGAGAGAGAGCAAGAGAGAGAGCAACATCTTAAAAAGGAGGCTACAAAAAGACATGGGAGTTGCTCGGGGGAAAAAGAAGAGAGAGAGAAAGAAAGAAAGAAAGGTTGGACCTAAACAAAGCAGCTGGAGGGAGCTGGGCTCTGTAGTGTGAGGAGCTGGGAGTGCAGCAGCTTCCTCCTCTGCCAAGCGAGATGCATCCCCCTGAGTTTCTTTAGTCAGGGAAACAAAAAAGGAGCCTGTGTCGAGGTGGTGGATAGAGGAGAGCGGTGGGCTGGCTGCCAAGCCCAGGATGACGGGAGGAGCGACCCTAGAATACAGCAGCAGCTGCTCGGGCTTCCACCGCCGTCTCCGGAAAAGTAGGCACGTAAGAGGCCGGATGGGGTTAACGGAACAAGGTCCCCGGCTACGCGGAATTACCCTCGGCCCTCCGAGGTAAGGTCTGTTACAATTGTCGGAGGCAGATCCGTCTCAAAAACTGCTTTGTTCCGCTCTGATTGCTCTCGCTTGTTTTCCTGGGGATCGCCCGGAGCCAGAACGCACGCAAGCTGGCTCGCTCTGGCCCTGGAAAAGACAAGGCAACCATCTGAAATCCCGTGAGCCCTGCCTGGCCGAGCTCTGGAGCCGCGGTTGCCTGGCGCTGGAGATTTTCCACCGTTTCTGTTGTTCCTCGGCGATGGCATTCCTGAAAGTTAATCAGGTTGAAAATTGCTGTGGGTAATGTCTGGAAGCAGCCCCGAGTTCTGCAGGCTTGACTGTAGCTGGTAAGAGACGTCCTCTTTGTATGTAGCTGAAACTGCTGGTGGGACCAATCCATCTCTCAGTGTCACCTCGTTCCCAGTTGGCTTTTCTTTGCCCCTTACTTCTCCGCCAAAGGTCGGCAGTCACGCAGGCTGCCGTGATCAGCAAGGGAGCGGAACGGTGTGAAAAAGTCAAAGTGAGCCTTTGCGGGATCCGATAGAGGGGTCTTCGTAGAGGCTACAGTTTTGGAAGTCAACTCTCAAGTTGCTCTTTAGTGACATGACTCTTTCTCGGAATGCAGAGGTGGTGATGGTGGTTTCTATGCAGCCTTTAATGGAGTTGAATTATTTATGTCTGGCCCTGCATATGTGTGGTTTTCCCAAGTGAGAGAAGCTGTCTCTCTCCGTGTTTCTGTTCCAAGACTCCCCTTAGAATCCTGTTGGAAGGCTGCCATTGTACAAGTGAATACATGCAGTTTCTGCTTTGCACGGGTAGAGTTCTGCATGGCAAGAAGGAAAGGGAGGAGAATTCCTATGCTTGGACCGATGGCTTCCCCATCTGATCCCTGTAATTTCTTGGGGCTCAAATGCCTATTTCTGGTTTCTGTACTTGACATTCTGGAGGGGCAATGGGCCACAACCTGCAAGCTAAGGAGAGTTGGAGAAATAGGATGTATCATTTCAGACATCTGGCTGAATCCACAATACACAGATTTTATTAAGTTACATTTTTCAAGCAATAATTTTAAACAAAACTCAATGTTGGGACTTGCATACAAGCGGCAAAATTCTGCTTTATTTCTCTCTCTGGAAGAGTTCCATGTCCGTTGCCTTCTACAATGATGCCAGTATAGCTGCCTACCTGATCTTTGAGGAAAGGCTGTTCCAAGTGTAGGGGGCACCACAGGCAAGTACCCCTAGCCTCCCATAACCCTTTCTCACCTGGGTTATGGTGAGCACCCCAATCAAGAACAAGCGCACAGGGCGGGCATTTCTAATTGGACGAGAGTATCCTGAAGATATTTGGGAGCTAAGTTCATAAGACCTTGCAGGTTAAAACTAGCACCTATTGAAAGCCAATATAACAACGCAACACCTGAAATATGAGTATAATGTTGTAGCAGTCCCACCTGCTACTATATAGGCTACTGCATTTGGGACCAATTCCAGTTTGTGAGTAGTCTTGAAAAGTAATCCCAGGTCATGCACGCTCTAGTAATCTTAGTGATGTTGAGGACGTGGGTTACTTTCAACAAGAGTTTGGGCAGAAATTATTCACACACTCATACCTACACAACCACACCCAAAAAGAAGCCTAGACAGGCATGGATCTAAGACACCAGAAGTGGAATTCATATTAAGAACCTCCAATTCATATCAATATTAATACTCCACCTGTTGTAGTAAGTATTTGGTGGCACTGATAGAGCTTTGATGGCGCAGTGGTTAGAATGCAGTATTTGCAGGCTGATTCTGTTGACTGCCACCAGTTTGAATTTCAACAGCTCAAGGTTGACTCAGCCTTCCATCCTTCTGAGGTCAGTAAAATGAGAACCAGATTGTTGGGGGAATATGCTGACTCTGTAAACCGCTTAGAGAGGGCTGTGAAGCGATATATAAGTCTATTGCTATTTGTTTTACAAAGCAAGGCATAGTTTATATAGGCAGCCTTTTGTGCCATTCTGTGAACGCAGGAGGAACAATATAGTGATATTTTGTCTAGAACAGTTTATTTTTGAGGGAGAAGGAACATTTTGGAGAATCACATTATGTTGCTGTAGGTGAAACTTTTATAATTACTGTAGCTTGAGATGAATTTGACTGCTTATTTAGTCTGTAGGTAGAAAATCCAAAGTTTTCTGTGATGAGTGTAAAGATATGATTGCCATGGAGGGTATTTACTTTTTAGTACTGACAAGAGTTGGTTGGCCTAAAGATAGTTTACACTCCCTGTTTTTATTTGCCAGGTGTGCAGTATTCTGATCTGAAGCAGGAAAGGAATTCCAGATCCAGCAAGGGTGGATTTACTGTGCCTGCCAGCAGCTCCTTAAAGAGGCTGTTTTTTTCCAGAACTTACACTGTAGCTGAATGGTAAACATATTTTCCACGGACCATATGTAAGCCTGGAAAAAAGCATGTCTTCTTTAAAGAACCTCTGGCAGATACAGTAAATACATCAACCACATCTGAAGCTCCTTTCCTGCTTTGGAGCTGAGCGCTGCATGCCAGATGTTTGACCTGTTAACATCATCAGGACTGAAATGCAAACTCTTCAGATTCTGTCATCTGCCATTTTTCAGGATGACCATTTAATTTTGCGTATTGCAACATTGGTTCCTTAAAGAGCACGATGCTTTATTCTGTGTTTAAAAGCAAATCAGTCTTGGGGTCACAGTAATTGTCTTGCCTTGTGAAGACCTATTAAACCAAGGTGGTTTAATTATTTGTAATAACCACGTTATTAACTTGGTTTAAGATAAACCATGTATGCAGTCTCCTGATGCGTTTATGAAGATGGATTTGGGCTATATTTAATACGGCCGTGCTTCTGAGCAGGCATCCTTTTGCAAATCTGAATTCCCATAAGCCTTTTCAATTTGGCAGAAATGTCTGTAGAAAGCTGTAATTTCTCTTCCAACCACTTGAAAGACAGCAAAAAAAAAATAAAAAATGAAATTGCATGAGGCTGATGATGTTCAAAGCGTGTTAGTATGCACAGGTACCTGCTCTTCTGACTGCAGGACGTGTTTCTCGTTCTATTAGTACATAAAAGATGGGGCACGTCGATAATCCATTTTGTGGCTCTGCCCCTTCTCTAAAACTACTCCAGGTAGGAAGAAGGTTGCTTCTGATCTCATTAGAGGAATAAAGGCTTAGGGACAAGATGTGACAAGCCAATCAGGCAGAATATTTCAGGGAGACAAATAGCAGTACTGTAAGCTACGTACTCTCCCAGAAGGTGGGCTAGCGATAGGCTGCCTTTTTACAAAGTCATTCCTGATTCTGCAGCTGCTTCTGCTTCTGCATTTATCTACTGTGAAGGCAAACGCACTGCTGTGTTTTTTTTTACATTTCCTGCTCTGATACCAACTGTTGGCTCCTGAGGTTAAAAATCTCCATAATGACCTGTCAGAGAGCAGATTGTTAGCAGCCAAAATCAGAGAATCTTATGGGGGAATGAATGGGAAACAGTGCAGCTACTGCAATCATACGAATTAACTGCTAATATTATACCTTGTTCCTTCCTCCTGATCTATTTTACCAACCTGCATCCTTGTGCTACTAAAACGTAATCCTTGTGCTTTGTGGAATATAAAAAAATACAATGAAAATACAGTATCCATCTCTCTAAAAAAAACCAGCATCGATGTTTTCTCGTAAGCATTCCCCATGTGTTACAGTACAGATCATCAGTATCTCGTGGTTAGCCTGGAGCATCAAAAGACAATAATGCTTCAAGGAAGCCACAGATGGAGGGGCAGCCATGGGTTCATAGGCGCACCGGAGAATGCCCTTTGCTGGCATTTGGCTGACTGCAGGGAAAATGCTATTTCATGTGCTAATTACGCCTTGTAAATATAATTGTCTTATCTTACAGAATGACTGACTTTCTCATTTATATCCTCCAGGGTACAGAGTCTTCTTGAAGATTTATTTATTTGCTATATTTGTATGTCACCTCTTCCCAAAGGTGTGATGGTCATTGAATCATTACAAGCTAAGAATCATGATAGGCTAGTATAAGGGAACCAACTTCTATGTATTATCTGGCCTACAAATGCAGTTCTTCTGCATAACAGCTCTCATTTATACTGTTTTTATGTACCAGACTGTTTACCTAGTTTGGACTTTTCTAATTTGTTTCTTGTCCTCTACTATCACTTCCCAGTAAATTTAATACTTCTGGGACTGTTGCATTAAATTTACGATTTGTGGGAGGGAAATCATGTAGCTTTTCCTTTTCTCTGTAAATAATGTAGGATTTTGGAAGAAACAATTTTCAGGTGATGCGAAATACCTAGACAACATTGTCTCTTATTCAGGTCATTATGGCTCATAGTGATGGAATCTGGGATGTGTATGTCAGCTACATTGAGCAGGCTGTTGATTCCTGTCCTCTAGTTAAAGCTGTCAGGATATAAGGGGAATGTTGTTCTTTAAAAATAAGCATATTGGCTATGCTGGACCTGGTTCTTAATTTGAATTATGCAAGACTGTCTCCATCTTTTTCTAGGTTGCTTTTATTCTTCAAAATGAAGCCTGATACATTTCTGTTTTTTTTTAAACCCTCTGATAATTGAGTTTCATTCTATTATGCCCAATTTGGAAGGGTGGGGGGCAGTTGTAGCCTTTGAAAAGTGGTACCTTGGGGAAATTTTGTCCTTGTCCTTTGGATCCTGTATTCATTGTATGTGTACCATGTAAGTAGTGCAAAACAAAGGTATGTAATCGAAGCTATACGGGACAGATAGACTACAGAAGAAGAGCAAATTCTTTGCATGGAGAATATCTCTCATTCATTCCCAGGCAGCGCTAATAAAAAAATAATAATCAAATAGTAAATGAAGGGAAGCTTAGAGACCGTAGAGAGCAACTGCCCATTGTAATACACATACGGGGTTAAATTTATAAAATTATTTGACTTGATGCAAGAGTAGAGCCTGTAATCCTATGAAAACAATGTGATTTGACTTTCAAATTTTTCTTTTAGCCTGAAATTAAAGCAGGAATGGCTTATGATATTCACTTACGCTGCCTGGGCATTTTACATCTGCATGTAAAATCCTTTCCCACATTTGTATGTCGTGCATGATTTTCGAATACCCTTCCTAAATAACAGCAATGTAACATGTGTTGTCCCTGCTTTTCCTTTCAGCCATTATGTTACCACCCGGGTACTTCTTGATCACTGGAGGCTTGAGAACATAGCTGAAGCTGCTACTTCACATTCTGAGGCTGAAGGGGCAGACCAGAGGCTTGAACCTTGAGGTGGTGGTTAACTCTAAGATGTCCTTGAGCGGTGGAGCTACCGGAGGGAAAGCCGTGGATGCAAACCCAGTTGAGACATATGACAGTGGGGACGAATGGGACATTGGAGTAGGGAATCTCATCATTGACCTGGACGCGGATTTGGAGAAGGACCAACAGAAATTGGAAATGTCCGGCTCCAAGGAGGTGGGTCTGCCAGCCCCGAATGCTGTGGCGACGTTACCCGAGAACATCAAGTTTGTGACTCCTGTGCCAGGTCCACAGAACAAGGAAGGCAAATCCAAATCCAAGCGGAGTAAGAGTAGCAAGGACAATGGCAAGGCTGCCCCAGGATCCTCCCTGTTTACGCCGAGTGAAGGGACTACCGGCAAGAAGGAGGTTCAGGGGCGCTCAGGGGACGGTGTGAACTCGGGGGGGTTGGCGGCTACCGTCGCCCCCAAAGGCTCTGAGAAATCAGCCAAGACTTCTCGCAGCGTGGCGAACTCCAAGAAGGAGAAGGAAGGTGGCTCTTCCAAGAGTAAGAAAGAAAGGAGTGAGGGGGTGGGTGCTCCAGCGGAAAAGGAGCCCACCGTACTCCAACCTCTTGCCTTGGCGGTCAGGGTGGGGCAATACGATGGTGGCCAAGGATCTGATCCGACGGCGGCTGCCGCCGAGCAGCTAGGAGGTATAGCTATCGACACGGGATCCGCGCTCAATCCTTTGGGAGTTAAATCAGAACTGGAAGATGGGGACAGCGAGTGCCGACAGCTCAAAAAAGTCAAATCGGAGAAGGTAAGACCCAGGTTGGTTTTGGGGGGTTCCTCGGATGCTTGAAATCCAGAGATTACGAATATCCACAGTGTTTTGTCTTAATAACGGGTGGAATAGGCGGTCCCGCAGCGTATATGACACGCTATTTTGCTATAGGGTGTCGCGTGTTCTGGAATCTGGATAGTTAAGTGGATGTCATTCTTTTCCCAGAAGACCTGGAAGGCTGATTTTTAATTGCTTTTAATCTGCTGACGTGGATGGTTGTTTCTGAAAGGCAATTGATGGCATGATGAAGGTGTAGCTATTAATAGCTCTTTGTTGCTGCTAGACAACCTGGGAACTGCCTATCCTGTTCCTTATATTGTTTGTCTGGAATTACAGGGAGTTTAGTGATACAGGCTTGATTCTGTAACTCGGCCTGTTTATCCAAAGGCCTGTATCTGGAGAGGAAGGAAAGAGTCACGAGAGATAGTCCTTGGTTAACAACGGTATTTGGAACCAAAACTTCCATCAGCAAACAAAGCAGTTGTAAAGTGCAGTGTCTTGTGGCCACAGTGGCAATCCCAGCAGTCCCTATTGCCACCGTTAAGGCCAGGATCGTGAATTGTTAAGCAAGAACCCCATTACAACTTTTGTTGCCATTTTTTTTCAACGATCAGTGGAAAGGACAGCAGGAAGTTGCACGTCCCCTGTAGCAGTCTGGCATGTTGGTAAGTGGCTGCTCTCAGGTGGGGAGGTTGCGTGGGTGCTAGCGCAGTGTGAGTGGGGCCTGGGGGTGGTGGTTGCTGGGTGAGGAAGTTTTACCTAGTGACTTGCAACTTTCCCTGCCAGCCTTGTGTGTGGACAGCCAATAGGAAAAGGTTGCAGACGTTGATCCCATGGACACACGTGGGACCCAGCAGCCATTGACAGCGCAAGCCAATTGCCAAGTGCACAGATTGCAGTCATGTGACAACAGGGGGGGGGTGCGCTGGGCCGCTGGAATTTAGGGGATCAATCATGAGTTGCACTTGTTCAGCACCATCGTAACTTCAAGCAATTGTCGAACGGGTGGTCATTAACCGAGGACCCACTGTATTCCTAGGAAGAACAGACGGAATGAACAGATAAAGCTGCTTGATTGCATCAAAAGATTGTAAAAGCAGGCGGTGTGTTTAGCAGCGTGTATAGCGCGATATATTCTTTCTGCCACTGCATCTCCCAGCACATCTGTGAAGTGTCACCTGCCTGTGTTGAATTATTTATAGCAATGTACTGTGTTTTTGAGGAGAAAAGAGCATCTTCGTGGATTGCGCATAAGGCTTACTTGACCTTTCAGGTGCTAGTCTAGGAAATGCTCGAAGCTAATGGCTTTCAGAGAATCCGATCTGTAGCTCAGCCGATAGCTTATTACTTTCTCCCACCTCCATTCTGGAAAGAGCACAAAGCTTTATGTATGTATGTATGTATGTATGCATTGCCTTGTTTTTAGCTGTAGCATTATTTTTATGTGGAAAATATCGATGTGGAGAAGCAGAGGAAGATGCACATAGCTACCCACGTATCTCAGAAACCTACCACTTGGGTTTACAGGGAATCCAGAAGAAGTCAAATAGGATTTATGAACACTTGCTCCTCACTGTAGGGTAGCCATTCCCAGCCTGATGCCTTCCAGATGGCTGCTGAAGTGGGACCCAGCTCTTGCTTACACTGTAAAAAAAAAGGAGGGGGGGGGACGCCTATTCAGTGTCATTTTCTCCAGAGTGCTGTCAAGGTTCATCACTTTCCTATCATGGTTTTTATGGCGAGAGCTATTTGCGGAGGAAAAAGGAAACAGGCTCTGGCTTAAGTGCTGTGGAAGCCTCCTGGTAGTTAATAGATGAAATCTGCATTTTCAGGTCGCTCCTATAAGAAGGGAAGATTAGTAGCTTTATATTTTAATTTCTTCCCCTTTCTATCAATGAATATACAACTAAAATAGCGTATATTGAAGGATTGGCAGGTGTTTTTGCAAAAGGTGAATAGAGATGTTGGTTCGCTGTATATTTATTGCCTTACTACTGAGCTAGTTTACCTGATTCCTATTGAATATAGGTAATGCTTTGTGTTTATATTGAAGCTTACTGTCATTACTTCTGCATGGTATAAAGAAAAAAGACTGGCTGTGTTATGCCTTTTTCCAACCAACAGATGTGTACAGAAAACCAGTGTGACAGTTCTGTAACGTGGGGAATTTAGATTCCAGATTCTGAAACAAAATTGATTAGCCCTGTCGGATTGAGCGTAAAGCTGGATCTGCTTTTTATAGCAACGGGAACGGCCTGTGGTAAACCTAAGAGGAAAACATGCCTTATAAGAGTCTTGCTTGCTTTCACCTTCCGTTATCTCCAGGCACCACATCAATGGGAGCCGTATTCCAACCTACCTGGAGGGCAAGGATTTAAGAAGAAACTGTTTAGCTTGAATTTGGCAATAATGCATATCTCTTTATCAAACTGAAGTAGCCACAGAGTCCATTTCAAGGCACCTCAGCAGAATCCCATCCATTAGATTTGGCCCTGAATAGAAAATGGAATCGCTGGGAAAAGGTTTTCCGGAAGAGACTTTGCATGCATCAGAAAAGATCCCACTCATCCTTGTAAATCTCTCCCCCAGGCTGTTGTGTTAATTGGGAGATAGATGTTTGTATAGAGTATAATGCCAATATTTGTGTGTGTGTGGGGGGGGTGTTTCCTTTTTGTGTGTGTGTGACAGGGTCTTTTGCCCATGACCTTGGAAAAGGAATAACTGGAAGATCAGGGGCCTGATGTCTGAGCGTAATGCCACTTCACGTCCTTCTGCCAGCTCAGAGATTGTGCGGCTGGCAGCTGGCAGTGCTCTGGCTATGTGCTGCTTGCGCTGATAATAGCACAATAAATGGCAGTTTCTTGCTGTGGGGCAACAACTTCTGTAGTGCCTGTGAGAGTAGGAGGAACAACCTAGTGGACTGGCAGCTCCATCTGTTATCATTGTTCTCTGCTGTGACTGTCTGCTTGGTTTAGGATAAATGGAGAACAAGGGATGACCAGTGGACAATACAGCTTCCAACCCCCCACCCCCCACCCCTTGCTTCTGTTGCAGCTTTGTTTTAATTTAAGAGTTATGGGGTGGGGTGGGATGGAGCGAAAGCATGCTCCTCTGAGATATGGGATGCTGACATCATGTTATTAAATGGAGGAAGATGGGATTTTAATCAGCTTCTTGTAGAGGTATGTGTGGGCAGCTGGTTTTGCACATGGAGTCTTCTGAATGCATTCTTTATCATTGTCAAGGATTAGGAGACTCAGTTACTCTCCGACTAAAAAATATAGTTGGGGAGAGGCACCCATTCCAATGTATAAATCAAAGCATTTCATCCTGTATGTCAGTAATTATTTATAGGCCCAGTTGAAATTATCATGACTCTTAAACTTGGGGGGAAACTCCTTTCTTTGTGGCAGGAACAAAATGAAAATGTGTAGTGTTGCTTTGTACCTTAATTATATTATATATTTTGTAGGTAGCCGAAGACAGTTCCTCTTCACCCAGTGCAGCCCAAGCAAGCCAAAAGGTTGGGCAAAAACACACTGTGTAACCGGAGAGATGAAAGATGACATATTTAAAGTCAAATAAATACTGCAAATGGATGGTGTGATGTGCAATCCTGGGAGCCTACGTTGAAAACAAATCCTTTTATTATGCTGAAACTATTATGATTAGATAAGCTGCTATCTGTTCTTTTCCTTCAATTCCTAGAGCTTCTACTGGTTATTTACTTAGAGTGGATTTATTACCTTTAAGTATTTCTTTAAGCGAAATAGTTATGCCTGAGCTTGCAGATTAACTGGTAGCATGTCCTCTTAATCTTTTAAGAGGAATTAGGTTGCACTTGGCATTTTTGTCCACCTATTGAGCCCTTCCCAAGGACCTGAGGCAGGCAGATAATTATAATAATATGGCATTGACAACAGCTTTACCTCCTGCGATGATACCTTTCCCACCATACCAGGTCCTTGAGAAGGATTCGAGCGATGGGCAAAGACGCCGTGTCCCATCCAAACATCTGGCTGTAAGGAACGGTAATAATAATCCGTGCTGCTGCCTGGCAGGAGGAGGGATGATTTTCAAAGCTTGTGCCTTCTGAATCCCCTTCCTCTCACGTTACCTATACTTCGAAAGGTTAAAATTTCCAAGTATTCTTCATTGGTTTGGATACAAGAAGCAATTAGGGAATGCAGCAGGGCTGGGAGCGGAGTAACATACCAACACTAGAAATAACATTTCTAGTGACATTCGGAGGGGTTCTCACACATTTATCGCTGGAGGGATATGGTATTGATGGGATTGTTGGGAAAATAATGGGCAAAGCCCTCGCCATAAGCACCTCAGTGTGAGAAGACGGGGGAAAAAAAAAAGCCGAGCTAAGCACAGCCACAAGCTTTCGACCCCCTTTTCTCCTGGAGATGTGACAAAAAGGGCAGCCGCTCTGTCAGAGACAATTTCCCAAGCCATCAATTTCCTTCCTCCCAGCCAGGCAACTGCTCCCGATGACAAGGGCTGAAGGCCAGCGAGCTAGAGTGGAGGCATGCTTATCATGCTATGGTTTCCCGCTAAGTGGTGCCAGTCAGTTGCTGTGATTCTAAAAATGCCAGCAGCAGTAAATATACCCATTCCTACTAAAAACAGTTTGGAGCCAAGCAGATAATACACTCAGGTCTTCACTGCTGCTGGTATTCACGTTTACATTTTCCCCTTTCCACCTATCGGTCTAAAAGGCTATTCGTGGCTAGAATTCCCAATGCGCCCGATACATTTTGAGGCCACTAGTTTTTGCAAAGAGGCCAGGAATGATCTGTGGTGTTGTTATGGTAATTGCACTCATTTTTATTTTCCATTCTAGGAATAGAGACACCACCTATTAACTAACTATTGCATTCAATTCCCCACTTATTTGCTCTGGTGTGTTACCTGCTTTGCTTCCTGACCTAAATATTTCTGGAATGCACCAGAATGCACTTATTGGAGCTTCCAGTTGCCTCTCAAACTCTGTTCCTTTTGCTGTACTCCCTGAGCAGTGCATGAATAAGCTGCTAACCGGGCTGCCTTTGGAAGACTTGCAAATGAAGGTTTATTTCCTTACCTTCCCCCTGCTTCCCTGTTTTAGAAACCAGGCCGAATTCTGGTGCGTTACCTTCTATCTTGGTACCCAGTATGTGTATAGAGACATGCACCACCAACCACGAGATGCCATAGGTTTGAAATGAGTTGCTTTTTTTCCTGGAGGCTCATAATTGAGAAATACACTGTTCATGTTCAACCTTGTGAATGGAAGAGATGCATAACACATATACACACACATTAATGATTTGTTTCATTTTTATTCTGCTTTCCTTATGAGACACACATGCTTACATGCTCACTACTTCAATCCACCCGAGATTGCCATTTCATCCAATCTTCATTATGATCCTAGGTAAGCATCCCCACCATTTCTTTTTCACAGCATTCCCTGAGTTGTGAAAGTGCCTACGAGTTGTGCAGTGGGTTGTTGCCTTGTGCCTTGTGCATTTTCTGAATTGTGAAAGTGCCCACAAGCTATGCAGTGGGTTGTTGCCTTGTACTTATCTGCAGTGCCACGGTTAGCCTCTAGCAAAAGAAGAATGATCTGAAGAATTCTTTCCAATGGTTTTGCTTTGCCTTCAGTCTCCTTGTTGACTGTTCAAACATCACTCAACCTATGAGAGAATTATTTTTGCTTATGCAGTAACATTAGCCAAACACATTGTACCTTATTCTATTTTTCATCTCCGTTAGGCCAAACAAGAAAGGCAGTGGTGCCTCTAAAATTACCACTGTGCTCATAGGAAAAAAACCCAAAACATTTGGCCTGTTTGTAATTAATTAATTATTCTCTAAATCACATTCAGGCAGTGGTTATTATGGATGCTAAAACACCAAACATGGTAAACTACAGTAGCTCACACAGCATACTAAACAACAACAAAAAAAGCATTATGGCTTATTGTGATTACTTGGTTTATAGAGTACATTAAGCTATTAGAACGGTTGTTTATGGTTTAATGTGAAGATAACATATTAATTGTCAAGGAAAGGTTTAATGTAGCATGGTCAAAAGAATACTTGTTCAAAATAAGGTTTCCTAAAGCGTATCTAATATGTTTTTATGCATCTCTTTTTTATTAAAAAAAAAAAACCCTCTCCATGATGTAATAGAGCATCTGATAATTAAAAAATATGTATATTCTCTCTGGTGTAGTTGGTACTAAAGATGCCCCACTGCTAACAGGTCTTAGTTTTAATCCTAATAGTAGGGTCTTCATTTCTTTAGCTGTCTCCTGCATGTGTGACCTATGTTGGGTGTTTGAGATAGAAGAAGAGCCCTTGGATCTCATACTAGTCTTTGTGTGCCAATTGTGTCTTAAGAAATAAGTAATCAGGTACCACACATTGTAGCTTCGCTGGGAGATGGAAAGTTGTGTGCTAAGTCAAACTCCCCTGTGCATCAGGACACAACCCAGAACGCTTGAGCTGAAATAAAAGAGATTGAAGAAAAAAATGGATTACTTGAGTGTTTTCCAAAGTTTCTTCATTCTATTATTTAAGATGGGATGTATTTTAGTGATAGCTTGAGACTTCGTTACCTTTCCACAAAGGAACATTTTCCATCTTTTTTTTCCCCTTTTGGTGTTTTCCAGATTTGTTAGCACGGTTCGGTACCCATCTGCACCTTGTATTAGTAAGCCCCTAAAGGTATTGCCTAGTTGATTTAAAGCCCCTGGACACTCCTAGCAGGCATGAAGGCAGATGGCGTTTGTTCTGCTTTTCAGGTCCGCTTGCCAGAAGAGGTAATTTTGAAGGATTTGATATGTCAGTAAATGGAAGGGGAAAACTGGTGCCTTTGCCCGTGCCTGGGAAATGGGCCAGCCCGGGGTTGGCAGGGAAAGCAGCACATTCATAGAAACTAGCGGCTGCAGCTGAAAAGCTCTGGCAAGCCATTGGGTTCCTGAGCAGGGGAATAATAGCAAGAACATAATACAGGCAACTACACCTAAGGAAATAGAGGTTTTCCTGTTATTAATAGGGAACCTTTGATTCTTGTGTTCCACGGTGGAGCCTCCGTCCATTGCAATACCCTAGCAGAATATTGCCCATAAAGCTTCCTCCAGATCTACTGGAAATGAACAAGGGCAGGTAGACAGATGCAGTTTTGCTTGCTGAAAGAAAGAAATGGTGAAATGCAAAAAGAACTATTCTAATCATGTACTTTCTACCTTATCACTCTTATCGACATCTTCCCAGTTGTATTCAAATATAAGAATGCTCCAAGGATTAACATACCAAAGCAGTTTTTTCCCTCTGCAGCTCCAGAACTGAAAGCTGCTCAAAGAGCTGAATTACTTTGGGATCATTCTCTATTGTGTATGCTAAATGGGGATTTGTTTGAAGCGGGATTTAAACATTGTTTTCATCTAAAAAATAATAATAATGGTGAAATTGGCTTCTGTCGGTCTCTGTCCAGCAGGTAAATACTTCCTAAACACAACACCCAGATACCTAAAGGTGCTCCCAGTGGCCCAGTGGGCCAGTTCTGTCAATTGATGTTCCTTTGGGTCATGCCAGTCTGATAGGTTTTGCAGTGCGGAGACATTCTTGGCATTTCTGCCTCAAGTAGCAGTTTTCCTTTCCACTGACTGAAGCGCTGTGAAGGATTGCAGACAATGCACCCAGTGCTGTATGTTGTGCAGTGTGACATTGTGAACATGCCAATAAATGCTAATCTCTCTAATTGTAAAAAGGTCTTGATATAACAGTAACACTAACACTCAAGACTTATATACCGCTTTATAGTGCTTTACAGCCCTCTCTTAAGCGGTTTACAGAGTCAGCATATTGCCCCCACAATTTTGGGTCCTCATGCGTATAGTTAGCCATAATATGACTTTTTGTTTGGTTTAGTAAGATGTAAAATTATGGTGTATACTATTGTGTATAAACTATACAACTCTGGCTTGTTCAATAGATTGTAGTTTAAAATCTTGGCGTGACGTTATAAATGCAGCCTCAGATCTCAATCATCTGCCTAATCCTTTGATATCTCCAATCTATTCAAATTGCCTGTCTTTCTCCTGTCATCCTATTTATTTCGCTCCCTTCATTCAGCATGGTGGCCTACAAAGACTTGCTACTATTTTAATACTGATCCCTTGTTAAAACTCTATTCTTTTGCAATCCTTAATCTGGTTTGGAAATCACATAATTCTTCTGACAAATACTAGAGCTTTATCGTTAATCATTTTTAGACTTTTTTCAACAACGATAGGTCGACGTCCTTAAAAACTGTACGATGCATTCCGAATCCTGGAGTTGACTGGATATGTTGTCAGATACAATGGGCCTGTAGGTGAGAGGGTGGTGGATTCCTCAGGTTGGAAAAGAATTCCATTTTGCTTTATATCCCTCCTTGAATGGCAAAATCTGAATACCCTGTGGATATGAATGAGAGCAACAACTTGCTATAACTGTGAACCACATGCTTCCTTTCTGCTGCTCTTTGTTCATGGAATCATCCCTTCACATCTGTTGAACAGATGGAAGCTACTGTAGTCTATTTTCTTTTTTCTGTTCTGCGTGCTTTGGAATGAACTCACCGCCATTTAGGAGTAGAGTGCTTTTTCACGGGTAAGAGACCGTCTAGGTTAAAAAGAATTCTAGCTTCATGTAGATTTTTGTGTCTCTAGTGAAATGTGATAGATCAAGAAAGCTCTCTTCACAGTTGCAAAATACAAGCTTCTGTCTTGTCCGAATCCCCGTACTTAGGAGTTATGTTATGTTATGTTAATTTTAATTTCTATACCGCCCCATCTCCAGAGACTCGGGGTGGTTCACAACACAATAACAAATAATAGTCACAATTCAATTTAAAACCCTAATACAGCTAAAATTATTCTAAAACCAT
>JAOYMU010000059.1:4493282-4503741 GCA_025802295.1 Psammodynastes pulverulentus
CCAGACCGGTTACTCGACATCAGGGCGCTAGCAAACAAGGTGAGGGGAGCCAGAAGGCCCAACCTGCAGACCTTGTCACAATTATTAGGAAAATGCATCTCCTGCATCGGCATAGTGCCCTGGGCAAGACTGCATGCCAGGGAGCTACAGTGGTTCCTTCTGCCTTTCCAGAGAAGGAACGTAGAGACATCATTAAGGAAGGTCAGCCTGTCCCAGGCCGTGAGGAGGTCCCTGCGATGGTGGTCGTCAGAAGCGATGAATCGAGGCACCCCGATCTTCGAACCAGAACGGGTACAGGTGACAACGGATGTGAGTCTGAGGGGTTGGGGTGCCCACCTCCGAACAAAGGTAGCGCAGGGGGTGTGGTCCCCACAGGACTTACAAAACAACATCAACTGGCTAGAGCTCAGAGCGATACATCTGGTTCTTCTGGAGTTCCAGTCAGACCTACAAGAGGCTCACGTGCTTGTATTAACAGACAACGTAGCGGCCAAGGCCCACGTGAACCGCCAAGGAGGAACCCAGTCCAAGAAGTTGATGGAGGAAGCCCGAGCATTGTGCCTCTGGGGGGAGAGGCATCTCGGATCGATCAAAGCGGCACACATATCAGGGTGCCTAAACACCAGAGCCGATTGGCTGAGCAGGGCCACAGTGGATCAGGCAGAATGGCGATTGGACCCGGACTTGTTTTGCCAGCTATCCAACCGATTCGGGTGGCCAGAGGTAGACCTATTTGCCACAGCAGAAAACACACAGCTTCCCCGCTTCTTCTCCAGGTATCCAAACCCGGGGGCAGAGGGGGTGGATGCTCTTCGATGCAGATGGCCACGCGGCCTACTGTACGCCTTCCCGCCAATCCCACTGATCCCAGCGGTGATAAGGAAGATATTACAACAGAAGGCCAGGGTACTACTGGTGGCCCCCTTTTGGCCCAGGAGGCCCTGGTTTGCCGACCTCCTGTCGTTATCAACGACACAGCCATGGAGAATACCGGAGAGCTCAGTGAGCCTGTCTCAAGGTCCGGTCCACCATCCGGAACCACAATGGCTCCAACTAACAGGATGGCTATTGAACGCCACCTCTTGAGGAGGGAGGCTTTTCCAGACGAGGTCATCGAGACCCTTCTAGCGGCAAAACGTCCTTCAACGCGCAGGATCTACGACGCGTCGTGGAACATATTTTGTCGATGGTGCCGTAAAGTACAGTGTGACCCGCTCAACCCCTCAGCAGCTCAACTACTTGGCTTCCTACAAAAAGGGCTGGCCAAGGGACTAGCTCCCAACACCTTGAGAAGGCAAGTGATGGCACTTTCTTCCATTTTGGAGTGCGAGGGGTTTCCTTCCTTGGCTCACCTTCCAGTGATTAGGAGATTCCTAAGGTGAGCCTCCAACTTACGGCCCCCAGTCATTCACAGATTTCCGTCTTGGGATTTGTCGCTAGTCTTGCAGGCGGTAACTCAATCCCCCTTCGAGCCCATCAGGTCCATCTCTCTACAGCTGCTGACTTATAAGGTGGCCTTCCTAGTGGCAATAACTTCGGCCAGAAGAATTTCAGAATTGGCGGCCCTCTCCACCAGAGAGGATCTGTGTGTATTCCACCAGGACAGAGTAGTCCTTCGTTTAGACCCAGCATTTATGCCGAAAGTGAACTCAGTTTTTCACAGGGCTCAAGAACTAGTGTTACCAAATTTCTGCCCTGACCCTTCACATCATCGAGAAAGAATGTGGCACAACCTGGATGTCCGCCGAGCCTTGAAAGTTTACATCAAACGCACGGCCTGTTTTAGGAAGACCGAGGCTTTGTTCATTAAGTTCCAGGGATCAGCTATGGGGCAGAAGGTCTCCTCTTCAACCATCGGCAGATGGCTACGAGATGTGATTACTAGGGCTTATATCAGTCAGAGGCTACCTGTACCGGAAGGGATTACAGCTCATTCCACTCGCAGCGCGGCAACCACCGCAGCTTGGAGTGCCCAGGCCTCAGTGGAGGAGATTTGCAAAGCGGCCACCTGGTCTTCGGTGTACTCCTTCATACGACATTACCGGTTGGACTCTTATGCGGCGGCGGACACTATTTTTGGACGGCGAGTCCTGTCGGCGGTGGTTAGAAGCGCCTCAATTTCGGACCAGTCGCCGACCCGCCCGTCGTCAAGATAGCTTGGGTATGTCCCATGCCTGCCCTGGATACCGGATTTCCACATTGGAGAAGGGGCATTGGTCCTACCTGATATGCTTCTCTGTGTGGAAGACGGTATCCAGGCCCACCCTGTGGCCGACTGGTCCGGGGTGCACCTGAGGACACGCATCTAGACTCGGATTTCTGCCTACGACATCGCCGAACTGGGGATATGAGTGGCAGGTGGCGTGTCCTCAGTTCCACTCTGTCTGAATGCGATAAGTAGAGGAGTTAACCCATGCCTGTCCTGGATACCGTCTTCCACACAGAGAAGGAGCATATCAGGTAGGACCAATGCCCCTTTCAAAAGAGTGTCAAGGTAAGAGCCAATCTTATTTCTTGAGAGATGGTGTTCCTTAGGAAGGGAGCTACCATGGAGAATCTTTTCTTCTTGTCCCATTAGATGGATCTCCTTAGTAGCCCACACTGGTAATATCTCCTGCCTCCCCTCTCTTGTGGGCAAGGTGCATGTAATTGGAAAAAGATAGTCCTTCAAACAACCTGGCCCCAGGCCATGTAGAACTTAAAGGTGACACAATAGCACCTTGAATTGGACCTGGAAGCAAATCAGGAGCCAATGCAGCTCTCGCAAGAGAGGGACCAATCTAGACTTGCGTAAAATAATTCAACCAAGTGTATTTTAAACTAACTGAAGCTTCCAGAAACTTTTCAAGGACAGCCCATGTAGAGCACATCGCAGTAGTCCTTAGAGAAATTCATCTGTCAGGAGTTTTTAACTGAATTGTTTGTTATTTAGAACAGAATGTCTAGTATTACAAATCATTGTTAATTATTACTGCTTATATTTTTTCCCCTCCAGGCAATTAATAGCAGCAAAGAGCAAGGTATACGACGGCCAAGGCTTTCTGCTTTACAGCGGGATAGACCTGTGTGACTGTCTTGATGAAGACTGCCTTGGGTGTTTCTATGCCTGCTCCAAGTGCGGCTCTCGCAAGTGTGGACCTGAATGCCGTTGTGATCGCAAGTGGCTATACGAGCAAATTGAGATAGAAGGAGGGGAAATTATTCGTAATAAGCATGTGATATAGCCTGGGCTCTGCATTTCATTACTGAGCCACAGGAAGGTTGTTCGTAAAATGTAATCTGGTCATATTTCCAGTTAAGATTCAGTGTTGTGCAAACAAGCAATAGGTAACGGGAAGTTCTATATTTATGTCATCTGTACAGAAGAAAAATCAGAAGATTGTCTTAAGTATTTGTGAATTTATTAACAGACAAGCTAAGAAAGTGGTATTGGCTAATACTTCATGCAGCACACTTTTCCTCCAGATCATTATTGCTGCTCTTTATAGGAAATCTTTTGAGTATTTCCTTGTTCTGGACCATGGTTTCTCCTGCAGACACTTTAAGTACTAGCAGCATAAGCAGTATTAGTTGTAGAAAATTGGTGATTTGAGAAGGTTGTTGCATGATAAACAAAATACAGATAACAGACTGAGATTTTCAAGAAGATGGCATACTTTTCTAAAGCAGTAATGTGAAAGCAATTGACCTTTTTTTGCAAACAAATGTTGCCATGTGAAGAAAGAATTATATTATGCCTTCAACAGTATTTTACTACTGATGGAAAGGAAGTCACCAAAGTTACAGCCTTGGGCAGTATTTCTGTTATGAATATCTTGTTTGGAGACGTTATAACTGAATCCATAGATTAATTGAGAATTTGTGGCTGGAAAGTGACACCCTGTCACCTTAGCTTTAATAAATACACAAAATGGAATTACACAAGCATAAGTATGATGAGACATTTATGGTCTTTCTACAGTATCAGTTAATAGACAATGCTTGTAATCTACTCAGATAATTACCCCATGTGCTCCAGGTAAAATGCATGTACACTTAGTCTAATGCATATAGTGCATGTTATAGAAATGTGAGGTTCAGGATTTATCGGAAAAGATATTGTTTGTACTAGAGATATTTTTAAAGCATGCCAAATATCTTTATATTTTGTTTTTAAAAACCAAAATTTTTATGTGATTAATATGTAGATATTAATAAAAAAATTTCATGAAAAAAAAAAAGAATTATTCATATTTTATAGGGCACCATTAAATAATAGCTTCATAACCTCGGATGGCATTCAGATGGTTTTAAATATAAATTGGTAACTGTAGCCCTTATAGCGTATCCTCTGATTATTTGCATGATTATTTCTCTCATCATGAATATTGCAATAAGTCTGACGAAATGCTTAAGTGTGGTGATAAAATAACAGACTGACATCAGCTGCGTCTTTGCAATTCACATCAACAATTTAATGACCCATCCTTCGGAAGTCTCATATATACCCTTCAGTTTGCTTTCTTCACTGACTTTTGAAGAGTATGTAACACATATAATTTTGATGTTAACCAGTCCTTTGTAATAAATTATAATACAGTTGATTAATTCAACAACAGAGTGGTATCCCCGCTCCCGCCCACCATTTGCTATGTTGTGATGATTATTCCAGTTGCTGTTGTTGTTATCCTCCTGGGATGAAGTTAGTCTCTTGTTCTTGATTTTCCAAGTGATCTGGCAATCCCCAGATGAAAAAAAATTAAATAAGTTCCTATCTCGCTTCAAAGCATTTAAAACCCAACGGAGTACTAATTATGGCTCATGAAAGCAGTAGGTTTTTTTTCTTTCTACCTATTACTGAAGGGATGGGGAGCATGTTGCTGAACGATAGCCTTGGCATTCTCCATGGTTTGGCTCGCTGTTCTTAAACCTCTTAATCCAGCAGTATTTGAAGAACACTAGTTACCCATTGCTTCTGTATAGAATTGAAATTATGAGTGATAGGAATTTCATAGAAAGAAAAGAAAGTTTGCCAGTAACACATAAAACAGGGAATGCTTTTCTTTCACCAGGAGGCTTGCAACCTGATATAAATTCCTGTCCAGGTATTTAACAGGCAGAGGAAAAAGAGGCAGTGTCTATGCGAGCAAAAAACCCGAAGCTGAAAGCACCAGCCTGAAGATGAGGAGTGGGACCTCGTCGAAACGTCGCCAAGTTATTTGGAATCCTACACGGGAAAAGACCCAAATACACCAAGACTTGCATACCTATACACGTGAAAATCTACTAAAATAAATGTATGTATGTATGTATGTATGTATGTATGTATGTATGTATGTATAATGATTACACAGAGAAATCTGGAATCAATTTAAAGATGATCATTCTGTCAAACTGTGCATTTTTTGCTTACTCCTATTACTCCTTTGCTTACTCCTATCGGCTTACTCGCCAATTAAGAAAAGGCCTCCTCCTTACTTCCTTCAGAAGCCTGCTGTGATTAAAATCCCTGCTGGGCTACCTTGAAATATTCAAGGTCGTTTAATGCAAAAACTGCAGTGGTTGAATCAGAAGGGAAGACTGTCCCAATTCTGATTTTGGTGAGGGGCAACGACCCTGTTTAATCAAAGTTATGGGTTTGAAGCGATCAATAAAATATCCGTGTTCTTCCCCCTCCCTTCCTGCACAACAGTAGATGGCTGTGCTGAAGATACTGAAGATAGCCCCACCTTATCAAGGGGGTCGCCTCCCCACCCAGGAGATTCTTCTTCTAGAGTTGCTGGACTTCAACCCCCATAATTCCCGGCCTCCAAGGCATATCACTTCGTGATTATGTGAGGTGAAATTCAACAGAAACGAAAAAGCACCCACTTAGGAATGGGTGGAAAAAGGATATAAGCCATCTGAACAATTTTGGAAATCACAAATATTGTTAAGTCATGTCTAATAACGTAAGGTTTGAATGTAGAATGATATTTACTCATTAGGTCGCCTGCAAGTAGCTCTCTTCTTTCTTTCGCCAGGGGTGTTGCGCAGACCCCACTGAAGTCAAGAGAATTATCGAGCATGGCGTTTATTCGTCGAAAAATGTCAGCATTGCTGCAGGTGGTGAGAGCTGGAACATCCGAATTATTCCAGCAATCCTTGGTGATCCTTGCAACACCGTCCTTCTAGGGGAAAAAAAAAAAAGACAGAAAAATAAGATTTAAGCCACAAACTTTTTAAGCTTGCTTTGAAAGCACCTGAAAGGGTTTGCATCTAACTTGAATCACATATAGAGGCTACAATTAGATGAATAAAAATTAATTAATTCTCTAAATCCTTGGTTACATCATATGATCCAGTCAACATGTGGTGCAAATCACTCACATCCAGAGTTTACACTTTAGCACCATCTGCTGCCCGCTGTGAAGGTTTTATGGTACTAGTCAAATCACAATGAAACTAAGTTAACGGTATTCCTACCACCAAATAATACATGTTAATTTATTGTGAAGTATATGTACTGGATGTTATGCCTTAAACCACTGAGTCATTTGACTAATAGCACAGAGGCATTTGCAATAAATAAATTAGCAACCTACAATCAGCTCCCACAACCAACAAGCCTTAAACAACATCACAAGCACTCCTTATACATTTATTAATAAGTACATTAAGCAACCGAGGGGACTTCACCATTTACTAAGCTGTCCATTTAATCTCACAGATTTTGCCGCCACTTTCATTAAACAGGCAACCTTACAATTCCATATTCATGTAACTTATTCCATAATTCCTGCTCGCTTTTCTGTGCATTATCTAAATCAATTGCTTTCTTCCTATTCATTGATTTCTCAGCGGCCTGTTCGCGAGCAAAAATTTGCACTGTCCTTTCCAAATCTGCACACTGTTGTCTATTGCTGTTTCTGTTCCAGACATAATAAATTCACTCTCTAGTTTTTGTGCATTCCCTATTGCTCCCTTCCCTGTGCACACAATAACACTGCCTTCACGCACAAGTTCCATTAAGCAACAAACCAATTATCTACTATGCTCTTTAGCTAGTTTAGTAAAGTGGTTAAAGTATTAGGTTAGAAACCAGGAGACTGTGAGTTCTAGTCCTGCCTTAAGTACAAGGCCAACTGGTGACCTTGGGCCAGTCCCTGTCTCAGCCCTAGGAAGGAGGCAATGGCTCCCAGAAGTTTGAGGAGTTTCCTATCCATGGCCAAATTATCTTGGTATCCACTACTTAAACCAGCCAGGTGGTGTTCCCTCCCTCCCCTGTTTAAAAAGAAGAGAGAGGACAAAGACAGAAACTAGATTGGGGAAAAAAACCCTGAATTAGTGCAGCTATTAAGTTAGTATATTACGTTTCAAGATTTTCTGCAAAGTTTCTGAGCCTCAAAACCTTAGAATGGAGTGACTGTGATTTTCTGTCTTTAGGAAACTAGATTATATAGCAAGAGGGGAGAGCAGGAAGTTATTACAGCCAATGGCAAAGGAAATATTTTCCAGTTTATACCAAGGCACGCAATTATACTCAATGCAGCTTCTGAATCATCACTAATGTCCATGCAATAATATAATGATGGGGAGAGAAAAAATAGCCATTTAGCCTTAGTTTCTCTAACTACGAAATGGGCAGTCAAGTTTTTGGAATTCAAAATCCTCTCCAATTCTGGATTTTTTATTTTTTTATTATACTTTTTTATAATTATAAGGGCTTTATATCACACTCATAGAACAAGATGCTCTCTTACACGCATATATACAGATAATCCTCACTTAGTTAACAACAGACCGGCCACTTGGTTGTTAAGTAAAGCAGTCACTAAGTGAAACCACAGCTTGGGTACAATCCGATTTTAGCTTCCTTTCACTTTGCAAATCTGCAAAGGTGATAAATGTCAGGATTGATGGTAAAATGTTTTCATCCTTGCAATTGCAAATGGTTACTAAAAGAGGCAGTCAGCGAATGAGGATTACTTGGTATATATATATTTTCATTTATTTATTCTCCTTTTCCGGGATTAAAGTCCCTATATCAGATGAAACCAGTCATACTATATGAAATCTGACTCAGTAATAAATTTATAATCCTTACTCCGTAGTAAAGGTCTCAAAAAGTACATATGCTGTTGGGTCTTTCCCTGAACGTCCCCTAGATACAGATCTATTTTAAAAATTGTTATTTCCTCCAGTTTTTTTTTAAAGCTGGAGGGGCTCAAGGAATTTCTCAGACTGCTATTAAAACCTGCTCCAGCAGAGAAGGTAAAATCAAGACTGCAAAAGCTTGGGCTTCACAGAAACAAAGGGTAATATTGCTGCAGATATGCATTTCCCCCCATATGGTTTAGTTGCAATCTATCACGAGGCACAAAAATTGATACCAGATTCTTCTAGGGCTTGTCCCGACATCTACATTTAAAAAGCAGCAGCTGTTCTTAACAGCAACTCCCTCCCTTCTCCTCTGTCTTCAAAATCTTGTAATGGCCTTCAAGGATATTTTGGGAATAAGGTTTGTTCCTGGGACATCTCCCGTTTTTTTAAGGCTATCTCAACCTCACATAGGTTTTGCATGCAAGGGAGAATAAAATACAAAAAGCCATTTGAAAGGAAAACGCTTTTTATCTTTCACACTCCATTATGTTAAATTAAAAAAAAATGCAAAAGGCCCAAATGAACAGAGAAGGAATTAAGTTGCAAGAGTAAAATCTGGAGCAAAGCCAAATTTTTGCACAAAAACCAGCCACATGCGTTGGCTTTCAAGTCTGGAACGGATGATAGTTTATTTGGAACCAACGGTAGTTAAAGTTGGAAGGTGACATGTTGGTTCTCCTGGTTGCAGAGAGAGAAAACTTTCAACTCAATATTAAAGGTGCTGGGTTTGCAGTGACCAGGGATAAATTCATGCCATTTTGGTAAAAAAAATAAGCTGTAAAGCAGGAATGTCCAACCTTGGCCACTTTTTAAGACTTGTGAACTTCCATTCCCATAATTCCCCAGTCAGCTATGCTTCCCCATGAAGTCCACATGCTGGTTTGGGGGAATTCTGGGAATGGAAATCCACAAGTCTTAAAAAGTTGCCAAGGTTGGACCCAGTCACTGTAAAGCAAAGAAGATATACCCCTAACACAGAGGTCTCCAAACTTGGCCACTTTAAGACTTGTGGACTTCAACTCCCAGAATTCTCCAGCCATCTGGCTGCAGGATTCTGGGAATTGAAGTCCAAAAGTTTTAAAGTTGCCAAGTTTAGGGGACTCCTGCAAAATGTGCCAAGCTTTCTGGCACCCAACCTTTTAAAAGTCCAGCCTACTGGTTTTAAAAATGGAGCCTACTACTCCCAGGGTTAACACCCCCTCCCCAATTTCCAGCTGGGAGGCTTGGGAACCCCACAAGGGCAGCCCTTGAAGGCCTCTGCACCCCCAAAATAACTGGAGGAAACCTCTCACCACCGCAAATGGTGGCATCGCAAGGGAAGTTCTAGAAGACGCCCTCTTTTGCTGAGGTTAATGCAAAAAATACCCCCTAAATTTGTCTTTTTAGAAATAGAAAGAAAATGGCAGGGAGAAAAAATATATATGGGGCAACCGGTGAAGAAAAAAGCAGCCACGTGGAAGGCCAGATATATAGGGGGGGGGGGGGAAGACTCACATATATTTTAGGCGTGTGAACGCATTAAATAACAAAATGCACCGTTTGGCCCACGCAAACCCAGCTTCCCGATAAGGGGAAACCAAGCCGCGTTTGAAAGCGGAACAACGGGCCGGTTTCCTTCAAACCTGGTTTAGTGACAATTTAGGCAACCGCTTAAACCGGAGTTGAGGTCTTCTAGTCCAGCCTAAGGCAAGGAGACCCCTAGGAGACCCAGGCCTTCGAAGGCCAGGCAGCCGAAAGGAGAGCCGGAGCGCGTTCCTGACACGTGTCCGGGGAGGGAAACCAACCCGGGAAGGGCCAACCCTGGAAGGCCTTTTTGCAAGAAACTCCTTCTTCTTCTCCTTCACCGCCGACTCTTCCCGGGAAAGAGTGCAAGAAAGGGGGGAGGGGAGAGAAAATACACGCGTGTCTGCTAAGGCACGTTAGAAGGCACCGCAAAAGAGGAGGCTCCAGAGGGAAGACGGTCGTCGGCCTGCAAAGCAGCCTCGGGAAGGAAACCCGGCTCGCCTTCCCACGTGCGCGGCGGCGGCAGGTCCCTGGCCTCGACTCACCGGGGGCGGGAAAGCCATGGTCGAGTCAAACGCTGCGGAAATCCCGCACGAGCGCCGGCCGCGGGAGACTTATAGCCCGGGGGGGCAGGCGCAAAAAGGCACCACGCCCGCGCGCGCCCTGCTGAGGATCCCCTTGGCTGGCTGGCTGCCTTGCGCGCGTGCCGGACTTTGCAAACGCTCCCTGGGCGGTTTCCTTCTTCTCTTGCACCCACCCACTTACCTCCCCCTCCCCAGGCCCGAGGAAAGAGAGACCGGGGGGGGGCTTCGCAGCACGTGCACCACGGGGGAGG
>JAOYMU010000059.1:4602151-4614462 GCA_025802295.1 Psammodynastes pulverulentus
GGAACATAGAATAACAGAGTTGGAAGGGAACTTGGAGGTCATCTACTCCAACCCCCTGCTCAAGCAGGAGAGTCTATTCCAAATAGTAGCCTCTACCTAGGATCAAACTGTCCCACATTCTAGGGGTATCCAAGCCCACCTTTGGAGCAAAGACAAACCGTCACTCACATGAGAATGCCGTGGGCTCGCTCCAAAAGCTTGCTGCTAGTCGAATTCACGAATATCCCGTCTTTGTCAAGGAAACTGCTGGGGCTGGAGAGTCGGCTTTGTCTGAGGCCCATCCTGCTATTCCACACGCCGTAGGCATCGCTGCAAGGTAGGGAAATTGTACACTATTACTTTTTTTTTAAACTTTTCAGAGAAAATGGGAAAAGAAAAATGTCAGGTATTGGAAAGGAGAAACGCATCGAAACAGCCCGGTCCTGGCATCGTAGCAGAGATGCCCAATTTCTTTGGCTGTCTGATGGATCCACTTACCGCTGGCTTTTCTCGTTAATCGTGTTAACGCCCTGCAGGTCCGAAAGAGGGGTTCTCGGCCGTTTCCGAGCAATACCTGTAGCAGCACATCAATAAAAAGAAAAGAAAAGAAAATTGCAACGTTCCATTTGGCGTGGAAGGAGATTCACTGGATCACGTTTGAAAAGGGCCGTTGCAATGTAAGCTAAAAATGGAACATGCCGGGAGCAGGGAGACAATAGGATTTTATTATGGTGTGAGATGAAGTGATATATTTGGCAGGCTTCTACAAAAATAAAGGAAACCATTTTATACTCAGTTGTCATTTTAAAAAATATATGTATATGACTTGTAATTCTACATACGAGACATATTTTAATTTGAAGATGCATATCCTCTTTTTTTTCAGGGGCAAAAACCAAGGAGATTTTGTCCGTCAAGTTGCCTGGCATTAAAACCATTGGCTGTCATAATTAAGATACCAGTTTCTATGGAGATTCTTGGTCGTCCAGGTGATGATTGTCCCAAAGGTGCTTTTTCAAAAGGCAATTGGGACTTTCTCCGTTCTTGCTTGAAGAGGTTTTGCTTCTCGTTTCAGAGAAGCTTCTTCAGTTCTGGTGTAGGATGGAAGGATTGATATTCCTTGCAGTCATCTGGTCTTTTAAGCATTCTCACTCTTGCTTGCAGGTAACTTGCAAGGAATAGCAATCCTTCCATTCTCCGTCATTCAGTCAGAACTGAAGAAGCTTCTTGGATGAGAAGCGAAATGTCTTCACAAGCAAAAACGAAGGAAGTCCAGTTTCCTTTTGAAAAAGCACATTTGGGATAAGATACAAGTTAGAATGTATTTTTTAAAAGCTCTTAACCATGATCGGAATATCTGAAAATGATTTCACTCTCCCAATTACCTATATTTGTTAATCATCTGGGAAATACAGACCATGTGACCGTAATAACTTTTTGCAAAATGAAGCCTCTGATTGCTGCGAACAACAGCAATTTTTCTGGTGCCTTTTTTTAAAAATTATGCTATGATTCATAGCTGCTGCATGGCTTTAGCAACCAGAGTTTAACAAGGACAATTTGCTATTTTTGGTCTCTCCATTCCTGCCTGAAGCACAATCTCTATGGAGATTTGATTTATCAATAACCGATAGAAGATTCCACTTATGCCGGTCTAAAAAGCCTTTGTCCTTGGCTTAAATATATTGCACTCCATGCTTTAGAACAGCTAATGCTTTTTTCCTTTTTATCTGAAAGCCCATACTACCAATATGAATGTTTTGGGTAATCGTTCTTCTGACCCCAAAACCACAAGCTTCTATTCCAATTTCACCTCCAACGCAAATTCACTTCGTGGTTTTAAGAAAGCCGCCTTTTAAACTGTGGTCCCACCTAGTCTAGTTCGTAGGGCGAACAGCGCTTCACGTTCTTTTTAGAGTAATAATTTTTATTGGGAAGTTTCAAAACAGAAAGATTAAAGAGCTAATACAAAATGTGACAAATATAAAAAAGAAAAGGTAAAAGTAAAAAATAGAGAGAGAGAAAGGTGGAAGAGAAAAAGGAAGGACAGATAAATAGATAGATAGATAGATAGATAGATAGATAGATAGATAGATAGATAGATAGATAGATAGATAATTACATATAAATATAAAAAGAAATAAAAATTCCGTAAAGGTGTTTGGAGAATTCAGAGAGTAACATGGCCTCTATATGTAACTCTAAAGTAATCTGTACAGCATAACTGTGTGATTTTGAGAAAAGACAAGATTGTTGTAAAGATTTCTAGACAACGATTATTGTAGCAGTGACACTAATTTACTCTTCTATGAATTACATGCTTAGAAACCCCTCCCCTCTTCTACAATAACAATTACTATTCTTTTCAGGGCTTGTTGCCATATCCTGACATTAAAAAGTAGATTATAGTTTTGAGAATCAGTTAATTTCATACAGCTTTTTTTTTTTTTTTTGCCCTCAAAATAGATTAGCCAAGCTAAGCTAATATGTAAAATGGGAGAGAGGAGTTACAACTATCAACTGAAATGGATATTTTTTTCCCCAGTCAAATATTACTGCTTATTTTTGACTACAAAGATCTGGAGAAGAAGAGCAAAACGAAACATTGAGACAGGTCTGTAACTGTTTTTCTCAAGCTTTTCAGTAATAACAATTCCAACTGAAAAGCTGCAAATCTGTCCCTGATAATCAAAAATGTGTTATTTCATGGAGTCAACAAACTAAAACATTTGCTTTAAATCTTATTGTATTCATCTAAACAAACCAACATGGTAATATTGTAATTAAAATTAATACTTAAAATTAATACTTAGTTTCATTTTTCTTTTGCAGTCTTTAAACCAATATGTATAATCTAATGCAGAGTTTTCTGGCTTCGCGGACTGGTGGGCGGGGGGGAGATAACAGATAATCAGAGTTGGAAGGGACCTTGTAGGTCATCTAGTCCAACCCCGTCTAAGCAGGAGACTCTACACCAGAGAGGGGATAGTTTCATACTGGTGACAAGCACACACATGTGTATAGCTCTATTTGCACGAGTGGTGTGCATGCACACCCACTCATGCAAATGGAGCATGGGCATATGCGCTTGCCCATTGCTCACACAAGGGGGGACGTGTGTGTGCCCACCCACAGTTTCTACGGCTCGGTTGCAAACAGCTTATGGCCCACTAGTGGGCTGCAGTCCGGAAGTGGGATACCCTTGATCCAATGCATGAATAATATAATTCATGCACGCTTTAAGAAGGATATTATTAATAGGCTGTAAGAAAATTCAAAATCAGGAGTTAAGGGACATTGATAAGGGTCTCTTATCAATCTTGTGTCTATTAACAGGGAGCCAGAAGAGATTAGATGGACAAAACAAAAAAAGGAAGATCTTTGCAAATATTTTTGCTCGGTCCATTGACCTGAAATTAGTGGTGACATGAGATTATTCCAAAGTAATAAAAGCCTAAGCAAAGAGTAGCAGCTTCTCAGATTACGGTAGATCAATCATAATTTATTACATTATGCATTTACCCACATGGAAAGCCAATTTTCTGTAATCTAGGAAGTAAATAAATGGTAAACCGCATAGCTTGGCAGAAAACAGGTAATTTTACTTAACAGAGGAATGCAATGATTACATTAATAGCTTTGTAGTATCTGAATTTGTCTGGTCACTAGAGCCAACAACTTTAGAAAACTTGAATATTGTCTCAAAATCACTAAATTTCAGCGAAAGCACAAAAACAGAGAGTCAGCCAGCCAATATTTTATATAAAAACTATAGAATTCTGGTTGCCTGACCTCCAAAAAGGATCCTGTAGAATAAGACAAAAACAGCTGAAAAATTATCTGAATTGGACCCTCCCAGCAACTGTCTTATCTCCAAGCCCGCAGAGCTAAAATTTTTACTGCAGGGGCTGAGAACCATGGTCAAAATGATGAGGAAGAGGGTGGAGGGACATCAGGCTGAAGAAGACCAAGACTAAAAGCTAAGGACTAAGGTATTTCTTCCTTCTGGCCCAGGAAAAAAACTGATTAATGGGGTGACACTGCGGGGGGGTTTTCATGATTTTGAACAGCGTGAAAAGTGACACAGTTTTCCACCTTGAATCCTAGAATTCAAAGCTTAATTAGGAATAGACCTGGAGGATAAACAGGTACCTTTTCAGATTAAATATTGCACAATTTGCTAGATTTTGTTATCATACCGTAAGGCAATAGCTACCAACATGGATGCTTGGTTTACTTTCATGAATAGCTATTTACCATAATGATAATTGAGGTCTTTATTTTTTATTTTCTTTGATATTAAATACAAAAAAAAACCCCGATAACTAGGCTGTTGGCTTCCAGCACTCTATGCTGGATTAGATGGACTTTTCATAGGGACTAGCAGACCAATTCTTATGCGGTTTTTATTCAGACCTGTTTTTGAATTAGAAACCCAGCCGGAAAAGATTATATAAAACTCCCAAAATCACTCTCCCAAACCACACCACCTGTTTCCCCTTTCAAAAGCAAAGAAATCCTCCTCCCTCAAGACTTACCATCTTTATCATCTTCACACAGAGCACCCATTTTTGAGAGAGATGGCCCTCCAGGATATATTCAAGATATACATGAGAGGGAGGCATTTTCTTGATTCATATAAACAGCGATATGTCACTTGCTACAAACCTTCATACTCAAAAGAAGGGAAAGGAAGCCACAACAGGCTTTCCGGAACCAATTTATCGAATTGTTGACCCATTAAAAAATAAATACAATTCTGCATTTGTTCCTAGAGTCAGGCACACATTTTGGATATAAAATCTAGTCGCCCCTTTCTGAAGAGCAACGATGAGGCACATATACGGTCATTCAAATGAAGTCATCTCGCCATGGCGTACGCAAAGCTGTTTAATGAGCAGGTTAGCATCATGGGTACCCTTCGGTTGAGTCTCAATGTAGCCGTTACACTGAAACACCATGCGCTACTCTTTATGGCAGAGGGGGGGGGGTTATGTATCATGCTGCTGGATCCCTTCTCCTCCCACAACAGGAATCCAGCCAACATTAGTAACAAAGGCAAGGGGGGGTGGGGGGCGGCCTGGTTTTTCATGCAGGGCTAGTTCATTATGTAACAAACAGAAGTGAGGAGAAGGAAATGGAGACCAAGGGGCATCTTTTGCCATTCTCTGGAATGAAAGGAGTTCTCCGACAGCTTAACGGTTTTCACGTAAGCTGCACTAAAGCCGTTAAATCCTAGGCAAACGTTATTGTATAAAAAGGGAGGAAAAAAGGGAATGAAAAAAATATGGTCAGATTCTGCTAAAAGTTTCTGGCTATACATATATATATATAGATTGATTTAATGCTTTTCAGCAAATTCTTCCTGTAGCATCTCCTTGGTTTCTTCCAAAGGCCGCTGCTACGGAAGAATTTTGAGCCAATCTCGGGGAAACTCTGGGAAATCATCAATAATTACGTTGACCAAATGGTTCAAATGCTGCAGGTGGGTTTGTGATTTAAGGTACGGTTCAGGGCATCGACAGCTAATTTCTAACGCTCACTTTGCCTGAAAAATCCTGGAAACCTAAAACTACCTTCCAAATGCTCTCTGGGTTTTATGGTTTGAGGTCCGCTGTGTTAGGTCGGTCTGAGCGTGGCTTGCCCACCCTGGCTAACACAGCCCGCTCCTGGTTTCCATTTCCTGCTGCGTGTGAGTGTCATGTCAGAGAGATGGTGGTATATGGCGCCTTACTGTACTTCTCCTCCTTGCATCTCTGCAGGATCTCTAAGCTCCTCTGGTGAACTGGGTGATGGAGAAAGCTAAAACTATCCACATTTTTCAAAACAGCATCATCATGCCCTTCGGGAAGCAAAACAAAAACATGAGAGAGAAGAGAGAGATTACATAAGCAGAACACCAAGGAAGAGTCAAGAACAAGCGTGGACAATGCTTGACCGACACAAAACTCACGGCCCTGTTCTGCCCGTTCGCTGGTTCAAGCAGTTCTGGTGTGTTCTGTATTGAACAGATGTATAATAGACCCTACAGAAGGGGTGTCCAACTGTGACAACTTTAAGACTTTTGGACTTTTAACTCCCAGAATTCTCCAACCAGCTATGCTGGCTGGGGAATTCTGGGAGTTGAAGTCCACGGGCCTTCAATTTTCCAAGGTTGGGCACCCCTGCCTTAGAGTCTTTCAAGTGTAATTTAAGTACAGAAGAGGTAGCTGGAATGGCTAGGCAGATTTTCATAAACTACAAACAACACTGAAAGTGCTGCAGATTGTAACGTGCACTTCATATCTCTACTGTTTTAATCAAGGATGTGTGTATCCCATATCCTGATGCTTAATAGGGGTTGATTAGCTTAGATATAAATGCATTCATTTCTGGTGATCAAAACCAATTATACGTTTCCGCAGTGCTCCTTTAACGCATGGAACTTTTAGCCACCAAGCCACCAATTCCAATTCCAGATCAGTCTGCTCGTTCCTGACTTGCAAGAATCATATTCAATGAGCTCATAATTCTATACTGGAAAAGTCAAATTTTGCAACGGAGGCATAAAACGTTAGACCCATTTACGCCGTGTGCTTTATCTGCAAGACATCCTTTCAGGTAGGACTCAAAAGAGGAGAGCCAATGCAGGCTGGGGAAAAGTAGACCAAACAGTAGACCAAATTCCTCCAGTACAGCTAATACAAGACTGGCTTTTCAATTTGAATTATATAATTCTCATGTATCTAAGGAGCAAAGCAGAAAGGATTATAAGAGTGCAGGTGCTGTGCCTGTTATGAGCTTGGAAGGCATTTAGGTTAGCCTGTCTTGAACTCTATAAAGCTAGATATGGATTGCCTTGAGTCTGCCTTGAAAATGTTTTTGGAATTGGTTTGCTCAAGAGATCCCTGGTTTCTAGCTGTGTATTTTTAACCACTACACCAAACTGGCTCTTTCTGGCATAATTATTGTAAATTTATCCTGTATGTTTGAGAGATGATGTATTTCAAGATATCCCTCTTTAATTAATACCATTTGGAAATGGCAACTGATGGCACAAATTCCAGCAGTTTGCTTTTTCTTGGGTAAATAATCACTGGCCAGATTCACACCTCACTTTTAAGTGACAAACTATAATGGGTAGAATACACAACCCAATAAAGCCAGAAACAGCCATTCATGGTGTAGCGTGGACATAAATCCAGCTGTTGTGTCTTTGTAATGGAATAGATCTGTACTGGCAGAAACACTGGAGCAGCACAAAAACAGCCCAGAAGAGAAAGACAAACCAAATACCCAAGACAATATAGTTGGTAGCATGATACTGACAAAACGTTGAAGACAAAAGATTTAAAAAGAAGATGATTCTAGATCAGAGACATCCCAGGAGTGCTAATCATGTCCAAACCTGTGATTTTTTTTTTTTTAAATTATAATTATAAATTTTGAAAGTTGGTGATTATGGAATTAATCGTCTGATATTCATCTTGGAATTTGACTCTCTTATTTGAGAAATTATCGTTAGATTTTCGTGGATTGTTTCTTAACTGAAAGTTTAAATAGAAAAGAATATGGAAAAAAAATTACCTTTGGCTATCAAGGCACAACCTGCCAATATAATATATATTATTTACAAACTCAGTGAATTAAGCACATTGCGGACAATAACATGTGACTGAGTCTATATTCTCAGATTTTACCTCAAATGCACATAATAGAAAAAGGCTACTTTAAGAACACAAGTACTTCAGAAGCAGCGTTGCAAATGAATATTAATATTTCAACCCAAATCTGTTTTCACAACTGCACATTGAACAGCAACAAGAATAGCACGAAAACCAGACATGGGCATGAGATACTTCCCATCTGTGGCCTGAATTACTTTAGGTAGATTTTAGAGGAGAATTTTAGAGGAGAAAAAAGGCAATCTTTTAACCCCCAGACAATGTATATCGATCAACACAATCTAAAAAACCAGATATGCACATTTTGTGAAGGAGGAGGAAGAGGAGAAATGTACAGTAAAAACAGCATATAGACTGTGCATATTGGAAGACCAGAGGCCAGAACTAAAATCAAGTTATCTCAACGGTGTTTAGACCCCTTAGATCAGGGGTGTCAAACTATGGGCATCACATTGTCATCACATGACATATCGCGGCTTTCCCTCCCTTCGCTAAACTGGGGTGGGCGTGGCCAGCGCGTGACGCATCTGGCCTGCAGGCCATGAGTTTCACATGCTGCCTTAGACAACCTTGATGTCAGAGCAGCCACTGCTATGAACAGATTCAATTTTACTTCTTCACATAACTTCTATCAGTAACCAAATTGGACTTGGACTGTTAAACACAGGTAGTTTTCGACTAATTGATACCAGTTGCCAAGTGGCCGAATTTTGATAACGTGACCATGGGGATGCTGGAATGTTCCTGAGAAAACCAGTCATAAGCCACTTTTTTTCAGAGGCATTGTGCCTTTAAACGGTCACTAAACAAATGGTTGTAAGCCAAGGACTGCCTGTAATTTCCTTAAATACTAGAGGGGACTGAGATACTATCAAGTATTATGCACCATTATGTTAACATTTCTGTACATGGGCAATGACATATAATATAAGTACAAAACAATGCCTATGTACTCTGTATACAAAACCATCTATTTCAAGAGCTGCTAGTTCGGGGGGCAGGGGGGACCCCGCAGAAGGGCTATTCTTAATGGAGAAAATACATACACATCATTAAGAATTCCTTTACATTTTGATCCATGTTTATAGAATATCCACTTAAAAAATCCGATTCCAAATATATGGATCCTAGAAGGAAGAGACCTTTCAAAGGAAAAGTAGCAGGCAAGGGGAAAAAAAAGAAGATTTTTTTGCCTCTTCTGTCTTGCGAACTACCTCCTTTCTAAAATTATTTATCTTTCCTAAAGCCACTTTCATCAATATATACTTTGGTATTAAGATTTTATATACGAAGATTAAAAAAAAGAAGTTTTTAGCATAAGAAAACCACAGGAGAGGAGCATCACTGCTCAGTCCTTCTGTGATCAAGACAATCCTTAGTGTGACAATTCACATTTTAAAGAGCACATCCGGTATTTTTCCCTTATGGAACATCGCATCTATTCATTGGAACTCTGAATCCAAACAGATCTATTTCCCTGCATTGGGTCATTAGATAAAATCAGAACAAACTTAATTGTGACCAGTGCCAAAAAAGAAAAATAAAGCACAAGAGAGAAAGGGGAAAAAAAGTCTACCATAAAACTTAGATCCTTTTTTTTGCTACTTTACATCCTTTAGTTTGGTGCATGTAACGATAAGAAAATATGAAATGGAGGAAGTCAATAACTTTGTGGCATACAATATTTAGCAAGGAATTTGCCTTGCTAAACCTGCAGACGGATTGATTGATTCTGTATTGGCTTCAAAGCAAAAAATTGCAACTTATGCTAAAATATCTGTATCCATTAGCAGTAGATGAAGGCAGCATCCTCTGAACTCATGTCAAAAATAAGAATTTGGAATTAATTGGCCAGGGGAATCACTAGTACCTTCTACTAATGAGAGACAGAGGTGGCAGACCAGGGCCAACTCTTGAAACTCCTAAGAATCGGGTTTTGTTTCTCACATGACATTTTTCTGACCACAATTCTTGTTAAGAGAACACAGCTACAAAACATGAATGCCATTACTTGTAAGGAAGAAAGTCAGTGTTACTACTTGGACCCACACCAAGAAATTTGGGTCAGTTTCAGTTTCCCAAAAGCCTCACAACAAAACGGCTACATTTCCTGTACATATTTAGAGAGAGAAAGTGCACATGGATGTTTATCCAGATGTGAAAGTAGAGCAAAGCCCTTGTTTCTTGATTTTTGAGCCCACAGACCCTTCTGCCACAAAACTTTTCTGTAACAATGGTTTCTTAAACATGACTGGCAAACAACACATGCTTGCAAGAACTGAAACTTATTAAAAATAACACCAGATGTTCATGCAATAACGTATTTACTGTTTCTAAACCAACAGCTGCTAGACTTTATTACGTACATTTAAAAGCATAGTCACAAAATTTGTATTCTATGAAGCTTATGGAAATGCCAAAGATTTATTAGAAACATTCTCTTTTGTGTAAATGTTTACATATTCTAACTGTATAATGCAAAGGGATTTCTGTGCATCCTGTGTGATCCCCTCCAAATGCCAATTTTTAAAACAAATACATTTGTTTCAAACTAGATTTCAGCTTCGAAAAGAAAAAAAAAACATTGCTTACCAATTTGCCTACATAAGAGAAAATCCTAATTGAACTTTAAGGAAACCATCCAAAATTATTGACAAAATTAATTTCTCAACTTTCTCGTTCATCTAATCAAAATATTTGTCTGTTTGGGGCTACAAATTGGTTTTTTAAAGGAGTTTATAGTAGAGTTTTCTAGAAAGCTTGAGAAAAGAAGTAGCTATACTCAACTTCACAGTAGCCAGAAAACGTTCTAGGAAATAGTACACAAATTGGCACAAACAAAACAAACAATTTGCTCTTCTAATAGTAATAAATAAACAACAAATTCATGCCAAATAACATCCGGTGGATTAAATCTAACACATCACTATTCAAGAGCTTAAAAACACCCTCGGCACACTGTACTGCCAACAAAAACAAAAATGACACTCAAAAATCACCCTAAATATTTACGATCTTCAATTTTTATGCTTTATAACATGTTTCCCCTTTTTCTTATGCCAAAATCTTTGGAATCTTTTTAACAAGTATTTTAAAGATTCTTTTGGCTATTTTTGTTTAAAGAGGCAGACTGGAAAACAGAAGCTGTTTTAAAAAAACGTAGCATCTTCAAAGGAGCCAAGAAGGATAAGGTAACTTTTGAGGCCAGAGGACAATATTTCTGTATTAAATTTATACGCAGCCCATCTCGCTTGACACGTACCGGTTTTCTTCTCGATGTACTTCTGCCCAGCAGCTCTAAAGGCAACCACAGCTCTGACGAATGCTCTGAGGACAGCCCAGCGGAACACCGAAACCGGATCAATCCCTATCATTCCACAGATAAAGGCACTCTTGCTGCTCCTAAGGAGAGCGACAATATCAGGTCGCATATGATCTGTATTTTTCTCCCGGAAGTCCTGATGAAAAAGAAGAAGAGAAGCAGAGCTGAGGCATGGTCTTTCCTTAACTGTTTTAAATAGTATTTTCAGAACTTTTGTTTTTTTTACTTCTTGGTTTATGGTACTATCTTGGAATATCCCACAAGTCTCCCATTGGCATTGTTCAAATACTAATCTGGTCTGATCTTGCCTGATTATTATTATTATTTTTTAACAATCTTAGAATTGGAAGAGGTCATTCAGGTTACTGAATTAAATTGTCTACTTTGTCCTGAAATCTGCTTTAAAGCTTCCCAACAGATACCTCTTCATCCTCTGCTTGAAGATACCCAATGAAGAGTGGCCTTGAACTGCAAAAGGGGCAGCATGTACATTTAATAAATAAATAACAAAAATGAAGGCGACCATCACTTCTCTTAAAGGGTGAATGAGAGCTAAACTCATTCAAGATCAGTAGTATTCTCTCGGTATATGTCACTATCAAGCTCCTGTGTCTTCAACCAACTCTTATAATTGTTTACTGAGCATAATTAGCTCGTGATCAAATAAATACAAGCTTTGCAGGATACTGGCATCTCCAGATTGGAAGAAGGATGTGTGCTCTTGCTACTGCAGATAGGTTCAACTAAGACCCGAGATTTTCTAGCCAAATCTTCCCATGCTCACATTCTAATATGTGATATCTCGTTCTAATATCTCGTTCAAACCAATAAAATAAGGACAAGCAATCAAATATAGTGTTGAATAGGAAATAAAGTAGGACAGTGTTTCTCAACCTTGGTCACTTTAAGATGTGTGTATTTCAACTCCCAGAATTCCCCAGCCAGGCTGGAGAATTCTAGGATTCGAAGTCCTCATTTCTTAAAGTGACCAAGGTTTGAGAAATACTGAAGTGGGAGAAAGACGGCAAGTGAGATTGAATACAGTGTATTTTATACGTTTCATAAGGCCAGGCAGAAACTCAGAACAAATACAAATTGAAAACTTGTAATAATTAAAAACAATGTTTCTATCATCCAACTAGCACTTTTTTTGATCAGTATGGGCATTATCTAGGCCAGGGGTCAGCAACCTGCGGTTCTGGAGCCGCATGTGGCTCTTTCATCCCTCTGTTGCAGCTCCCTGTTGCCGGTCAGCTCCACAATTGAGAGGGCTTTCAGTTAGAACAGGAAAAAGGATGCCGCGCTAGGAGGAGACTCTATGGTGGGGGAACCGGACTTCTGGTCGG
>JAOYMU010000059.1:4614562-4628064 GCA_025802295.1 Psammodynastes pulverulentus
GATGGTAATAGTTCTGTATTGAAGAGTCTGTATTGAAGAGAGAAATCAGAAAGATCACAAATCTTTCTGATCCATCCTTCTTTAATTATCATGTCTTTGGTAGGTGGTAAGATGAAGACTTGGTCAGGGTTCCAAGTCATATGCCCATAGTAAGTAGAACTGCGAGGCAAGCAGGTTCCTCAAAGAACAAGTTTATTGGACATATTACATTGGCACAGACTGGTGAAAACCGAGTCTAAAGTTTCCTGCGGTTTTCACCTAATTAAAAGTTAAAGTTTTCCCCCCTTTCCCAAACAATCAGTCACACGGTCCAATCAAGGTGCTGCCCGGTTGCTTGGGAAGGAAGGAAGGAAGGAAGGAAGGAAGGAAGGGGAAAAGGAAAAGGAAACTTAGACTTACATACTGCTTCATAGTGCTTTACAGCCCTCTCTAAGCAGTTTACAGAGTCAGCCTCTTGCCCCCAACACTCTAACCACTGCGCCACCGAGGTCAGCAACTCGTGGCTCTAGAGCCGCATGTGGCTCTTTCATCCCTCTGCTGTGGCTCCCTGTTGCTGCTTGGCTCCACAATTGATAGGACTTTCGGTTAGGACCAAGTAAAGGAAAAAGGATGCCGGACTAGGAGGAGACTCTATGGTGGGGGAAACGGATTTCCGATTGGCTCCAAAATTGAACGGGGGGCTTCCGGTTAGGACCTTTGTGACTCTTTGAGTGTTTAAAGTTGCCGACCCCTGCCCTGGACTTTAAAAAAAAAAGGATAAATCAGGCCTTCGTTGCTGTCGGTAGCTAGAGATGGAGTTTCATAACTTTACCCTTCCTTGATTGACATTTTTCATCCTGGCCTTTTAGTTCATGATCTCCGGCAGCAGCTCTCCTCGTTACAAAGCCAACTCCAGCAGGTCGAGCTGGACCGCGCGTCCTTGACCGGGAAGCTGAAGTCATCGCAGGCAGAGATCACATCCCTGCAGAAAGTCCGGCACTGGTACCAACAACAGTTGACCGTGGCTCAACAAGCCAGGATTCGTCTGCAGAGCGATATGGCCAACGTAAAAGTAAGCATAGCGTCAACTCAGAAAGCAATCCTGGCTTTTCCTTGAGTTTCCATTAGGAGTGGGAGAGGGAAAGATCTGATGGTTGCTATGAAATTCCACGCATACCTTTCTCCAGATCATGTCTCACATTACCAGAGCTAGCTAGCAAGGCGTGGTTTCCCAAGCCCGGGGAAAAAGAAGCATTTTTTGTTGGAGAGCCTGATATATGACACAGCCTGGGAGGAGTTGGGAACACGGGTCATAGGTGGACAGTAAATTACGTAGGGTAGAGCCGACTGCACTTGGGTTGAGTGCCGACATGTTGATTGTAATAAAGGATGAGTTTTCTTTTGAAACGTGGCTCGAGACTCATGCATGGATTATAGCATCTGTTGGAACCCTGACACATAGCTTTCTTCTACCCTGTTCCCATTCAGTACCCAGACCTCATTTCCTTACGGGCGGTATTAACCGTGTTAATTCAATAGATCTGAAAGGGGATTGGCCGAAGGTGGTTTCAAACAGGGTGACAATCATTGCTTTCAAAGGGAAACAATTTTCTGCAGGTTTCCCTAGATGTTGATGGGATGCAGCAAGGAGATAGAGGGAAGGGGTGGATTCAACCTGGATATTACGTGTGGGAGGAAGAGGGTGAAGACAGCCTCTCTCTAACAGTTCCCAGACTATATTGTAGATGCATATAGTTCAGCCTGGCAAGAGCCCGTCTATAGGTGCAAAACAATAAAAGAACTCAAGTTTAGAAGAATCATTGCATGTTATTCTTGCTTTGGGTCCTGACACATGTTTGACTCTAAGCAAACCAGTTGTAGACCCGTGAGACTCTAGAAAGAGTGCAGAGAAGAGCAGCCAAGATGATTAGGGGACTGGAGGCAAAAACATGTGAAAAATGGTTGCAGGAATTGGGCAATTGAGAAAGACCTGGGGAGACATGCCAATATTTGAGGGGCTGCCCCAGAGAGGAGGGGTCAAGCTATTTTCCAAAGCACCCAAAGGCCAGACAAGGAATAATGGATGGAAACTGAATAAGGAGAGATTCAATCTAGAAATAAGGAGGATTTTTCTGATAGAGCAATCAACCCATGGAACAGAAGTTGCCTTGGGAAGTTGTGGGAGCTTCATCCCTGGAGGCTTTCAAGAAGAGACTGCCATTTGTTAGAAATGATGTAGGGTCTCCTGCTTGGGTAGAGGGTTGGACTAGATGACTTACAAGGTCCCTTCCAACTCTGTTAATCTGTAGAGTCTTCATAGCCACCACAGTGAAGGCTCTTCTTATCCCTCGTTCGTTTACTTAATTGGGTTATATGGCCATCCATCCATCCATCTCACAATGGCATCACAATGGCATCTCACCTCTGGGCAAACTCCCAATGGTATAAAAACGCATGAGGTAGCTGAGAGCAACACCAATCAGCAATAAATAGTGGTTTGGGTCTCTTTGTAAGGGCAACAGAGGCACAATTGCAAGCCAATTTGCCTTTTAATGAGCCTCGGTGGCGCAGTAGTTGGAATGCAGTACTGCAGGCTACTTCTGCTGCCTGCCGGCTGCCTGCAATTTAACAGTTCGCATCTCACCAGGCTCAAGGTTGACTCAGCCTTCCGTCCTTCCGAGGTGGGTCAAATGAGGACCCAGATTGTTGGGGGCAAGAGGCTGACTCTGTAAACCGCTTAGAAAGGGCTGTAAAAGCACTGTGAAGCGGTATATAAATCTAGGTGCTATTGCAATTGCTATCCTCACGGTCACGAGATCAAAACTCAGGCACGCTGGCCTGTATTTTCGACAGGTGCAGTATCCCAAGGTTACGTGATCCCCCATGTAGTGACCTTCCCAGCCAACTTCCAACAAGCAGTCAATGAGGGAAGCCGGGTTCGCTTAACAACTGCATGATTCACTTAACAACCACAGTGGTTTCGCTTAACAACCAAGGCAATACAGGTTGTAAAATTGAGCACATCTCACAGAAACGAAAAGAGAGAAGCCGGGTTCGCTTAATGATGGCATGATTCACTTAACAACCACAGTGTTTTCGCTTAACAACCAAGGCAATACAGGTTGTAAAATTGAGCATATCTCATTTTTTAAAAAATCACTTTCTAGGCCACGGAAGTTCTGCTCCCAATTGCTGTCATTTGTTGAGGGCTACCTGTATGTTCTTATTCATTCGGAAATCCAGAAACCGCCTTCAACCCCGTTTTTGTGATTTCTCCGTAGGAGTTTCTGCTGGGTACAATACTTTGAGCATGGCGCTCGTCCTACCAGAAGACGGCAGAATTGTAGCCTGCGACATCAATGAAGATTTGGCCAGTATAGGAAAGCCAGTGTGGAAAGAGGTAAGAATAAGTTTAATATTGCCTTTCCCCTGGAAACGTCGTATTGCTAATTAGAGCTTACAAAACTTAGTATTGTTCAACTGTTTGGAATCGCCACCATATTTGTTGTTGTTGTTAGTTGTGAAGTGGTGTCCGACCCGTGGTGACCCCATGGACAACGTTCCTCCAGGCCAAGGGTCAGCAACCCACAGCTCTGGAGCCGTATGTGGTTCTTTCATTCCTCTGCTATGCCTCCTCGTTGCTAGTCAGCTCCACAATTGATAGGACTTTCGGTAGCGGAAAAAGGATGCCGCGCTAGGAGGAGACTCTATGGTGGGGGAACCGGACTTCTGGTCGGCTCCAGAATTGAACGGGGGGCGGGGGGGGGCTTCTGCTTAGGACCCTTGTGGCTCTTTTTAAGGTTGCCGACCCCTGATCTAGGCATTATCGTGATTTTTGGTGTTAACCAAGGGAATTAATGTATATTTTAGAATAAATCGTTAGCAGAGATGAAGTTACAGACCTTCACACCATATTTAACTTTCCCGGCATAGTGTTTTATGATAAAAGCAGGTTCCATCACAGCAGGAAATTCGATGTAGAGGTTCCCTTCGTGCTGACGCTTAAACTTGTCTAGTAACGTCTGATTGGTTGCTTGTGGGAAACTAAAATAAAAAAGGAACATTCATGTTTTCTGCTGATACATAATCAAAATCATAACTGTCTTAAAAAGGGGTGTATTCTTCTGAAAGTTCAAATTTTTAGATACTCTATTTTGGTCTTAAATTAATTAGTATTTTGGAAAAATGGGATTTGCAATACGACACTAAATCATATTTTTTCTAGAGAGTAACTTGTCTTTATGAATTAAACTAATTTTATTCCCAAATCTAATGAGAGAATATATATATTTTTTCCCATGAAAAAACAAGAAAATGATCGCAAGATAACATCACTTCAGCCACTGCACAGTAGTCTTCTAATATTGGTGCCAACTTTGTAGACCTTTGTATAAACTGAACACAATTTTATTGCTACTTGTTTAATTATTGAATTTATGTTGTTTTATAGGATTTTTTTTTTAAATCTCTAGCACAAACATAGCCAGGCCATCCTTGGGTGCTGTATACTTTTGAGTCAGTATAGGAAATGCTATTTCTGTTTCACCTTGGCAACTATATGCAATTGAAAAAAATCAGCTCAATAAGTTATAACATAATTTTCGAAGCAAGCCAGTAGCCAGAGGTGAAACAATTCACGTTAAAACGTGTAGTGGCAGTTCTGAACTGTCCTATACAGATAAACAAGTGGTCCTGCTCTCACCCCATACAGTTAATCCGATCATATGAATCTACCTGTCTTACTATACAGATCCCTTTCCAACCTGTGAAGGTTCCTTATTTTATTTTCTCCTTTTAGGCTGTTACTCACTTCCAACTTCTGATAACTACAAAGCTGGGAGGGAGCAGACTCACTTGCTTTCTTCATCCAGTAGATGGAGCAGCCCCGTGGGCTTTTTACTGATGAGGTTTATACAGCCAGAGTTGTCGATATAGTCTATGTTATGCCAGCTGATGCCTTCCAGTCTGTATTCCTCCTGGTGTTTGGGGAAAAACGAATTCAGTCTAAACTCCAAGCAACTGAAAACAAACCGGTCACAGACCATTTGAATCCCCAGGTCACATAAATTCGGATCTGGTATCGGAAGCTCTCCCCATGTATTCATGTGCTTTCATGTGCACCCTTTCATTGTCTGACCCATATTTCTATATAACTACAGACTATAGGTTAATTGCTGCTATTAGTTGACAAACATCGTAATTTAGTCAACAGACTAAATTGTCCATGTGTTCCGCTTGGCAAATTTAAGACCAAGGTGAACTTCGACTGTTGGCTGGGGAATTCTGGGAGTTGAAGTCTACGAGACTTAAAAGTTGGTGAGGTTGGACACGCCGACATTAACCCATCTCTCATTGGCTAGCTCATCATGTGGGAAAACTGGCCAATGGGAAGCTCTTGGCTGCTCCAAATGTAACCACATGGATTTCAAATTGCCCATCCATATTCTATGCAGAGAAAAATCGGGCCACGTGCTTTTAAGACTGAGCAGGCCTATATTTGAAGGCCGTTCAATAGCACATACTGTGGCATGTGCTGTTGACTTTGAAGCCAAGTAGAAGATGTGGAAAATACTTTCTTGGCCCGATTATAGGAATTTCTGGGAGGAGAGACATAATAATAATGTATTCCTATTTCAAGGTAGCCAGGAAATAGGAATCTTGGAACGTAACTGAATGTAGTTGGGCTATTATAATAAGATCCTGAAAGCCTATCACAGTCTCTCTGACTTCAAGCTTATATCTAACACAATCAAGATAGGTCTGCTTTAAATCTTTTTCTGACTGTTCCTTTTTTTGCTTCTTCTTCTCAGGACTTAAAAGATCTTTTCTGTATTGGCTTGGCGTTCTCCTCCTCTTTCTCTGAGTCAACCCGACATTCCCTCATATAATGGGAGACATTTAATTATGCGGGCATCTTTTGGAAAACTAACTTGCCCAAGAATGCAAGGCCCCACAAGTCCCTCAAGTGGTCTTGCTGACTGTTTCATTTTCCAAAGGGCTGAAGAAACAAAAGATATAGGATCTCCTAGGTCTGATCCTAACGGACAAGAGGAGCTATTGAAAAAGGAAAAAAAAAAAAGCACTAGGAACGTTGAGATCCAATGACTGTATCCTCTTGAGGTTCAAGCTGTTACAGTAAAAGGAAGGGGAATATAGTTAAGTTACATTACGGGAACAATCGTTAAAAAAATAATAATAATGTTTTTTTCCAAGGCTTACTTGCTCCAGTTTAAAGATATGCTGGTTAAAATAGTGCTGTAAACGTTCATTTGCAAAATTAATGCAAAATTGTTCGAAGCTGTTGCTTTCATAATCTTCAAAACCAAAAATATCAAGTACTCCAATGGACAAAGTCTGCAAGACAAAAAAAAAAAAAGTTACAGCGCATTTAATACTTGAACTTCCTGGGTCATCTAACAATAAGGTTGCTGTGGCATTTGCAACCATTAAGTCAGTGCCTCCGTTCGTTGGAAAAGGTCAAAGACTCCAACCCAAACCCTCCTTCGATCACCCAGTAGCCCTATGCCGTTCTTTGAACCATTCTAGACAATGTTCTTTAACTGATCTTGAAAGAAAGTGCACTCCTGAATAAAATATATCACTAATTACCAAACCTCTCCCTTTCCCTATACTATTTCTGGCATTACGCCTTTTAACCTACTTCTCAAGAGAAACTGCAATTACCAGGAAGCATACTTTACTAGATAGACGGTTAATAGCTAATAGATGGAGGCCTTTCAATTCACAGGAGCTGTTTTCATCCAGAGTAAAATTTAAATAAAATGATAAATGCCAGAGACGTTTTTCCGAGAGAAGCTAATGTAGGACTTGTATCGAGCACAAAAATCACACACAACTATGAGGTTCAAAAGCTTTTAACAATTATTATTTAATTCCCAAATAATCACATTTCCAGGTTTTAAGACTGAGCACTTTGCTATTTCTATATGATTTCAGGAAAAAAGTGTTTTGGAACTAAACAAAATTCTTTAGATTTATTTTCTGAGCAATTAGTTAGCTGCCTATAAAGTCGCCAGGAGTCAGACATGATTAATTGATTAAAACGACAACAAATTAATTTGGAACGTTTTTGCACACATCCATGCATTTGGCTGTAGAAAGAGATAGGTTTTTTAAAAAGTAGACTTTTCTGGACTTATAAAGGTGCAAGCACATATTGGCACAAAATATATGAATTAGACAACATTAAAAGGTAACGATTCTTATAATCTACGCGTAAGCTTTTAATGTAAAAAAATGTAGATATAATAAGAGCAAAAAAATATACTGGTAATTTTGTGCCACAGATTTTATTGAAGCTTTTAAAAAGAGAAAAGCAACTGGGTGGGAAGAGGAGGGGGGAAAAACCTAAATGTTTGGCTATGCAGTAAAAGCTTCTATAACAAGAAAACTAAACCAGCACGTGATATATAGAATTTAGTCAGCAAAACAGCAGGGTTTCTGTGGCATGTAAGTTCATCAGCCTTATATATACAAGTTTTATATTAAGTCTGAACAATGACCTGTCCTAAAGTTGAGCTGAACATTATAATGATCTGCTCAGGGAACATTAAGTGCATAACCCCAACCGGATTGGTATCGGCAGAAAAACTCTGCATTAAACACTGAACGGTGAAAGAACACTGTGAGCTTACGGTCTTATGACATCTGAGAGTAATTACTGTAATCTTTCAAATAAAACTGGAGAAAATGGAGGAATTAATCCTATGTCAGGAATAGACTGCAATAATTCAAACCATGCTCAGCAAACAGTAATCACTGAGGCACAAAGTAATCTGCGTTATTTAGCCCAGGAAGATACTGGATTGGTGGCTTTATACAGTATCAGAACAGACCTTCCGAATGTAAGATAGTATTTTCCTTCCTTCAATGCATCTAATGCTATAAAAGTTGTGTGTGTCCACAAAAGCCAGTGTGTGAAATTCTGCTAGAATATATAGTGTACGGTATTATCAGACAGTTGCTCCAAGTGGACAGAGAGGAGAGATGTCATCCAGCTTTCTATGTCCAGCCATTGTGGAGTTGAAGTCCACAAGTCATAAAGTGTTGCCCTTTAGCATCTCCATCTCTGTTCTATGGAGGCATTTTGCCTCCTGTATCAAGCGTTAGCTCTATTTCTGAGAGATTTTGCCCTAGAGTGGATGGCAATTCAAATGTTACGCAATTTTTAAGTTGTACACATTAGAAACAATCCGCAATTTAGTCTTTGGTTTACTTTCAACATGAAGGTTCAGCTGTCAGATCATTTAACCTCTGCAAATGGCAAGTGGGCTTAAGCGTGAGATTGTTCCTGTTTTATATTTTAAGGGTAAATGCTCCAAGTCATTTTGGTTCCCTAAAAATGCTGCTTCTCTGAGATAGCATGCTCAACCAGCCACAAACCTAAGTCAGCGGAGTCAACGATAGGCAGAATATTCTTGGAAAAAAGGACATACCTTGGTGCTTTCTTCCAAGTCCTTGGTATTCAAAAGTGCATGGTTAATTCTAAAAACGATCCAATCAAACAGGGCGCTGTACAATGATTTGGCCATCGAATTCCGTACTGTTACAGCCTAGGAAATCAAAAGACATCGTGGGAAATCAAGCCCAACGCTAATTATATTGTTTTAACATTTATTTCTGGCTCTCTTGGATTATTGTCAACATGTATTTACACAGATAATTATTTACTTCTCCAAAATTTTCAAGGCAGCAGTGGGTGCCAAGTTCTGCACTTCAGCCTCGCCGTTCTATGACTATGCATGTCTGTTGCTGAAACCTCAGACAGTTTCACTTTATGCTTGAATGGTATTTTAAAACTATGTCAACACAGTATCTCTGAAGCGGAAGCAACGTATTCAGGTGGGAGGAAGATAGAAGGTAGGTGGATTATCATTAGCAAAATTTAGTTTCGGTGTTACAGAAGAAAAGGTGGAATCTGTGCTTTCTCTTTCCTCGTGGTTTCCCGTTTTCTGGAGGGAAGAGCTCAAGTGCCCCTCATTTTAACAACAGCAGATTTCAGCACTGTGTTCTCATTGTGATTAAAGACAACAGGAATGTTGCCTCTGATGGATGCTGCCTAAGCTGTGATAGAGAATACAACCTTTAAACTTTCAATCTCTCTAAACCAAAGTGGTTCCAAGCAGCTAAAAATACAGCAGAATGTGATAAATTCAGGGTTTTGCACCAATAAAGAAAATCTTTTCAAATGTCCTACATGGAGGCCCAGTTCATCTGAGTGTGCACTCTAACCAACAGCGTGCTCAACGAAGGAAACTACGGAATGGCGGCAAAAGTAATAAACAGCAATAAGCTAAGCAAATCACACAGAGAATCTTTAGTACTACAAGCACTATAAAAAAAATCCACGTTTTTGCCTTAGGTTCTCTGCATCTGCTTTGCTATAAACATCCTTCCACTTTAAAAACAAAACACCACCACCAAATGTGTCAAAAATCATTTAGTAGCTATCTTAACTATTGCCTGCATTTCCTTTGAGGAGCCAGGCTCACGTTTTGAATTCTTGAAGCTAGAACAACCTGTTCTCCATCAATCATACTTAAAACCCACACAACTATATTGACAGGCAAGGAAATAAAAACAGGAACGGAACCTTTGCAAATCTAGGGAATAATTTTCTATAATTTGGCTCTGCCAGTTATTGGAAGGCGGTGCTTTCCATCCGTTTTATTTTCTTGCAGCTGCCAGAAATGTCATGTTTTGCTGCAGCTCGCGGAAAATATGTAGGCAACTAAAACCAACCTTAACTTAACAGAATGGTTTAGCTATGCTGTTGAATGAGCACTTAAAAATAAAAATGGATTTTTTTTTCCCCAAAAAGGAAGGAACAGATGGCTGCCAAATTATCTTCTCTTTCCTCCAGGTTGCTCTTCTCAGCCACTTCTTCGGTTTCTTACACTGATGTCATTTCTTACATGTGCTGCTAATAGAGTGGCCAAGACCACTACATGCAAAAACCACTCCAGAGTGACTCATACACAAGAATCGTGACCATTTTTTCAACCTCAAATATGTTCTGCATATTAATATAGCCATTTGCAAAAACCATTTGCTTTTGTGCAGACAGGAAGATCTTTTAATCTTAGAAGACAAAAGAGTCTGCATAGTATTTTACATTTTGGCTGATTCAATTCTCCCCCTGGAGTCTTTATTTCAAGGAGGGCATTGTATCGTAGTGTCTTTTGTAACAACCAGATCTTAATTCCAGAAGTTCATCTTTGGTCAAGAACAGGCCATCTATGCAACCGTTCATGAAGTCCCATCTGCTAGGAAAAGTACACATTCTTATTTAGCACATTTATTGGTTTTGATCAATTCCGGAATGACTGCCATGTCGTAGAACACTAAGTCAACTGAACGAATGTAACACATACAAGGCGGCCACAGGTAGAATGAGCCTCCCTAAATGTTTTTGAAAAACAAAATCTTTCACTTCTGGCTGGGCCTATTGGTTGGGGAGGAGATGAGCACCATTTATCCCTGAGCTGGGAGACAGAAAAGGCAGGAAATGTTTTATAAATTCTACAGCAATGACTTATGGCACCACAAAGGCAGTTTAGGGGGCCTATTCTCTATTGGACCAACCAATCAATGTCTTCCTGGAAGCTTACTGGAACATCTCAGCATAAGAACTGTTAACCGGTGTAGGTGTGGATGCAGGACTTATCCAATAAAGAGTTAAAATGCATACACAACATATGAACTAACTAGAAGACCTGCAATACTGTTAGGTTTGCTGATGGTGTTATTTGTTTACTAAAAGGTCTATGCCACTCAACTTCCATAAGCTCTGAGCAGTTTACAAAAACTCAGCATAAGCATCGCACACCAAGGACAAGGAACCCATGACCTGCCACAGGTCTGAGCTACAATCCCAGCAATATCGAGCAGAACCATGGAAAAAAGACCCAAGCAAGAGGCAGTGATTAAAGCAGGTGACATAAAGCATCGCTTTGTCGTTGGCTTCCAGTTCAACCGTTAACTCCATCCGGTTCGATCGAAGGTTTATTTGCCTATTTTTACTACATCTTCCAGCTCACAAAAATTAACTGTCGTTTGCATTACAGTATCAAAATTATGGGCCCAGAATGTCACACGATGATTTAATTAACACGATTGTGCTGTTGTGTTTCTGAGGATGGGATGTTATTAAAAGAGGTTGACTTTATGCGGTGGCTGACATGACTCATCAATATACTAGAGGCAAATCAGCACATTGAACTTAAGGCAAGTTCGATTGAAGGCCGTTCCTGAACACTGCCAAATGAAATCATACGGCTTAGTCACGTGATTTAAATATTCAGGGTTTAATGAGGTCGAGGGCCGGGCTATCTAATGGGCTGTTTAATCAATCTTTTCCGGCAAGAATATGCAGGCTTTTCCAAAACAAATAAATAAATGATCTCATGCTACACGTACCTCTGCCAGTTTGTATGGTAATACAAGCTTTTCTCCGACAGTCACTGTTTTTCTTGTAATCAGCGCTTCAAGCAACATTTCTTCTTTCACCTAAAAACAAAAAGTCACAATTTTAAAACTATAGTAGGGTTCAAGCTTTGAAAATAAGCCAAGTAACTTTTCTATAAGGAATCTGATTTTCACTACCGCAGATCCACAGAAGGCCTTTACAAAAAACAATGTGTTCTATAGTTACTCATGAATGCTACTCTGTGTGTTAAATGTGCTTTTTTTTTTAAATCAGTGGTGCTAAGGACCTTCACGAATTTTAAAACGACACATCATCTTAAGTGAGACTAGAGGAAGGAACAGTATGGTGTGCTTTCTACATGCTCTTACATACAACCATGTCTAACAATCTCGTTTTCTTGGGAGGGACCGATGGCGGCAGAGAGCTAACTTGTGGAGAGCAGAAAAAATGGTAGTGCCACAGACAAGGCAACAGCAGTTCTAGAGACAACACCTGAGCACCTTTGCCTCCTCAAAAGGCAAAGACACAAAGTTTTGGGGGTTGGTGGGACACCCTGAATCAGAAAAAGCAGCTGTCTCTTGCTACGAAACTACAGGCACGTACCAAATAATAATAATAATAATAATAATAATAATAATAATAATAATAATAATAATAATAATAATAATAATAATACACCTAAGATCTGTGGCAGAAAATATTGAGCAGGCTGTATATTTGGAGAGATTAAAACTCCCCTGTGAGTTATGATTTCCTGAAAGGATTTCATTCCAGTTGGAGACAAATTCGCATTCCTCTAACACAGTATCTGTAAAAAGGCAGCGCTTATTAAACATTGCTTTCCTACAACGCTCTCTGGCTAGTAAAATAAAATGCAAAATAGCGTCTCAAGGAATCCTTGGCCTGCCTCTCATTATTGCAGTTTTGTTCCAGTTTCAAGCTGGCTCAGATTAGAAGATTTGGGGAACCTCTGACCTTGAGTTCTTTTTCAAAAAGGCAACTATGAACACAGCAGTACTTTTAAATGATTGCATATTTTACAGCAAAGAGATTTTTAACTAGCTCAAACCGTGAGTATCTTAATAAACCATCTGTAGTAAAGGACTTTAGTGACAAAGAAGATGCTATAAAGTAAGTTCAAGATCAACCAATTAACTGGCTTCTTGATGCTAGATGATGATGGGGAAAGATTTCTGTCTTTAAACAAGCACTTTCAGTAACACTGAACTAGATGGCCATCACATGAGATATATTTGTAAAGTTTACTAAAAGTTGTTCCAACAATATCAAGGAAAAGTCCTACTAAATAAACATGGATAAATGGTATTATTTTATGGAGGAGCATTTAACCTCACTTATCTTACTCCAGAGACTAATACACTACCAATATGGAATCCATGTTTATTTTTACATATTATGTGGAAATAGAAGACTATGTAGAAGAAGAAGAAAAGTGGAAAGCTTATGTCCCAATGTAAGATCTTACCTCAAGTAACTCTGAGACAATAGGCAAGACTTCTGGATTACAGATATCTATGGAATCATCTCGGTAGGTTTTCTTCTTGTAACAGATGTTACCCAAGTGTAGTATTGCTGACAGAAGGGAAAATATCCTAAGAGGTGCAAAACGAGAACAATAAATAAAAGAAACTAAATTACGTTCACCAAAAGTCTTGCATATTAAGGAAGTTGGTGTTTTCGTATCTTCAACTTAAACCACGTTGTGGTATGTTTGCCTAAATCCCATACAAATCAATTCTCATAAATTGGATAAATACATATGTAAGGCAGATTTTCCTGATTTTCCATAATTCGTTATATGGGAATAATTAGAAAATGCCATCTGTGATTAGTAGGGTAAAAACGATTAATGTTTTTACTAAGAGACACAATTTCGGGCACAATAACTGTTAAAAGGTCAATAAACAATCACCTTCTAAAGAGAAATAACTTACTGCCTGCGCGTTTTGGGAAGAAAGCCCACCATCTCCATAGCTAGCTGCAAACGTTCAAAATCGTGCTTCAAGTCTTCGCCTTCAACAGAGAAGCAATCCTATCGAGTCCAACACAAGGA
>JAOYMU010000059.1:4758414-4788537 GCA_025802295.1 Psammodynastes pulverulentus
CCCTCCCCGCCGCGCGGACCCCCTCCTCCCTCCGCTCCGTTCAGACGTGGGGGGGTTTGCTCGGGGGTCGCGTGGCGTGGCGTGGCGTCTGGACACGGGGTCGGCGGAGTGGGGGGGATGTTTTCCTCCTGCTGCCGCTGCTGCTGCTGGGATTAAGCGGCGACTCGGCCGGGCCGGCGTCGTGTTTCTCCGGGAACTGCGCCCTCCCTTTTCCCCCGCCCCCTCCCTCGCCTTTGATGACGAGCCGCCGCTCTTGCTAGACGGCCCCGTTTTATATATATATAAATATATAAAAAGGATGGTTTAGGCTAGACGCGAGTCAGGGACTCGGAGGAGGAGGAGGAGGGGGAGGTCGGCGCCTGGGAGGCCTCCTCCCGGCGGGCGGGCGGTAGAACAGGTAAAACGCCATGGACTCCAGGCTGGGGTGACACTGCCCCGAAAGGCTCTGGGCGCCTTTTGGTTGGGGGGGTGTGTTGAGTGTGAGTGCGCGTGCAAAGGGGAGGGGGTTTAGCTTTTGTTGTCTTTAAGCTTTTGCCCCGGCAGGTTTATAAATAGATCGGTTCAGACGCCGTGTCAAAGGAGGACACCTTGGCAAAGAAGGCAAGCAAGTTCCACCGAGAGAGAGCGAGACAGACAGACAAACAGACAAGACTGCCTTTAGCTTCTCCCTCTCCATCCAACTGCTGTGTTGCCACCACACAATGAATGCCAGGAGGAGGAGAAGGAGGAGGCCTGGACGCTACCGGTTTTTGTAAGCCGCCAAGGAGGAGGAAAAAAAAAAAGCTGGATTTCCTCCCCCCTCTTCTTTTGGGGACTCCGACCTCCCCGGGGAAGAAGCAGAAAACAGGAGCAATCTGGTGGTGAGAAGCCACATCAGGGCGGAAGGAAGAAAAACAGCTGGTGAAGCCGAAGGACTCTTTTTTTTTTTTGGCTGGGACCCGAGAAGGGGAAGAAAAGATTGACGTGAAAATGAAGCCGGATCGAGGTAAATTGAGTTTCTGAAAAATTAGTTCCCTTTTCTGGTGTTTTTATTGTTGGGCAAGTGGCTTTGTGATGTACAGCAGTGTTGTTGGGAAATGGTTGGGCTGAGGTCCTAAGTCTAAAAAGAAACAAGAGGGGGAGGAATTTGGAAAGGATCAGGAAGGATTAAAAACCTGGAACTGATAATTAGGATATTGTTCTGACATGTTTTTATTTAAGGCTGTTGAGTTTGCTTCAAGAGCTGAGATATGGGAACTTGTTATAGAAACACCTTTTTGCCTTCTGAGAGGGTGTAATTTTAAATGTTAAGTGTTTTTCTCAAGTTATTACCATATAATAAAATATTTATTATAAACAGGAATTAAATAGCCAACCATCTCCATGTAATGCACAAATGATGTAGCCTGAAACTAATGCAAAAGAAGCTAAAGCCTATTTAAATTCCTGTAAACAATTCTGGCAGGATCTTTTTTCAGTTTCATCCCCAATTGTGTTTAGAAATAAGCTCAGTAGGAAAAATAAGCACCAATTCAGAATTCATACAACTGTTCTAAGAAATTCCTTACCATTAACTAAATCATGACTGCTAATGTAAAAAAAAAAAGCTATTCAGTATTTACTGCTGGAAATATCTATTAAGCAAACTGAAAAATATGTTTTGGTAACAACATATAGTATTTAATACTTAGAACTTAGGCAATTGGTTGAATTGAGGTTTACATTGTCAATTTAATAATACCCCACATTGGAGCAAAGGGCTGCCTCAACATTTGCTTTAATGTACATTTGTTATTTAGAACCTTAAGCTATCTATATCAGGATTCACATAAGCTATTACCTGCATGTTTATGTGGTTTTTGCTCTTACTAAATTGTGATTTATCATTTAGCATGTTGTGTCAAGTTAGTTCATTATGGTTTGTTCAACAACAAGCTGGTTAAACAAACTTTGGCTTAGCACAGTGTTTGAATTCAGCTGCTTGAACAGTTTCAGTTAGAATACCACAGATGCTGAGAAGTATTAAGATATAGAAATGTTTTTTTTTAAAGTATAAGTATTTAAGTATAAGTATTGCTTAAGAATACAAATAAAAACCTTTTAGTGTTTTTTGGGTTGCTTGGAAATGAAAAGAAGTGACACTGATGTGGCACAAGTGAACATGATGTTTTTAAATATATGCTAATCCAGGTTAATCTGATTTATACTAATATTTAGAACTACTTAAATCTGGAGTGCAAACATCTTGCCAGCTACTAGATGGTAGCAAAGGGTAACCATCTGTGTCTTTGCTGCCAACTGGTGGTCCTATGGATTTTTTTCAGCCTGCTTCTGTAACCTGCTAAGTGTCCCTTACTATTGCAATCTAAGGTCCCTGTAGGAACAAAATAAAGCATAAAATATAGTGATATATAGCTGGAGGCTCAGCATGTAACTCTTTTCATAGTACAGAAGCTTGATGCATATTCATAAAGTTTTAATGCACAGCTGTGAGGCAAATGACCTTTTATAATTAAATACCTCTGAAGTAGTCTGTGTAAAGCAGTACGTTAAAAAATTCTTCTGGAAAATCAATATTTAGCATCTTATTCAAAGAGCTTAATAAGCGTAAGATGTATTTTAATTTACTTTTTTTCAAAAGGAGATTCAGCGATAGGAAGAACTGTGTTTATCTAATTTAACCATGTGGCTGCTTCACATCAACCACAGGGGGTTAAAAGGGTGGCCTAAGTGCCACATTTAATATAGAGATACTCTTAGGAGGCACAATCATGCAAATGTTTGTTTGCCCTGTTTTCTGCAAAGCGGCGGCACTACAGGCAATCACTTAAGGGTGCTATCAAGTGCTTTCATTAGTCGAAAATTAATAGGGAAGGATGCAGGATGAGTAGGGCTTTAAATTGAAGTATAATCTGTTTAATATCAGACTAACAGGAATAAGAAGTACTGTATCAATCTATGGATGAGATTTTTGTTGTCTGTGTTAATATATGGGACCTTAGTGATTAATAGCTGCATTGGATTAGACCCAGATTTAATACTAATTAGAGTAGGCCTACTGAGGTAATAGAACTTAAATAATTGAGGACAATCAAGTCTGCAAAACCAGTTGATGATGGGTGATAAGTTAGATACAAGATTTTGACTTTGACGGGTACAGAGTCCTTGTGTGGAAGGGTCTGAGGCAAATTGTGCCCATACTGAGTATTTCTAAATTTCCCTTAGACTTCAGTGAGTGGAAGTGTCACTAGATGTTTAAAGGTTGAGTAAAAATAAATATTACTGCAACTTTGGTTCTCTGAAAATGAGACCTAGCATTTTCCCATTGTATTGATCACGAGGCTGAAATATTTAGAGGGCAGAAAATGTAAATATACACATGTGGGGACTGTGATTCTGAGAATATTTCTTTTCAAGGACAGGAGGGAAAAAAAGTATATTTTTTAGTATATTACAGAAATGAATAGGTTTTGCAGCTTCTAAGTACCTTTGTAGTACTTTCAATTGATTTAAGAGAAAACACTTTTAGGATTGGACGTACAAGAGATTATTGTTTGCAAATGTTTTGAAGAAATCCTTGGGAGCTTGAAAAATGGTGAGACCACTTTCATAAATAACTGGAAGGTACTAGGTTTGCCCTTAGTCCAAAATGCTTCTTTCAAATGATTTTCACAATGTGACTCTTACGTATTACCTTCTAGAATGTCCCTGCTGAAGTGCACTGATTTATTTTGTCCAATTCTTACAATGCATCATTTTTAAAATATCCAGTTAACTGTGTTTCACTGTTAAAATAATATGGCTATCCTATTAATGCCTAATGCAAGATAAATTCCATATTGGAAAAATACAGAATTACAAAATATTGAGATACGGAATGTGCTGAGATATATACATAAAGAAAACAACCCTTGCCACTCCTTACTTTCTTAGCAAGGAGTAAGAGATTCCAGATCCAACAGCCCTGTTCAGATTTCAAGGTAACTTAAAAGGTTATGTTTGTTCTCGACTTACAATAAATATGTTTGTCCTCAACTTAACAATAAATAAATCAGAAATCCTGTCTTTGCACACACTGCTAAACAAACTATGGCTAGACCCGACCTTATTTGTTTTCCTCCCAAAGAAAAGTAGGGGCAATCCTGTTTATCTAGTAGTAAGCTACGATTTGTTTCAGTTCTGGTTTACCGAGATATGTGTTTGAAGGCAACGAGGAAAGTATTTCCCGGTGCAAGCCCTTAAGGTGAATTGTCACAGGGATGCTGGGTTTGATTCTGGGAGATGAATAATAAACACAAGTGTATGAGTGGTAGATGATGTGACTTCCTGTTGAGCAGGCAACATTTCTGCAAAGACCTGTGCTTCTAGTTAGAGATGCCGCAGGTAAATGCAAGGAGGAGACACTGGAAATGATGCTGTTTCCTGTTGTAGTAAGGAAGCTGTTTTGGCTGTTTTTCTGGCTGTGGAATTGTACTGAGAAATAAATATAGAGGAAAGATCCGTGATGTAGGTTTTCTCCTATATGAAATGAGGTGGATTATGCAAGAGAGATTTTAAACTATTAAGTCCCGATAGTAATACGCTTTCCAGCCAGCAATACAACTTTGTAGTTGCTTAACAGTTGTGCCTTCACATAGGAGCATCTGCCATTGTTATCTGTGACTCTTTGACCTTGACATGGTGGTGCACTTTTTTTCCTGGATTAGCTGAGGACTAATATTCACCTACTGTGAATTAACTTTTTTGTTCAGTGGGCAACTGCTTTCCTAATCAAAATAGATTAATAGAATATACTGCATATTGAACTCTGAATTTGTGTTGTATGTGAAAAGAAACAATTACAGTTGAAAATGGTTGATGAAATTGAACATCAGTGTTGAGTTTTGAGAATAATAACTGATATATTTTTTCTAGTTAATTGCATTTCCTGCTCAGTTTTGCCCTTTTTATGGTGTCACTATGATCCTGTACTAAGGTCAAAAAATGGTTTTGCCCTATGATGCGCTATCTTGTGCTTATTACATACCATTACCAAATATTGTAATTCAGTCCCTGCATTGTTGTGTTGGCAACCTGGATGTTTGTCTTCTGATTCATTTTTTTTTTTTACATTTATTTAAAGTCTATTGTCTTGGATAAAAATGCATCTCAAAAGCCATTGTCTTCATTCTGACAACTGGCTCTAATATAAATGCCTATTAACTTCAAAATAAATTGACAGCAGCACTCCTACAGAGTGTCATCACACATCTCATATGTTTAAGATCTGAAATGATAGCTTTTAGTCTATCATTTACATGAAAATGAGTTTTGTAAACTACAATGTTTATTTTTTAAAAGAGTTTAGATAATCTAAACCTAGTGCCATGCTACGAACACTGGAAGCCGATTCCAGTACGGAAGAGAAGAAGAAAAACAAGATTTACTGTAAAGTTTGAAGTTGGGCATGTTGAATAAGATGACAACAAACACTATATTTAAGCTTTGTATGACTTTTTTCAGTTTTCCTGAATCCTGTTTCCTCTAGTCAAATGTGTTGGGGTACAACAGTTAGGGTTCACTGCTAGTGTAGTCAGCTGTAGATGAATGTACAGGTAGTCCTGGACATACAGCTACAATTGAGGTCAAAATTTATGTTGCTAACTGAGAGTTGTTAAGTGAGTTTTGCCCATTTTATGACATTCCTTGCCACAGTTGTTAAGTGAATCACTCAAGTTGTTAAATTAGTAACACAGTTGCAAAGTGAATAGGCCTTCCCCATTGACTTTGCTTGTCAGAAGGTCACAAAAGGTGATCACATGACCCCAGGATACTGCAACTGTCATAAATATGAGTCAGTTGCCAAGAGTGAATTTTGATCACATGACCATGGGGGATGCTGCAACAGTCGTAAGTGTGAAAAATGGCCGTAAGTCACAATTTTCAGTGCTGTTATAACTTTGGTCACTAAATAAACTGTAAGTCGAGGATCACTTGTATCTAGCGAACATTAGGTCGGGCAAGTTGATCTAAAGCAGTGTTTCTCAAGAATGACCATTTAAAAATGTGTGGTCTTCCTACTCCCAGAATTCCCCAGCCGACATGGCTGGCTGGGGAATTCTGGAAGTCCACACATTTTAAAATGGCCGAAACACTGATTTAAAGCAATGTTGCTGAAGAAGCCTCTTTGAACTTTTTCTTTCTCTGGAGGTTTCCCTCACAATCACTTCTAATGTATTTTGAGAGTATCCTAATAAAAGTTGAGATGGAAACACGGCTGCACGGTGCATTTAGTATATTCTGTTGTGTAACGGAGGAAAAGTAAATTGAGGAAGGAGAAGTTCATGATTTTCAGGACATCATTGGATATACTTCAGCACTTTAAGCGTTACAGAAAGTGAAGCCAGAGTAATTTCAAGTTATTGAAAATAATAGCTTAGTACAGAAGTGCATTAAATAAACTACCAACATTCAACCCAAGATTGAGATGAGCTACAGATATGTATACTGGATTACAATATTGTCCAGATTCATAGCTTGCTTTCTCCTGAGGACTTAAGCATTACAGTTTTCCATGTTTCCCAGCAATGTAATCAACCTTTTTTCAGAGGATTTGCCAATAAAAATGTGATTCAATATTTTGCGGTAATTAGGTTTCCAACCTTTGTATTGGCTGCTTCGCTGGGTTAAGCGATCTTTTGTTTTCTAAAACATACCAAATGTTAAAGTTGATGCCTTAATATACAGTATGAACCTATCCAATTGCTGGTTTTGTGGTTGTTTTTTTACATAATTATTGTGAATGAAATTATTAAATAACACCATGGTTTTGTCATAATGCAGTCCTTTGATGGAGGAATACTGAAATCAAGAGGAACGTGAATCAAGTGAAGTTTAGTCTCCGACCCTTTTTGTCTGTTTTGAAAATCTTAGACAAATGTAGATGTTAAATTATCTAGCTTTCCGAATCGCTTTGTTCATACAATGCCTAGCCTTAACAAACATTTTGGTATTCTCTACCAGGAAACTTGCAGATGTGCCATCTCTATTTCCAGCATTTTGGGTTTGAAGGCGTGTTCCTCGTACCGCAATCATTTGCCAATGCTTATTCTTAGTGGAGCAGAACTGAATATTGAACATTAGTACAAAATTATATTTAGAAAATGTGGAAGGGAATAATTGCTATCTACTTCAGTAAAATGCTCGGATTGTTCTAGCATAAGACTGACAAATTATGGATGCATGCATGCTATGAAAAAATTGTCACTGCTCAGCTCTGCTCTTCGAAAATTTGGAATGAAAGAAATCTTAAGCTGTTGTTAGTTTCCTTTTAGAACTGTTTTTTCTAATTCATCTGCTTGCACTATCACTGTAGCATCATAACAAAAGTTGCTAGTGTAGCAATTCATACAATTAATAATAAGTATTTAGAAACATTTAGTATTCTAAAAGAAAACTACCTAAAGGATCTCTGGGGAAACTAAGAGTTGCTAAGAGTTGACACGGATTTGATGGCACATAATAGATATATTTCAGATTCACTAAAGTAGATATAGCTAAAGACTTGGGGATTTATGATAAATAATAGAATTCTCTTTAAGGCGAACCCATGTGCGAAAAGTCAATAGATACCTCCATTTGTAAAGCTTGTTAAACTCTGCTGATTGAAAAAAAAATTCAGCATGACAGTTAGGTTAAAAGAATGTAACTAGGTGGACAAACCCATAATGTGCTTTGCCTTAGTCATGGCTTCATGTGTTGTGTGACCCTAACTATGGCGGCTGATTAACCATGATTGATGGTTCAGTGCACTATGTGGGCTATATCAATGCCAGCTCATTCAGTGAGTCATGATTAATCCAACTATATATCTTAGGGGTTGTGTAGTGCAACAACTACATATTTCATTGCCCCACTTCCTAAAATCAGAGGAGTTTCAGTCCATCTCTTCTTCTCGATTCAATATAAGCAACATCATTGGCTTCTGAATTCATTTCCCTCCGGCCTCCTTTTCTTCGCTTCAAAACGTTTCCTTCACGTTGAATATTTTCTCCTTTTTTAATATCTTCTAAGTGCGAATGTCCAGAACGGGCTGCTCCCTTCCCATCTTAGGGTTATACTTGATTTTGTTTAGGTAGAAACCGAAATAGTAGCCGGCGACATTTCTGTTCTTCAATGAAGCCTGTAAAATCTTACGGATTGCCAGCAAAACCATCTTCAAGAGAAGTCGCCTGGTAGGGACTACTATAGATTTCAGAGGAAAGTGCTATTTTTAAAAAAATAACAATATATTTTTTTTAAAGGGCTCCGGGGGACGAATGGCAGCCTTAAGGGGCTGCCACATTGAGTGTGTCCTGCTCCTTGTTGTTCTGCTTTTCTTTCCTCTCCTCTTGCCCAAACACAGCTGGGTTCACAAGAGGCAAAAAGAAAACATGATACTTCTGCCAAAGAGACAGGAAACTGTAGTAGCCCTTGTGAGCAGCGAAGGGTTGAAGCACGCCCTGCCGTCCAATCAGCGGCGAGCTCTGTTGCTATGTGCACTCTTTTCTCTGCCTTCTTTGTGGAAAAAATGTCTTGCACAGAAAGGCTGAATATGTACCCAAAGCTGAACATTTTTGTGTCCGACACTGCAGACATCTGGATCCTCGCGATACTGACACTGTAGCCCCTGTGCTGCCAGGGCACTTTCTGTCCCACCACGATTCCAGTATGGTTTACAGTGGAAGCAAAGGGCTGATCAGAGAAGGTCTGTAGCCAAAAAGAAACAATTCTAAATGCTAAAATGCTCTCGAGTTGTTTATGAACCCGAGTGTTTGTTTATACGTGTATCTGTTGGGTGTTTTGTTTTTTTCCTTCCTTCAGTGAGCTGGTGTGAGTCATAGGCTGTAGTTTCTTTGTCTACGTAAAACATAACACACACCGATCCTTTTTTTTTTTTTACCAGTTTTTAAGCTCATTTCTGAGGACAAAGAATAATGAAAAGAGTTAAAGGTTATGATTCTGAACAAAGGAAGGAGGAGAAATGGCCAGAGGGGGGAGAGATGGTCAAATTCTTCTAGGTGTAACATTTCACAAAGGAATAAAAACACTTTGCTGAAGTTGAGCGGTGAGTTTTGATTATTGAATAGCACCGCCATTGATTTCACAGCCTAGAATTGGTTTTAAGCACCACTGAAACGAGAGCATCACCTACTAAGTTGAAATTTTGTATTGCTACGTGTTCTCTGTTCCTGTACTGTTCTAAAGGTAATACCTGTTCAAGTACTGTACATTAGCTTTGGAATATCAAACCTTCTTGGGTTGGGTTTTGTTTATTTTTATACCTGGATTTATGATGATTTATGATAGAGCACAGGCTAATAGTCACACTTATTTATTGGTAAAATGTAACAATAATTGACGGTATTCTTTTGTGTTGAATAAGTAAAATTTCATACAAAGCCTGGAGAAATTATTACTGATTTCAAAAATAATCATGTTTCATAGTAGTGGATTCACAGTTTCGTATTTTTTTAAAAAGTGAATTATTTAAAGGATTTAGAGTCATGACTTGAAATCAGACTAGTGGTATGTATTTTTTAAAAGCTACTATTCAACAAAGGGTGGGGGAAGTAAGGAAACACAAAAAACCACTCATTGTTGCACTGTGCAGGAGACATAAGGTTTTCAAAGAAATGGGGCAGGGGGGAACTCACGATTAGCTAATTTTCACTGCATATTCAACATCTTAACCGTTCAAATGGTATAGGGACCTGATTTAAGCCAATACTTGTCATTTTTGTTTACATTTTTCATGGAGAGAGTGTGGGGGAAGAATATTTTCATTGGACTCTTGTATTTCATGTTTAGAAAAATATTATGCTTTAATCAGAAATGGTGTAGCAGAGAGATCATTGAAAGCAACCCCCATTTAAGCTATCCTAGCACCCTTATAGATAAATATGCTTTTCTTGTAGAGACAAATTCATTGGCTTGAATTTGTCAGGTTTTGCCAGTTACTTTGCAAACATAAACATTTAATAACAGTTGTGGAGAGAAGCTATGGAAAACCTGAGAATATTTAACCTTAGTCATAGTAGACGGTATCCCATTACAGAAATCTTTCCAGTGCAATGTAAAAATTCAGCAAAATAATGGTTAGAAATTAGTCACCCTCTGGATGACATTGGCATAGTCAGTCGTCAAGGATGCTGGGAGTTGTAGTTGAATGGAGGCCAAATATTATTCCTATACTCTACTGTAGCAACATTTCCTGGTTCATTTGAGTGGATGTTACCAGTGTATATATCTTTTCCATGCATAGAGCTATTGCTTGTGTATCAATGAGTTGAATTCCACTGGAATAAGAATTATTCCTGCATACATATTATAGTTTGCCCAGGTGAGTTATCGTGTCTTTGAAATACCTGGTTGAGCATAATGGACAAACTCAACCTGAAGTGTAGAGCAATCAAAACTTCAGAATTAGTTAAAAAATGCAAGCCCAAAGTTCCTGGTTTGCATGTAAGAGTAAACCAAAGATAAGAGCAATTTGTGAGAGCTGGAGAGGTCAGACATGAGTGATTGAGCAGCACAGTGTTTCTCAACCGTGGCAACTTTAAGATGGGTGGACTTCAGTTCCCAGAATTCAAAGCTGAGATGCACTGGAGCAGAGTTCAAATTTACCACCATGTCTAAAGGTGTACATGACGAGTCGCTTAGCAACCATTCAAAGTTAGGACAGCTTCCCCCCCCCCCAAAGGTACTTATGACCCAGTTCCAGCAGTTGCCCCTCATCACCTGACCAATGTCAGGCACTTGGCAACTGGCCTGCATTTAGATCTGTCACGTGGGTGATCCACTTTATGACCATCACGACGTATACCTGTAATGGGCAGGCGTAAGTTGAGCACTATCTATATTACAGCCATAAGTCAAAGACTACCTGTGTTTTGGGAAGATAAGGGTCAGCAACCATTTTATAGCAGCTTGGAGTTGAGAGGAGATGCCTTTGGAGATACGAAATGGAAAGCAAAGCAAGACTTCTCAAATTTCTATTCATAATAAAACCTGATTGTTTTTCCAACTTGCTCTCGCTTTTACCACAGAACTAATGGCAAAACTCTAGCAAAGCAAACATTTCTATTATTTCCGTGCAGTCTTATGTAATACCTCCTTAGACTCTTTGTTCAAGAACCTAACATTTATAGAGACAGGAGAAAAATGTGCTCAATGGTTGTACATTAAATGGGCGTTCTTTGTTCATTTCTAAAGACGTTTCCAGTTTAGGCACTGGAAAAATGTCATCTACTAATGAACTAAAACCGAAATCTTTATTTCAAGAAGCCAACAAGTGATTAAAATTTCCCAATATTTATAGGGCTTTGTTGTGGAGGTGGAATTTAGCAAACAGTTGCTGAATTTGTATTGTGTAATAAGCTAAAATATCTGGGTTTGCGCAGATATGACAAACTTTGTTTGTGGGTCAGTGTGCTGTACAAATCCAAGGTGTTGATTAGTTGACTAATAACACAGCAGTTGCGTATCTTCTTAGTCACAGATATGTAATACAAGCAGAAGATTGATAAGCGATCTATGATGCTTGGGACAAAATAAAAAGATTAAAAAAAAAGTTTTAAGAACCAGTTTAACTTTAGGGAGTATCTTCCCTTCCCTCAAAAGAGACTTTAAGAAACAAGCATAACTGGAGGGAAGAGAAGCATTCCCAGAAGCTAAAAAGGATTATAATATTCCCCACTTCATTTTATCCTTGGAGATGCTTTAGTAATTTTTGTATCAGTATGATGAGCAGTTCCAATAAAAGAAATGACTAAAACATTTCTCAGGATTGAGTAGTACTGTATGATTATTCATGTCCCTCAATATGCTGGAAAATATTCACTGGCAATAAAACCTGGAAGAGTAACCAGTTGTTGTTTTTTAAAAAAAATTCTGTCCTCTCTAAATAAACACATTACTTGAACTCTTCTTAGAGTTTTTCTGAGCGCTGGTAATTTCTCACTCTATTTATGTCCTCACTACAAGTGGGTCTCCTTTCTTTTCCCTTGTTCAGGACTGAAAGAATGCAGCTGTTGTTTAGAAAGAGCCATGCAGCTGTGACCCTGTTATGATAGCAGGTTCAGAGGCTGCTCGGACCAACAGACAGTAGAGAAGCTTATTTTGAGCTGGGAATCCTTTCTCTCAGAAACCGTCTTCTAAGAATACGCTGCCCTGGCTGTTCCTAAATACATATTCAGCAACAACCTTCCTGCAGGATAACTCCCTGTGATAAGAAAGGTGATACTAGGTCAGAGCTGTACAAAGATAATTCTATAATTGCCCATCTCACAAGAAGCATTTAGCACAAAAAAGGATAAAGCAAACATGTCAAATACAATCATTTAAAAAAATATAAACGCTTCCTTGAGCCCGCTTGAGTGTAGTTCTCTGAGAGATGGGATCCACAGCGTACATCTGTGGCCAGATCCAAAACACGTGTAGATGTAATTAGGCCAAGGAATTCTGCATGTCCCATTAAAACTAAATTTATTTTCCCCTCTTGTTTTAGAGGAGATAAATCTACTAAATGTAGTAGCTTGAACGTCTTTCTTAGTGTGCTGGTTGGCAGCAAAGGCAAAGATTGGTGTGGCCTGATCCCTGCTAGGCAAAAGATCAGTAGAGCGAACGTTGTCCAAACTGTTGAGAAAGCACTTCCTTACACAACCTGGGATGCGCCTCCTTTTTCGGTTTCATCTTCCTGTTCTTCTGGTTTATCCCTCAATCATTGCACACCACAAAGCGCACGAAAGCATTCCTTGGGAAGCAGCTTAAATGTCTCTCCTAGGCTCTTTTCCTCTATGCCCCATTCATAACCATTTTGATCTTATCGGTCTTAAACTTTGGAGACACATTACCTTTTATTACGATAGTCAGGAGCCAGTTTGGGTATCGCATGGAATTTATGGTTTATTTTAGCGTGGATGATGGAATGGAACCAGATCATATTATGCTTCAGTGTCTACACAGAAGTGATGATTCGATGAATTGGCTTGGTGTATAAGATGATCACTTCTGGAGCACATTTTTTCTATTATGTACTCCATTCCTCCATTCCTCCAACCATCACCTTAAACTTCTTTCCTCTCTAAGATCAAGATGATAGACAGCATGACGATCAAGGACCAAAAGGATTTAAAATTGTCATTACAAGAAAGGTGTGCCTAGCCTCCTGCTGACTTTTACGGAGTGACAAAACTCCATTTAGAGGGAACTCTTCGGAATGCTATTTTTAACAGGATCCCTTTAGCTGTTTTTAAGTTTGAGCCAGAGTTCTGCAGCTGTTTCTTTGGCACATGGACAGTGTTTCCAGAGTGTTGTATTTTGAGCATAATAAACCAGTATTTTGCACGACAACAGAACTGACTTGTATTAGCAATTCATTTATAAGGTGGAATCCAGAGTTTGGAAGAAAACCCTAAAAATCAGTGGGACACATTAGATTGTGATCAAAGTCCAATTGGTTACAGTTGATCGACTCAGAAACATAACATATGGATGCAATCAGTTGTTTTACACTTGTAAAGTAATAGTTAACATCAAACTATGCAATTAATTATTTATTTGGCCTTCTAGCACAGTTGTGGATACACACAGTAGCATTTTAATTCTTAATTCCTTGCCAAGCATATTCACTTACCATGATAGCGTCCCTTGGTTTTGTTGTCTTAGAAATTAAATTTAACTCTTCTTAGAAGCCCATGTGAAGATTGTTTTTCTGTAAGTAAATCATTATGAATCATAAACACTAAAGCAGAGTGCAAATTCAATCCAATGTTTCATAGTGGGGGTGATTGTGATTAAAACATAAACAACAGAATTTGTTACATAATTCAAGCAGATACATGGTTTTGGAAGAGCGCTGCCAGCTGCTACTTTTATCTACTGAGAATTGCTTGAATTTTATTTCTTTGTACTAATTTAGATTTGTTAGGCTGTAACAATTAATAGTATGTTCCTTGCAAAGCTAGCCCGGGAATTATTCAAAGTGATTAAAAATCATTGAAATGATAGGGGAGCAAGTTCTTCAAAACTTTCCTAAAATGATAATATATCTTACATAAAAATCAATTTCTAGATTATTAAATGTTCTGGATGTAATAGGCAATTGAAACTTAATGCAGAATTTCTTATTCTTCACATGCATTCTAACAACGAAAGTTCCTTCTTAAAAAGCAAAGAGGAAAAACATAATCTTAGCTCATGCCTCCCAATTAGAAACACTGAGCTCTACAAACTTTTGAACTAGACTGTTTTATACTGAATATTTAAGAGTCTCCTATTGACGGATAATAATGCTGGCATGTTTCTTTTTGAAACAGCGCAAAGTTTATCCATTTAAGAAAACTCAAATCTGGCTTTTAAAACTGATAGCTTCATTCTCGTGTGAGACAGTCCCTATTCCTTGATCAGCTGCACACAAGAGGATTTCAGCTAGGTAAACTTTTAACAAGCAACACTGAAAATAATTCAAGCTGATTTAATAGATAAAAGGATTTAGCTTACCTTGCCTGATCTGGAAAAAGGCCATGCCCGCTTAGTCCATGGTTGAGAAACCACCAAGAAAGACCAGGATTGTCGGCTAGGCTAAAAGGTCAAGAAGAGACATCTTGAAAAAGAAGGAGCCAACCCATCTTCTTGTCAAGAAAACTACCTGGTTGCATCCTTGAATACACTACTAGGGAGAAACTACCTGACCTTAGTTTGGGGATGGGCAACTATGGCAACTTTCCAACCTGGACTTCAATTCCCAGAATTCCTGAGCAGCATGGTTGTATTGTTACCATAGTTGCCCATCTCTGCCTTAGCTGATCTCAAAAGGTAAGCAGATTGCATCTCTTTCTTAATGTTGTCAAGGTTGTTTGTTACCTAGATGTGGTCACCAAGGGTTTATTCTTTACGAGATTAAAAATAGCATGTGTAAAACCTTTTAAAAGAACATGGTTGGGTTTTTGTTGAAGAATATTAAATTTAGGAGTGTACACAAACACACACTTGAAACTATTTATACTGTTGTTTACAAAATTGCACCTTTTCTTTTCTCCGTTAAGACACCTTAGATGAATACTTCGAATACGAAGCCGAGGAATTCCTTGTCAACTTGGCCTTGTTGATTACCGAAGGCAGAACACCTGAATACTCGATTAAGGGCAGGACTGAAGGTTTCCACTGCCCTCCAGCACAGTCAAGTCAACCAACAACAACTAAACATGAATGCAGTGACAGATTGGCCCAGGTATGATCATCCATGCTGATGATGGTTGGCAAGTTGGTTCTTCTGGAAAATCAGCATTAAGTGCTATAACATAACATCAGTGACGCATTTAACAGCCCAAACTGTGCTTAATCTCTTGTTTATGTTAGGCAAACAATCACCTTTAGAATGTATTTAGAAAGTAAATACATTTGATTATAGGTCTGCCAAATTAAATTTTTTTTGTACATTATAATGGTGCCAGCTGGATTAAACTCCTGGGTTTGATAAATGCAATTACCTCTCAAAAAATGGATTACAGACAACTTTCTCATTTTGCATTATTAGAGTTTGGAAAATTCAAAGTGGTTTATACACAGGCGGATGGATGTAAGTGTAACCTTGGGTTGTTTGATTCTTTTGTTCAAGTGCCGTCAAGCTAGGCATACCCGATCTGAAGTTGCATTGCTGTGGAAGAAAAACATTCCTATTATGATAGAAGTGATGCTACTTCCAGACTGTTGCTATAGCGATGAAGGACCCATGACTGAAGGGAATGACTTAAATGATCCTGCAATCAAGCAAGATGCACTGTTGTTGGAAAGATGGATTTTACAGCCAGTTCCACGGCAGTAAGTTTTTGTTTTTTTTTAATTGTGAAGAGTTGGTCTGGACAGAAGCTTACCACAATCTTCCAATCCCCTACCACAACAGCGGCCTTCGATCTTTCTAGCTCCACAGAATGGCAACACCTGCCATGGTGGTGACTGGGGGTGGGGGAGGGAGAGGATGGTTGCACACGTGCAACCTAGTTCCCATGCACGTGCAAATGAAACTTGGCATACTTGCCCACCGCTTATGTGGCCCTGTTCCCAATGGGCCACGGATTGCTACCTTTCCATGTACCGGGGCTGGGGGGCCTAGCAGGATCCAGAAAAGAGAGCTTTGTCTGTTGCTGCCTTTGTCCTCTGGAGCAGCCTCCCTTCAGAGAGTCACAAGGCTCTTAGAACAAGCTTTAAGGACCTGGCTCTTTCCTCAGGCTTTAGGTAATGACTGGTTTGGAAGCAGCCCCATTTTTATTTTTATTTTTGCTTTTCATTTTGCTCTCTCGATCTTAATATCTTTCTCAGTTTTCATTGCGAAGCCTCCCCGAACCATTTTGGAATGGGGGAGAATCAAAAGTTGATGAATGGTTAACTTGAATTCAAATAAAATGAGGATGTGACAGACACTGCTAAGGCGGAATCTTCTTCTTTTTAAAAACAAAAAACAAAAATAGTTTATTCATTTGAATAGGCAGAGAGTGTTTTCAATTTTCATAACTTGAAATTGCTGGAAGCCAATTGCCACATACGGAGGAAAACCAGCAGTACATAGTCTGGATTTAAAATTATGTTTCCCTTTGAGTCAAGACGAACTCTCTACAACATGAATGCAGCCGTACAGTTTTCTTGGCAATGTAGGAGAAAAAATGGTCATAAATGATTTGGGGATGGGGAATAGACTCCTGCTTTTATATTTGGGGCGAGGGTTGGGGGTAATTGCATTCAACTACACTGTTCTGCTCTTCCTGTGTATTTTTCACCGATCTGTATATTTTCTCTTTTGATATATTTTTTAGAAGTGGTGATCGATTCATTGAAGAGAAGACCCTCTTATTGGCTGTCCGCTCTTTTGTGTTCTTTTCTCAGTTAAGTGCTTGGCTGAGCGTGTCACACGGAGCCGTGCCTCGTAATATTCTTTGCAGGTAGGCCTTTGTCGAAATGCACCTCCTCCTGTCCGTTCTAAGCAGCCTCGTGCAGCTGAGAAGCCTGCTTTTACGTACGGCTTTAGATTTAATTAGTCTGCTTGATCCCATTTAGGAGAGATTTTATTTAAAAAACAACAACATAGTTTTAGAATGCGCGTGCCCAAAGGCTCAGGAACTGGAACATGCACTAAACGAAGACTTGACTTGCTTTGACATTGTATCTTGCTTTTAATTTTTCAGAGTGAGCGCCGCTCACGTGGATCTGCAGTGGACCTTTTCCCAGACACCAACAGAACACCTTTTCCCTGTCCCCAATATTTCTCACAATGTGGCCTTGAAAGTCAGTGTCCAATCTTTGCCCAGACAATCGAACTACCCGGTTCTGACCTGCAGCGTTCATGCCAACTTTGGCTTCTATGAAAACAGAAGAGAAGAGACGAACGTCCGTCAGTGCTGTGATTCCGTTAAGACTGAACCATCCAGTGTGGCCAACGCCCAACGTCCTTGCGGCAAACTGATGTGGGCCGAAAGCATTCTTGGCGTCAAGCCGGGCCCCGAGTTTAACCCTGCGGTCAGAAACCTGAAACTTTATCCCTTAGCTGGCCTCGGATCTGACTTTGGGTCGTTAGAATCGAAAGTTCAGGGCTACCCAGCTGCTGTGGAGAGCAGGGCGCTGTTGCCGGAAACGCCAGAGAGAGCTTTGAAATCATCTTGCTTGGCGGACACCCGTGGCCATCACAGCAACCCTTCCCGCCAGTCATTGGGAGATTCGATTCCTTTGATAGGCTCTTTGCTCCAAGAGCGCCATGAAGTTATAGCAAGGATCGCCCAGCATCTCATTCACTGTGATCCGGCAGCATCCCCTGTCACGAGGAAGGCTTTTAGGACAAATGAAGCCGGTGTGGCAAACCCCAAGGGCCTACATCATGCCCCTGAAGAGAAAACCTTGCTGAAGAAAGGAAGGGAATCGCCCTCCGTTGCTGCTAACTTGGAACCCAACACTTCAGAGAATGTTGGGAAAGTCCAACTAATACCAGAAACACCCTCGTCTCGCTCCTACGTCCCCCTGAGCCAGGGTTTCCACCAGACCAGAGAGGAAACCAACCCTCTCATAAGCTCTTTACTCCAAGAGAGGCAGGAGGTGATCACAAGGATTGCCCAGCACTTGATTCATTGTGATCCGCCGCGATCACAAGGTGCGCCTCCTGTGTTCGCTTTTCACGACGTTAGTGCGGTTCATCCGAAGGCTTTTCACACTTCCTACGAAGAGGAGAGCCTGCTGAAGAAAAGCAAGGATGCCCCTTCCGATTCCTTCTCCAATTCTAGATTGGCTTTACCAACAGACGAGCCCAAGACAAAACTGAAGACGCCAACCACTCCGTTGCGCTCGCTTAGATGTGACGCAGACCAGAACATGTCCCCTGGCTTTAGAAGAAAACTGCTGCTAACAGAGACCAATGAAGTAGTCCAAAACACATTTCATCCAAGTCCTCTAACTTGCACGACCCAATCAGGCAACAAAGAAGGTTATACATTGGAACGGGCAGATAAATCGGAGTCTGGGTGTCCCTATAAACCTCAAGTAGCCAAGAGAGGCACCGCCAAGCCGTGTTCCCATTTCAGATGTAGTAACGAACTGGTTTGTAGAAGTAAGTTTAAGGACAGAACGATCTCTTGTCAAAATAGCAACCCACACTGTTCCAATAATCCCCAGGATCCACAGCACCGAGTAGTTGAAAATGTTAAAGCGGCTACAGTGCCCGCATCTGACGGCTGGCACAAATATGACTCCAGGCACTTCAATAAAGACTGCAAACAATCTAATGTTTCGGAACAAAACTCTCAGCTCACTAGTATTGAAAACTATTTACATAAAGACCACGACGTTTTCAAATGCAAAAGCAAACAAGACAGGGTGAAAAATGCCAACGACGAGAACGAAGAGCCAACCGACTGTGAGGTACAGAAGCATGGTCAGAAGAAGCCTGTAGAAGATTCCTTGGCTGCTTTTTTTGAACAAAGGAAGAACGCAGAGGTGCTGGTGAGTGAGGTTTAATTGACATATGGTCAGTTTCTGTTGTGTGTTCCTCCTTTAAGCGTTGAAGATGACTCAGAAGAAAGTTAATGTCTGCCTCTAACGTTGGTGTGTAGACACATACATATTCAAAATGACAGCGCCCAGAGAAATGCTTGCAACAAGAGAAAGTTCTTGGGCACCTTTTTCTGACCAAAGCAGTGTTAATTGTTTGTTGGAGATGATTTTTCTTCCTTCTGACTTGATCTTTTAACCATGCCTAATTCTACAAAGTGGGTGACTATTGAAATCCTTGCACTTTGCCATATTTCCTTGTTTGTGAAAGTGAATACTCATAAATGGTTAATGGGGTTAGGTAATAATATGTGTAGAGTGCATGCAGGAAATTTGTGACTTGGCTACTCCGCTACTGAAAATACGAAAAAAGTACTTCAGATCTCATGGGAAAATATCCTGGCCCATGGAATTTTTTTTCATTTTCACTTGTCAATCCTAAAAACCATGTTCTCTTAATGGCTATAGGAATTTAAAACATCCCTATTTCTCTGGTGATGAGAACAGAAATGAACCAGCTTGTCTTTTATATTTGAATTAAGATACAGATTAGTTTCCTCACAAACCTGGTGGCACTTTAACTCTCTCAAGCCAATTGTCATCTGTTAGAAGTTACCTTCGAAAACACATCTACAAAGTATAGACAGTGTCTGTTATGGTAGACAATATTTATTGAGTTCCCTTGATCTGTAGTTCCATCACTGGAGGAATAATAAGTAAGAATAAACTGCCTCTTAATTTGTTAAGTTCTTAGCAAAATGGAGTCGTAATGACACTCTATATAACAGGATGCTGTTGTCTTCTTTGGGCAGAAAACAATACCACTCAAACACGTGTGGCGCAAAAGTAATCTTCACCACTTGGATGGGACTTCTACCAAGGCCTTCCACCCCCGGACTGGATTACCTCTCCTTTCAAGTCCAGTAAGTTACAATTTTACAGCCCTACTCCGTCTTTCCTTTATTTTCCTGGTTTTTAATAACCACAAATGGTGGAAGCAGTTTAATGTGTTTAGCCTTTAAGTTTATCTTTTGAAAGCTCCACTTCTGGTATCTGGGAACATTGCCTTATCCAGCCAATTGGTGTTAGTCTCATTGTTTAATTTTAATTATTATTATAAATGTTGTACGCACTAAAATTTCAGACTCTGTCTTGGAATACAAAAGATAACTCTTTCTCTCGTTGCAGGTTCCTGAGAGAAAAACACACACGGGATGCTTTGATCTTGATGCGTCATTATTGCGTCTGAAATGTTTGTCCTCCAAAAGGTATTTTTTTTCAAATAAGTTTTCTAATGATTGTATATTCTAAAATATACTTTGGAGCCAATTAATATTTTGGAAAGAGGGTGAATGAATTGGAGCAATTCAGAAAGAGAAATAAAGGCGGTGAATATTGACTTAGTATGCTCAATAAAATATGATCCACAACTTTATAATAGGTGTTTGTTTATGCAAACCAGATCATGTTGTAGTCTCTCATAACACATGGTTACACGTAGTTCTAAAATAGTGTTTTCCAAACTTGGCTACTTTAAGATATATGGACTTCAATTCCCAGAAGCCCCATGCTGGCTGGAGAATTCTGGTAGTTGTAGTCTACACATCTTAATATTGCCAAGTCCAAAAACACTAGAACTATGTGTAACCATGCATTATTAGAGACTACAATATGATCTGGTTTTCATAAACAAACATCCAGTATATTATAGTGGGTTATATTTTATTGAACACACTATTCAAAAGGGTTCACAATAGGTTCAGTCATCAATTTGCGTTTTTCTCCTACACCATATTGCATCACAATGTAACAGCAGAAGAAATTGCTTCCGTAACTTCTTATTATTGATAGATGTTGCAGTGCCCAGACTCCATAGTTTGACCTGAGGTAATTGTTATCTAACCAGTGAGACAAAGCAGAGTGAGTTGTGTCTGGCTTTAGGAGTTAAAGTTCATGAAATGCTATAGAAAACTGGTAAATCTAACACCTAGAAATTGCTAATTTCTACAATTGTAGATAAGATGCTTTGTGTCACATGTGGTAGCATTTTTCCCCCTAAATACAATCTATGTGGCGAGTTAGTTTTCTTTAGAGAGGGCCTTATTGGTATCGTAGTACTGAAATTGTGTACATTCCTTTTACTTCAAAGCCTAAGCATTTGAGACCTGTGTCTTAAAAACAAATTATTGGAATGCACTTGACTAGTGGAAGAATCTTAGACCTCTGTATAATTTTTTTTTCAAACTAGTGCACAACGCTATATAAGCAAAGAGAACGATGCTGACATCCATGAGAAAGCACTCCTAAGTTCCAGTGCACCATCTGTTACAAGTCTTAGCCTTCTTGGAAACTTTGAGGTAACTTACATATTCCAAAACTTTTCTTTTTCTAACTGACAAACTGGCTGTTCTCTGTGTCATCTATAAGATGAGCCAAAACTTATCTCATTGATACAGTGGTTTGCCTGCATGGAGAAGGTGCCAAGTTCAGGCAGCTGGTTTTCAGTTAAAAGAATCTAATCTTTTAAAGCCATTGCCAGTTGGATTGGCCAGCCCAGAGCCAGAAGAATTAAGTCAGCGCTGGGAACTTCCTTTTCAACCATTTATCTAGACCAATGTTTTCAACCTTGGCATCTTTAAGCATGCTGGCAGGGGATGTTTTGGGAGCTTCTGTTCTTTCCAAATTCTTTCAAGCATTACCTTTTATTCATTCTCTCTCTCCATTTTCAAATACAAATCAAGACTGGATTCTTAGGATCATATTTTCAGTTTTCAGACTTTGAGATGCTTCTAACAGCTACGCGTGTATTTTAGTGGTTTTACCCCAGTGGGTAGTAATCTTCCAGATGGAGGGAAGACCAATAAAATCATCACTGTAAGCGTTTTTCAATGTTGCCTTTGTCCTTTTAGGAATCTGTACTGAACTATCGCTTAGATCCGCTGGGTATTGTAGGCGGCTTCACAGCTGAAGTGGGAGCAAGTGGACTTTTCTGTCCCACTCACATGACTCTTCCTGTTGAAGTTTCTTTCTACAGCGTTTCTGAGGACAACGCGCCCTCTCCGTATATGGTAAATATTTCAGCTTTCTGTATGTAGAAAACGTGCGTTGCGTAACTCCTAACACCTGAAGAGAATAAGAGAGTTGGACCCCCTGCTCAGGCAGGAAACCCTTCTATATTCTAAACTTCTTTCTACATGTTTCACGTGGCTGCCACAAGATCTTGCGAAAAGCTGTCCTGTAATGCCGCCAATTGCCTTCTTGAATGTCGAGACTAGGCAAAAAATACTTACAAACAGTTTCTCTCAGGTATAAATTTGTGAATGAATTACTTTGATGTGTTAATTCTTACGCCCGTATGCCTAGTTATAATCTTATGCTTCTTGTTTTCTTCTCCTTTCCCTCTCAGGGTGTAATCGCTTTAGAGTCCCTTGGTAAAAGGGGTTATCGGGTACCTCCTTCAGGAACAATACAAGTGGTATGTATCGTGTGGCAGATAATTGCATTAGGTTCATGGGCCATGGAGTTCTAACTCCTCGCTCAGTGCAACAATCCAGATTGAGGCATCTCAGGTGGAGGGCCGGCTAGGTTTTGTTTGAACGCAGCTACTGAAGGGAGAGTATCACGTCTTCGTGTAAGAGGTTCCAGCGTTGAATTATTCATACCATTAACATTCAGTTGGAATTTGCCTTCTTGTGATTGAAATCTAGGATTTTGCAAATTGCAGAGAGAGAAAACAAGTCTCATCCATTTTCTAGTGCTTTTAGGTAGTTGAAGACATATCCTATCCCTCTTCAATCAACTTTGCTTAAGGCTAAACTTACCAAATCCTTCGGTATCTTTCTAGGACTTTATAGTTTCTAGTATTCTGATCTTAATTGCCTCCTGGATTATATTACATATAATATATATATATATATACTATATTATATATTTCTCATAAACAAAAATATTCAAAAACAGAAGGCCCAGGACAAATTCTTGAGGCACACCTCATGATGCAAGTGTCCAATTTGAGGAGGCACCATTGATGAAACCTCTTTTGAGTCAGCTATACGTTCAATTTTTATGTCCGTATTTTAGTTTGCTAATCAGAAGGTCATATAAGTTCTTTGGTAAAGCTTTATTGCATTGTAGAGCTTATGAAAAAAAATGCTTGACAAGGAGAGTGAAAATAATCTGACGCTGTGTTTCGTTGTTTTAGGTGAAGAAGTACACTTCTGACCCTACAGAAGTCAATTTAGACTAATTGAGAAATAGGGAGATAGTGTTTGTGAAGATACATGGTTAATTGCAGAGGTCACCCTGCTTCAGGTTAAGAGTAAGGAAGAAATTTTCTCTGCTCTATTTTTTCCCGTCATTTATCTGAAAGCTGGAATTCTGCTTGGGGATAGACTCTAAATGTTCTTAGTTCTTGCTACAAATCGGCTAAGGAGAGGATTAGTTTCCTATTGAGAAATTAATCCGTTTGCAAAATACAGAGATTTTGTAGAGAGTGATTTCTAATAGAACCAATTTACTAAGCAATGATTAAGTCAAGGCAAAGATTTTTATCACACTTATATGAGTTAATGAGCTCACTAATGCAAGAGTGCCTATGTCACATTCACAACTGCCTTGTGAAAGGCAGTAATATGCAATTGTTAGGTGTCTGCATCTTCATTTTCTTTTGAATTTCTTTTGAACAACCATGCAGATGTGGGTCAGTCAGTTTTATTCAGGCTGAAACCCCCATAGATAGTCTTTAGTTCATGAAAGTTGGTGTCATAATATGTTTAATCGTTTATAGGGTGCTTATAGGAATTGTTTTTGGTTTTGCTGCAATACACTACATTATTCCTACCTCTCTCATCAAAATATTTAGAAATTTTTTGCAATACCATCCCAAAACAAAACAGGAAATTACGATAAAAATGTCTAAAACCAAGCTTGGGCATTGATAGGAGGTGTTTGTTTTTTCTTCAGTCTCAGAGGTGATTAAATTGATTTCTAATTGGAACAGTACTTGATAAAATTCAAATGTACTCAAGAGAAATGTTGACCAGTGGCTTTAAATAACCACTGCTAACTATATTTGCCCAAACACAGCACTGGAAAAGGAAATAACATGTTAAAATTCATTTTTCATCCTGAGAAACACCAGTGAGAAAACTGAGAAAACTGGTGTTAGATTAGGGTTGGCCAAAACCACAGTTTCCTCCATCTTGGCAACACTGGGTGAATTTTCTTTTTCCGGAGGAGATAACCATAGATCCATCTTTCTAAATATATATTTGATTCTGTTTTATCTGCTTCAACGATTTCAGTGAATTCGCACCCTTCTCGAATAAGGCTGTTCTTTCCCCCCTCCCCCTCTAGACCTTATTTAATCCTAACAAGACTGTGGTGAAGATGTTTGTGGTGATCTATGACTTACGAGAGATGCCTGCCAATCACCAGACATTCCTGCGGCAACGAACTTTTTCTGTCCCTGTCAAGCGAGAAACACGAAAAAGCATTATTCAACAAAATACTCGACGTACTGAAGAGAGACTATTACGCTACCTCATTCATCTGAGGTGAGACCCTGGCTGAGGACACAAAAGGTCTTGAGATATGCTACCTTTGGAGGGCTTCCGGGGGCTGCAGTTGACATGACAGGAGGGGGCTGTGCCGAAGATGTTGTCTTTTTTTGCTTTTTAATGGTGATATACTTTTAGGATGCTTTTCCCCAAGTAACAGGAAATGGGATGTCACTTGTTAGCAGTCGGGATCAAAGATTAACAAAATGGTAGAGGATTTCTTTGCCTGAGCAGTGGGTTGGACTAGAAGACCTCCAAGTAACAAATTATAATGTGAAATGCTCTTCACAGTAGCACAGGACTAACACCCTTTAAGGTAGTGAGCGGTATGGACTTTGTCCCAATGTCTGAGTATCCAATAGATCCCCCCTCGTCAATCAGTTTGACCGATTGGATGTCAACTCTGAAAGAAACTTAGGAAAATGTTAAGAAAGCGTTGGCTAAAGCAGTGCAGACTTACAAGGAACAGGCAGATAAACATCAAACTCCACAACAGCCATTTCAGTTGGGGGGAAAAGTTTACCTCTCTACAAAGTATCTGAGGTTAAGGCTCCCTAGCAAGAAACTGGGGCCTAAGTTTTTGGGACCATTTCCAATAGTAAAAATCATCAACCCGGTTACAGTACAATTGAAATTACCACGGTTGTTAGGGAAGATCCACCTGGTATTTCATAGTAGCCTCTTAAAACCTGTGGTCAGATCAACTCTGAGGCCATTGCCTTATGAGCCCCCAGGTCCCATGGTTATAGGAGGGCAAGCCCACTATGAGGTGCAGAGAATTCTCGATTCTAGGTGGCACAGAAGACAACTCCAATATCTAATCAAATGGAAGGGCTACCCCTTATCCGAGACATCCTGGGTAAAGAGTAGGAACGACCAAGCCAATCGCCTTGTAGCAAGGTTCCATGCAGAAAATCCAACCAAACCTGGTGGGGGGTCACAACCCTAATGTTTATAATTGCAATTAATTTGTTTTGTTTTGTTTTGCACAGGTCGCTTTCGGGAAGTGAGGGGGGCCGAATGTCAAATTCTAAAGCAAGCAAGCTTGTGGCAGGTGGGCGGGGCCAACTGATTGCCTGAACCAGTCTGAACTGGTAGCAGCCCACCCCTCAATATAATGTGCTCATAGTTTTTCTTCTACTAATACACAATAGGAGAAGGAGAACTATCTTTGATTAAAGTACCATGGTAACAATCTGATCCTTCCTGTCATTCTGATTTTTAAATAACAATATAATCAGAATCCTTTGTGAGGCCTTCCATAAGCCAGATGGTATATGATGATTCCTGATCCTTTATAAATTATCTTTCTTGAGCTAATCAGACCCAGTGCTTTTTTATATGAGGCTTCCAGACCAAGTTTTTATTGCTGAATCACTAAATCTTAACACAGAATTTTCCATTGTTCCAATAATTTTCCTTTCATTAGTTTTATACTATTTCTTCCATTTTTTCTTACTATAATTTTTTTCCTTCTGATGGGCAGAGCTAAGAATTCTCCTTTTATTATGTGAAGATACATCTCTCTTACAAATATTCAGACTCTAAAAATGACAAATTTGAAATGCTGTGGTAAAAAAAACTGAATTTAGCAGCAGGATTTAATTTCAAAGGAAGCAACAAGTTGCTAAGCCTTCTTGAAATATTCTCTATTGCATTATTTACAGGTAATGCTATTTAAAAGAGAAGGGTTTGTAAATATGAAGGGAAAGAGAATCCAATCATGAAAAGGTTCAAGGAAGCAAAATCTAAACAGTAGAGCCATTAGAGGCATTGTGTTGATGCTCTTGTTATTACTGTTATTCTTGCAGTACAGGATATCAGTGGGCAGCCCAGTGCCAATAACATGATACCACTAGACACACAAGGTTGAGTTTTTAGACTCTTTACTTCACCTTTATGAGGCAATTTCACATACAGGCTAAACTTCTTTCCCAATGTACCCTTGGCTGTTTCTTCAACCAGGTTCAGAAGCTCTATTCTGGATTGCAGTGGCAATGTAATTGATCTTGTCTTCAGTCTGTATTACAATATAACCATTACAAGAACTGATTGGTCATTTTCTGCTTCTTGACTTTCCTGTCTATTTGGGAAACTCAAATTTTGCTGGCTGGCTCCTGGCTAGCTTGTTCACCAGGGCCTCAGAGTAGGTTTTACTTTTAGGTATTGTTTTGTCTTTACTAGCCCTTATTCCTTGCTTTGCCTTCCCAGATGTTTGCACACATGGATACTTCCACCTGCCCTTCCCTATTCATTTTCTTTGATACTAAAGCAGACCATTTCTACTTTTTCTTTCTCCCCCCCCCTTTGTTATGATGCAGTAGTGATCAAAGTAATAGATTATTCTTCTGAACCTGTATTCCTCTAAGTTCCCCGGAAATTTTTTTGTAATAAAGAACTAAATGTTCAACTTTGTAGAAATAAAGTATCAATGGGTTGCATCCTAAATATTTTTAATGGGGAGTAGGTGAAAAGAGAAACTGTGCATTACTGTGTGGTCAGGGGATTAAAAAAGGTAGAAGAGAACATTCATCCAACCTGGGCAGATACCAAAAGTATGCCTAGTGGGGGATGTAAGGATTGAATAAAGCTTGAGCTTCTCAAATTGAGTATAGTTCACCGATAATCAATAATCAAAATATCAGCTACCAAATAGCAGAATAGCTTGGCAACCCAGCAGTGTAGTCTGCATAGAAATGGAAAAGGTATTCATACAGGGAATGTTAAGGATTGAGTGGAGTGAGAAGCCTGGGAAATTACTAAATATGGAAATTTCACAGATTTAATAGGACTACTGATGGTTCAACAACAATATTAAAACAAAACAAAAAAGAAACAAGGGCAGTGGAAAATAGAACAATTTGTAATTGCCCAGCACAAAATGGCAGCAATCAACTGCTAAAGAGAAAGGAGCATGCCAAATTCTGCAGTCAATCACAGCTGTGGCTGTAATTAACTCAGAATGATGTACAAGAGATAACCCATCCCAAGGGGCTCAGATTGGCTTGGCTGGAAAATATCAGTTTTGAATCAAAGCTGGAATACGTGGGTTGCATTTGAGTGGGAGAATGATGCATAGAAGAAGGGATGGTCTGACCTTTGCTGACAATGGTCCAAGTAGAAAATGTGGATCTGTCCTAAGGTGAGTTAAACATACCCAAAGCAGAAAGAGAACAAAAGACAGGAAGAAGCAGGATTAGGAAGAGTAAAAGCTGGTAATGTTCACCAGTTATAGTAGAGGTGCCAAATGAAAAAGAATAGAGGGATGATGTGTGAGCATCATGATAGCAAAATAAGGTAACTGATCCAAACAAGAACTAAAGTATGAGAACTGTGAGAAGTTGGAAAATAGAATAATGCTTTCTGTACAGTAGTTAAAAAAAATAAGCAAAATCTGAACTGTTTCACATAGAGTAAATAAGCACACTACAAGCCATCACTGTGCAGAAGCCATCTTATTAGAGAGTGAGTAATACAACAGGAACAGGAAATGCATCACAGGAACAATAGAGATGAATCCTAGAGTTGCAATGTGATACAGAAAACAACTACAACAGAGAGGAATGGTAGAGCTGCATATATGGTAGACATAACACCTGTAACATCTTCCCCTTTCCATGTTAACCAAACAACATTGTAAAATTTCAGATGAGAACCAGTATCAACACATACTACAGGTTAGGTCTGTTGGGTGATTGTGAACATCTGCCACTATGCGTGAAGACTGGCCCTCTTTGTCCTGAGAGCTTCTCTGACTTCACTGAGGTTGCTGGACTCTTCTTCCCACTTACTGGGACATTCTGCATTTGACTGCTGTCAGGTATATCAGCTCGCTCAGGATTGTTGTTAACATTGGACTATGGTGTCAACATTGTGCATTCCCTATTGTCAGTGGGTAAGTGTGGCCTGGTAATAACAGATAAGTCTGGCCCATCCACTTGATATGGAGAGTCGGAATACTCAGTCACATATAGATCCACACAATTGCGACAATAGAGATTTCTCTCAATGTTCATTAGATAGGAGCATGGTGCTACCTGTTGTAAACAGATGCCCATTTTCCAGTGACTTGTTCAATCTTCAGGCAGTGGTCTCATATGGATTTGTTCCCCAATATTCAATTCTGGCAAATCTCTGACTGATTTGTCATATCTTGCCTTGAATACTTGTCTCTTAAGCTATAGCTTTTCTGGGACACCTTATATCACAGAGGGCTCAAGCAACTTATTTTCCACTGGTAAGGAGGTCTTTAGCCTCCTTGACATTATCTCTGCACCAGACTACTGTCTATGACCTCAGTTGGAGTATTTCATGCCCTCGGTTTGAGTATCAATGTAGACTGGCCTTCCATGAGTCTTTACCATCACTTGGTGCTTTCTTGCATAAACTCTTAACAGTTTTCATAGCTGATTCAGCTTTAGCCATTAGTTTGTGGGTGATATGGTAAGGAAGTCACATGCTCAAACTCTCACACCGCAGAGATGGATGGATAGACTTACACAGGCAGACAAAAGTCTTGAGAGAACAGTAAATATATTGGAGATGGATAAAGCTGAATACTACTTGTGATTCCAAAACATTGAGGAAGAAAAAGAGGAAAACCTTGCAGAGATAATGGCAAAATTGTTGGACGATACTGTGGAGGGGGACAAGCAAGAGGTGTTCACTGGGATTGATGAAATATTTAGAGTATACACAAGATATGTGTCAAGAAATAAATTACCTAGAGAGGTACATGTGAGATTTACTGAGAACACATTAAGAACAGAGCTACTTCAAAGAGCAAGAGATAATCCATTGAAATATAAAGGAAGAGAAATAATAGTCTTGAAGCAAGTTCCCAGAAGTGTAAGAGACATGAGAAAACAATATCAATTTTTGACAAGGCAATTAATTAAGCATGAAGTAAATTACAGATGGCTGATACCTGAGGGAATTCTAGTGACCTGGATGGATCAAAGGCATAGATTGGATACTATAGAGAAAGCAGAGCAATTTTATGATGAGCAATTTGGATCAAATGAGGAAAAAAGAAAGAGAGAGGAGATAGATGATAAGAAACAAGAAGAAGCATCAGGAGGAGGAAATGTACAACAAAAATAAGATGAAATAGAGTTAAAGGAGAGAGTAGAATGAGAAGGAGCAAAGGTAAAAGAACAGACAGAAATCAGAGCAACCAGAACAACGACAAGTAAAACTATGGAAGATGAAATAAAACTACCGTTGATTAATATAAATGGACTGAATTATCCTATGAAAAGGAAAAGGACTTTTAATAAATTAGGAAAGTTAAAATTAGATTTTATTTGTCTCCAAGAAGTCCTCATCAAAAACCAACACAACAAATTATTGAAATATCCTAAAATTGGGAAACTATATACCTAATTAGTACAACAAAAGAAAAAGAGGTATGGTTCTATATATTAAAGAAACAATAAAAGCAAGACAAATTTTTGCAGATGAAGAAGGGAGAATACTGATGGTGAAGGTAACAGTGAACTATAAACAAATACTTTTGGTATCAATATGTGTACCAAAC
>JAOYMU010000059.1:5176468-5187686 GCA_025802295.1 Psammodynastes pulverulentus
ATGTGTGTGTGTGTGTGTGTGTGTGTGTGTGTGTGTGTGTGTGTAGCATCACCAAGCTGGAAATACATAGAAGTAGGGTATGTGTCATTCAAATGACCGTATTTCCTTGAATAAACAAAACTGCTTCTCCAGACAGAGGAAGCATCACTGGCAATTATTTTTTTATGAAGCTATGATTTTATCATAAGTCTCCTCCCTTTAACCAAAATGTACAGTAGTATTCAAATTATAAAAAGAAAGCTACAGGTGACTTTCTCTAAGAACCTTTCATGTCTACTCCTTCGTGCACTCTTGGCCTATGTTGAAGACAATCTCCCTTTTCCCTGCCTTCTTTCTACTATAAAAGAATGTTTAAAAGCCTGGAAGATACAATCTGAGACAAAGGTTATTATCAATATCTTTGCATGAAGACATTTATTATTCTCACACTTGATACAACAGAATTTGAGCAAGAGATTGTAAACCAACTGATGAAGCTGCATGGCTTAACCTAGAAAATAACACAATATATTTGTGTCACAAATAAGTAATGTAAGGTTGAATCCAAAGATGCTGTGAGTAGCATTCTGGTTGCAGGATATTATTTTTACTTATTCTTCTCCCCTATCCAGTCTATTATGCTCCTGAAAAAATCAATTCTGGAGACTCTCTGGATGAAGTTAGGGTTGTAAAGGGAGGCAGGAAGTAGAGAGAAAACGAATGTTTCCCATTCCAACAGTTTATAGTCCACAAATAAAAAAAAAATCTTTCTGTTGATACAAAGGCCTTCTCTAGATCCAAAATATGTATTTTAATTTTTAGATCCTAGGGCAGCATTTCCCCACTAGTGCTCCTGAATGTGTTTGTACTATAGGACTGAAAATTCAAGGAATAGCAATTGTAAAACTACTGGAAGATAGCTGGATTGGGAATTAAACTACTATGCTTCCAAAGAATAGGTTCTTAAATATCAGTGTTAATTGGTTTTCCATTGTAAGCTACAACCAAAATTGCTGGTAACTACCCATATTTAAAAAGATCATCAATAGTAAATCCAAAATTTGCTATTAAAAAAAAGCTCAATTCTTTACTTATTATAAAGTAAATAAATGGATTTCTTTTCTGACCTTTCTAAACATTTTATATTATTTATTCTGTTTTCTTATCCTGGGGCCAGAGAAGATTTGGCATAAACCACTCGAACAGCAGTGGTCTTCGTGGCTTGTATGATAGCAACAGCCTTCACCCATATATTGTTAATCTTTCTTTACAATGTAAAACAGATGAGCTTAACAAAACAACCAAAAAGTCAAATTTGGCAAACATCACTTCTATTTACAAGGTTTTTTATACTTATGATAATAACAAGGTCTCCCAAGAACAATGGCAACAATAAACTTATTTATCAATAGTTGGGGAGTTGACTTACGAGAGAGATGCAATTTGTGGTTAATATATTTTGAAGTTCAGATGTTGCTTTTGAAAATGGGAAAATGGGAAAACAGCACAACTTTCTAATAATTCCTTTTGGCCTATAGACCTTCAAACAAGGGCGGCTACAGCCTACGTTCCATTTTTTTGCCATTTCACAAATTTAAAATAGAAACGAAACAACTGCTACAGATGTCCTTGCAAACAAAATCTTGCACAATTCTTGCTAAATGACTCATCTTAATATAGAAAGTCTATTTAGCAAATTGTTTAAGAGGCATGAAAAGACTTGATCTATTCTTATAGGCTCACATTTCTGTTTGGATAATTCCACTGATGTTAGTGGAATTATATTGTAATGAATAAAAAAGGAAATGAATCATTTTCTTTAGGGGCAGGGTGGCAAACTAAACTGGAGAACCACAAAGTAAAATATTTTGTGCAGTGTGGTTTGTGAGCAAATTTATAGACTACCAGATTTTGTTTGCTTGTTAGATAAGATATTGGCTGAGTACCTAATGAACTAAAATAAAGTGAGCTTGGTTTCATTACTATATTTATGAAGTGCACATATATCCTGTCATTTTTTAAGAATGTTGAGCAACATACATCCCCTTATTTTAGAACAACTTTGAGAGATAGATTGGGTTGTGAGAGACTGACACCCCCCTTACCAAAATTACTCAATGAACTCCATTGTCAGAGAGGGATTTCAACACTGACCTTCCTGAACCATGTTCAACACTACATTGCCTGTCTTCCAGCCAGTGCTAAATATCTAAAGACCCTGATTGCAAGTGGCAACACTAAAGAAGGAATCAGGCCCCAGCTGGAATTAAGAGGTAATTTCTGCCTATGTCAGCTCTTTCGCTGATTGCTAGAGTACAGCCCACTCAGTAAAATTAGCTTTCCTCCAGTCCTCAGCCAATGTCTTCCCAGAGTTTCAGCAGGGAAGTTCAGCTTTCTACACAGGACGTTAAATCAAGTCTCATTCCCTTGTGGCAGCACTTTATCGCTTGCACTTTGATGAGGTCAGAGAGGGTTTCCATCATTCCTCTACAGTTCAGGATAGTTCATGTATAACTCTGAAGCCAATTTTCCCTCTACTGTGGCCAGAACAGGGGTACCACTCTGTGCAGTCTCAGTTGATAGAGTTAACTTACAATGGTCACACACAACACACACATGTTCTCATACTCAAAGGAAGAAAGTCCTGATGCAATCAATTTTCTAGCTAGCTCCCACTAGCTGGGCTAGGTTTAGGTTACACTGCACAGAAAGGGAAATACAAGTTCTGCCTCCTTCTATTCCTGCCCAAACCAAACTCCCAAATCTTGGTAGCCACCATACTAGCAAAAGGATCTCAACCAAAGTCATGAGGGGCAATACTTATGCCCCTCATTTCTAGCAGAGCAGGAAGATGTTAGTTCTGAGATTTCCTTCTTCTTCCTGAAAAAGAGCACAGAGGAAGATATTGTAGAGAAATGCAGCCCCATAAAAGTGTCCAGAAAATTGAAGTCAAAGTGTGAATTCACTAATCTGACATGCTGTTCTACCAATTCATAGTAAATTGTATCTGATGTATGTTCTTCTACAGTTACCCCATTTTTGCTTTTGCCTTCTGGTATTCTGCATCCCTATTCATTTTGCTGGGAGCAAAATGTATGTTTGAAAATGTTCTTAGTATGATTTTTATTGGGTTAGTTTCTTTTGCAAGTTTTATTGAGCAACAGACTTTTGGAAAAGCTAATGGAGGAGTTTTAGCAATTAAGTTAGTAAAGGAATGATAACTGTTCTGCTTAAAGATGAACAAATTGAAGTTGATGCAATACATGGAATCATCCTAACAGTCTTGCCTGTATTGTTCACACAGCAATTAAGTGAATCAAATCCATCTGGTACTCTAGCTTTATGGATACCATAAAGGGTGGGCTAAAATCTGCAAAAAAGCAGGCACAGTGTCTCAATCCAAGCCCCTTTTGTGTGTGCATTCATGCACATACAAAGTTGTGTTTGAAAAATCAGTTTAAAAAAAGTATTGACGCTTTTGAACTTTGCTATTTGAAATGACACTTGAGAATATCATGTACAGACATAAACAAACACATGGCTAATAGAACAAATCAATCCTGTGCTCTCACTGAAGGTACAAAGACTAGACTCAAATTATTGTAATTTGGACAGATTATGTGACAACTCAGCTCTCTTGAGTGGCCTGTAATACTGAGAAAGGTGAAAAAGAAAGAGAAGACAGGATGTAGAGTGGATGAACTCACTTACAACTAAGTGGCACAGTTGGAAGACCTGAAAGGCCAGGTTAGGGATGGATCCTAACCAACAAAATGAAATTTAATGTGGAAAGAAGCAAGAATTGAGATATTGTGATATATTTGGAGTATTGTTGTCATTGTTATTTGTTTGTTTTTAAATTTTGTAATAAAAGCTTTTTAACTAAAAAAATAAATAAATAAATAAAAATAAATTACAGTCGGTGCTTTGATATAAACAAGACCCGAGATTAAAAATCTCAGCTGGGGCAAATCATGAGAGAAACAAGAGTCATCAAAATTTAGTCATATTCACTTACCTAGATAGGAAACTCCTTCCTCTGGGGTGATGGTTCCATATTTAACCATCATCTTGACAAAATCTATGAGAGTTTTCATGATTGTAATCAGGGTTTCCTTTTCTTTCACTTCTTTCTCTGTGTGAAGAGTAAACAGATTCATGGTCTCTTGTGAGGGAGGGTAGCGGGATTGTTTAACTTAAAAAAAAATACTCTTAACTCTTGATCAGCATGTTTTTTCTCTCTCTCTTAGCCAGGAGAGGGGATTATTTGCACGGCAGACTGAATCTGAATTAATGGGCCTGCTGAAAAAAATACTGAATGACTTAATCTGCATAAGTAGATTGTGCATTTTTGCTATTCTGGACCGTTAATAGTTGAGGATTATGGCCACTGATCTATTCAGAAATGAGAATGCGATAGCTCAGGTTTTATTTAATTTCTATTCATTTGGATCCTGCCTTTCTTCTCTAACCAGCGCTCCAAATTAATGGGTGCATATAGGGCTTTTATTTATTGCTTCTCTCCCAGGCTGTTGACATTTAACAATCTGAGCAATAAGTGAAAAAAAAAACCAGGTAATGGATTCATATTTCACCCTAAGCTGCCATCATCATGTTGTTTGCTCCGGCTTGGTTTAATGAGCTGTGTGAACGCGATCAGCCGCTGCATTTGGTAAATCTAGGTCTGTGCTTTGTGATCCTAAATTATGGCAGCCGGCAAATCGCAGTTAAGCCAGTGGGATGCCTGAATACAGCTTGGCAAGTAATCTGTGCCGACTTGTAAGAATTTGAACGACTGAGACATACAATGGCCTGAAAGGAATTTTCCATATGGTTCTTAAGATGCAAAGGCATTCCTCAGTATCGGAGTCAGAGTCCATGATGTATTATGGTTTGTTTAAACCAGGGGTGTAAAGTAAAAATAAATAACACGTGGGATAACTCGGATATTTGAAAGGATCGATCCGTAGGAAACTCACCCGAGTTAAGGCTTTTTAACAGTTCATAGAAATTAGGGAAATATTGGAGATCCTGAAAGCGATCCTCTGGGGGCAGTTCGTTTCTTCTTTCTAAGATGTTGGTGGGTCCCCAGGTATTATCCGAGGTGTCATCTCGATCAGTATTTTTGAACACCTTCATAAACAAAAATAAATAGAAGTAGGTATATTTGGACATCGCAACCAAAATGTTTGGATGCCAACTAAATGCACAGCAGGAAATGTCTTGACCAAGGAAATTAGTTCACTTCTGTTCACCGAAGGGATTAAATAAATTACAAAATAGGGCTGAAAGGAAGTGACTGGCCTAAAGGTCATCCAGCTGTGCCAAAGGCTGGACTAGAACTCCCAATCTCCTGATTTCTAGCCTGGTGCCTTAGCCACATCAAACTGGCTCTCAGCAGCCATGATAGCTAGATATACAAGTCTTATTTTTAAGTACCAAGTACTGGAAGTGATTCCGTTATTTTTATCCACTGCTCATGAATATTCAAAAGCATCCTGCAGCCATCCTATGGAATAAAATTGGCTGGGGTCATCCTATACATGAAACTACGGTATAATATCGTCACCGTCTTTCAACGACCCCATAATCCCTTGCGGGGTGAAGTCTGGGCAACCGAATGGAGCTAGCAGAGTGTTTAATGGCCAGATGCTCTTCCTGTTGCCAATGTGGAGTTTTGTTCAGCAGATATATTCTCATTGTGCCCAAAGAGAGAAATATCTGCCTAGGATCAAACTATACCGTATAATATGGACTGATCAGTGGTGGGATTCAACAGGTTCGCACCTATTCGCGAGAACCGGTTGTTAACTTTCTAAATAGTCCGGTTGTTGGAAGAAATCTCCTTTTGTTTTTCCCCACTTTTCAGGGCTAATCCTGTAAGGAAGACAGGAAGGAAACATTCTGGGGTTGTTTCTATCCTAATCTTGATTGCCCTGCTTACAGAAACTGCCTCTCGGTTAACACCTAGAACAGCTAGAGGTTCTTGGCAGGACGCCCAGACTTTCTGTCGCCTGAGCTCCACCCAGTCACATGATCACCCAGCCCCGCCCACCCAGGTGGCCATTAGGGCAGAGAACCGGTGGTTCAATGATTTGAATCCCACCACAGGGGCTGTTCAATCCATATTGTGGATCCTACCCAAGACAAAACTATTTTAGGTTATTCAATGTAGGTTTCTCAGCGATGGAAGAGTTCTTCAACCTAGATGCTGTAGTGTGTTTCCTAAAAGAATGATTGACAAGTAGGCACGGCCATTGAACTGTCCCGTTAAAATGGGTTGTAACGAAGAAGTATTACCGGTTTTATTTTCTGCTTCTCTTTGGTCCGACTGTTACTCTTGCTAGGGAGATCCTCAAGACCCTCGGAGGCCTTTTCCCGATCCTTGGCTTCGTTAGCAATCAGCTGCTGCAGTGCTTCGGCCACTTCATCCTCTAGGGTGTAGGCCTGGCTTTCGGTGATCTGGGGATAGAAAAGAAGAAACGATGGCTTTTTGATTCTCTCAAGTGAGCTCTGCCTACCACGTTGAGGTGCTTTTGAGACAAGAAATCACATTTCAATCCAGACGAATTCCATTGTAGTCTCTGGTTTATTTTTATTCTACTGTGCTGTTTTGCAGAAGTCTAAAAGCCAGACCAGAAAGTTGAAAGGAGAAAGGAAGGGAGGGAAGAAAGAGGTGAAGTCAAATCATTTTTAGCTGCACGGTTGTCTGTGTAGAAGTGAACTTCAACTGAATGAAAATTCTATTTTTAAAACAAAAACAATGCAGAATTAAACAGAAAGCAAATTAAGTTTCACAGATTCATTGTAATTGTTCAAAACTCCTCTTCCCTTCTTTCTCCATTCTTGGGCGATTCAATGCTTTGGCTATGTGAGAAAGAACTTTATTGAAAGTACCGTACTTCTCACATCCGTGTTATTTTTCCCTACGTTTTGAGCTTCTCTGTCAATCATAAAGCCTTTCAAGTCATTGGCAACTTGCGTATCATGGCCAAATATCTTGGGACTGATGCCAATCAAAGCCTGAGCTCAAATGCAAAATAATAGCAATAGCACTTATATACCGCTTCATAGTGCTTTTTTACAGCCCTCTCTAAGCAGTTTACAGAGTCAGCCTCTTGCCCCCAACAATCTGGGTCCTCATTTTACCGACCTTGGAAGAATGGAAAGCTGAGTCAACCTTGAGCCGGTCAGAATCGAACTGCTGGCAGTTGGCAGAATGAGCCTGCAATACAGTATTCTAACTGCGCCACCACGGTTCGTAAGTTAAATACCCCTTTATTTATTTAAGAATGAATTCATTCGCTCCCAAGATTTTCGTCAAAATGGTCTCTGAACCCTCAAAACAAGAGGTAGGAAGAAAATATCAAGCAGGTTGTATAACTGAACAGGTGCCCAAAACACTTACCAGGCCCAGATTTAGAAGCTTGGAAACAATCTTGTCAAAGACGCCTCTGTCGTTTTCCTCATAAATTCTCACGGCAATCTTCTGGACGATATCTTCAGCTGTTAGCGGGGTCCCATCGAGCTGATGAAGCCCATCGGGGTCATCTGAAAGAATAACAAGGAGATAAAATGATGCTTTGGGGACAGCATGTGGGTCAAAGCCTCAGGTTCAAGCCTTGGTATCTCCTGGAGAAGGAGACCTGGAAGAAAAACCTTAAGGACATCTCTTTGAGGTGTGTATCTCATTCTGCCTAATTTACAAGATATAATTTTCTCCAATGTTATAGTCCACATTTTGCCTGAACAGTGTTCTGGGTAATCATGATGCCATGATAAAATATATCTCTTTCCTTTCCTCTTACATTAAATTGAAATTAAATATAATTACACCATGATTGCACTTAATAATAGACACTTAACTACATTTAATTATGTTTTCCTTCTGTTCTATTAAAATTTGTTTAATTACCCCTGGAGGACTATGGGGCCACTCTGGAGCCTTGGAGAACTGCACTGTGTCTAATAATATAATTGGGCCTGTCTCTGGTTTCAATAATTATTAGGCTCAAATTTGTCTAATACTTGTTGGAAACAACTATTTGTCTGAAATGGTATAGGGGGTTGGACTAGAAGACCTCCAAGGTCCCTTCCAATTCTTGTTATTCTAAAAAGACAAATGTTAGGCCAGTTACAGTATATTGAATTTCTGCCATCGGTTCAAAATTTTCTGCTATTCTGCTCCACTGGACATACGCTAGTGTGTTGCATGGCTTTGTAGATTATCCCACCGTTTATGTATGTATGTAGCTACCAGTGGTGGGATTCAAATCTTTTTAACACCAATTCTGTGGGTGTGGCTTGGTGGGCGTGGCAGGGGAAGGATACTGCAAAATATCCATTCCCTCCCTACCCCACTGGTCTGCTTTCCAGCTCTGTTCTCCTGCGCAGGGCAACAAAAGAAGACCCAGCCCATCAGCTGGGACTGGGGAGGCAGAGAATAGATGGGGGTGAGGGCAGTCAGAGGTGGGATTTGCCGGTTCTCCGAACTACTCAAAATTTCCACTACCGGTTCTCTGAACTACTCAAAATTTCCACTATTGGTTCTCCGAACTACTCAAAATTTCCACTACTGGTTCTCCGAACTACTCAAAATTTCCACTACCGGTTCTCCGAACTACTCAAAATTTCCACTACCGGTTCTCCAGGACTGGTCAGAACCTGCTGAATATCACCTCTGGTAACTACCCTCTTTGCCTATTTTGAGTAGGCAGTCTATATAAGCAAAGCTCAGTTAATGCTCTGCTTCATAGTTAAGTAATATAAGTATATTTGACAGTACATTCTGGGCGTACCATGGGTCACTGTTCTTCCTGTCCTCCTTTTTTTTTAAAAGGTCATGACTAATGCCAATTATGAACATCATGGAAAAATCCACATCGTGCATGCAGAACAAAATTGGTTTGACGTATCGCTGATAAATGAAAAGGTTTCTATTTTGGCATTCCACGGTTTCTCTAATACGGGGATTATACTGCATTTAGATGACATCCATATGAGAACAGACGAGATTTGTTAAGAGACACAAATATTCTTCCTGGACCAAAATGTGCTTTACGGTAGAATCAGATGTACCAGCAGACACCAGAGATCTTCTCCAATCTGATGCTCTCCAGAAGTTCTTACAATTAGGATTCAAGAAATCGATTCACTTGGAGGCACCTGCTTCCTTCACACGAATCTTCTCCAATTAAGTCAAATGCCTTGTTCATTTTGGGTGTTCATCGTCTCCCTTTGGGATTCTGAACATCTGAACTTTTGGTATTCCTGCCAAGTTAAGCTTCTGCATGCTTACTTCTTCGCGCGCACCGATATCTACAACAGGACAACTTCACAAGCTTGTGGACTTCAACTCCCAGAATTTTGCGTTGACTATGGAATTCTGGGAGTTTGAAGTCCACAGGTCATAAATTTGCCATCGTCGCCCACCTGTGATCGACAGTTTCCTTCATAAATGGTGCCACTTTAGCCATCCGAAAAGCAGCATTTGACAAGCGTTCTGCTATTGGTCAGGTCTGGGTTTGAACTTTTCATATTCCTTAGCCACTGAAACATGAAATCGTAAGGCAGCACTACCAAACTTTTCCAGTTTAGTGGATCGGAGAGGGGAGAGAGGAAATGGTTCCATGCAAGCGGCATGCAAGCATGTGCATCCCCAGCACAGAATGCACTTAACCATGGCTTGTTAAAATAAATTTGCACAAGCGGTGGACATGCGTACCTGACACTCGCACAAATGGAGATGCACACGTGCGTCCAGGTTCTGCAGCCCAGTTCCGAAGGGGCCATGGCCCGGCACTGGGCCGTGACCTCGTGGATTAGGGACACCGCCCCAAGGTACTTAGGAGCCTCGATGGCGCAGAGGTTAGAGTGCAGTAATTGCAGACTACTTCTGCTTACAGCCAGCTGCCTGCAATTTGGCAGATCGAATCTCACCAGGCTCAGGTTTGACTCAGCATTCAATTCTTCCGAGGTGGGTAAAATGAGGACCCAAAATTGTGGGGGCAATATGCTGATTCTGTAAACCGCTTAGAGAGCGCTGTAAAGCACTATAAAGCGGTCTATAAGTCTAAGTGCTATTGCTAAGTGCTATCTAGTTTGCATGTGGATAAATTGGTAGAAGCCAGAGTGACCAGGCTATTTTTGCAGAACCTCTCTAGGTCTTACCTGTTATGCAAAGCAGAACAGCCAATTAAAAACCCAGTCATCTCTTGCATGGAATTAATTCAGCTTTAGTCAAATCCAAATTTGCGTGTGACTAAAAGTAACCTCCTTAGAACTACTTGAATCAGTTGGCCAAGTTGGGGTATTTTTAGGACACCCTAGCCCAGCTGTCTTCTACTGCGCTTGATTAAATTTGTTAATCCAGCCATTATACTATAATCACGGTAAAACAACGTACTCTTCAAATAATCTGGACTTCAAGTTTTACAAACCCTTATCACGGCCAAGTTAACTGAGAGTATGCTATATAACTGCATATAATGGTAGTGTTGATGACTTTGCTTGATTATATTCATCCTCATAGGAGCTTTATAAAGTAATGTGAACATTGTTTTATGTTTCTCTTTGCAACAGAGAGGTCATTGTAAATTATTCCTACATCTCAAAACTTATTACAGAGGCTAATTTTCTTACTTCTGGGTGAGATACAGTACATATACAGTACACATAATAGGTAAAAAAAAATCTAATATGTACCACTGATTGAATTATGAAAACCATCTGTATAAGCTTCCTAGTATAAACAAAAAAATCCCAATTTGTAATGCTCCAAGGGATTTGGGCTGAAGCTGGTGATTTCTGCCAAATTTCTCCATCCTTAGGGAGTATACACAATGAATGTTTCTTCTCCTTTCCTTCCTTTCTTCCCCCACCTTTTCTTTTAGCTTACATAGACATGTCAATATGTCCTATAATAAATACATCGACTAATTTTGAAGCGCTGGGAATTTATCCTCTGGCTGTCTTTTTTTCAACTTCTCTGTAATTCCTTTGCAATGTTCCAGCTGAAGCGTTTCCCTGGGTGTAATTTCGCCAGCTATATTGGGGATTCTGGAAACTGTAGTCATGATGACTCTGATTATGATTTATCACTTATATCTTTTAGGTACACTGAGAGCTTATGCACCAAAGACAAATTCCTTGTGTTTCCAATTACACTTGACCAATAAAGAATTCTATTCTATTCTATTCTATTCTATTCTATTCTATTCTATTCTATTCTATTCTATTC
>JAOYMU010000059.1:5458040-5468473 GCA_025802295.1 Psammodynastes pulverulentus
GCAATAAAGATTAGGCTAGAAACAACCCCAGGATGTTTCCTTCCTGCCTTCCTTACAGGATTAGCCCTGTAAAGTGGGAAAAACCAAAGGAGATTTCTTCCAACAACTGGTTCTCTGAACTGCTTAGAAAGTTAACATCCGGTTCTCGCAAATAGGTGTGAATCTGTTGAATCCTACAACTGCTCTTATCTGACTGTAGCCTAGTCTGTGGCTCTTCTTTCTGTCTCTTTAGGGCATTCCCACATATCATTACATACCAAGATAGAAGTGACTATAATATGTGTACGTATTCTCCAAAGCATCTGAAGGCAGGATGAGAAACAATGGATGGAAACTAGAACTAAGAATTACGTAGAAACTTCCTGACATGTGGAACAATGAACCAGTGGAACGACTTGCCTCCAGAAGTTGTGGGTGCTCCAACACCAGAGGTTTTTAAGAAGAGACTGGACAACCATTTGTCTGAAATGGCATTGGGTTTCCTGCCTGAGCAGGTGGCTGGACTAGAAGACCTCCAAGGTCCCTTCCAACTCTATCGTTCTGTTATTCTACAGCCCATCTATGCACTGATTCAATCGCCATCTCTATTGTAAATCTGAGCTCTGCATTAGAAGTCAGCAAGCAACTATGTCACTTGTGTAGATTTCTTTCGTTGAATGAGAGAAGACGCTTTCAAAGGTCTGTTTGAGTAGCAAGCAGAGCTGAATATTGATAACCACAGTATGAATAAAAACAAAAGCCATCCTTTGATGACTAAAAGAGGGTGGGGGAGGGGGGGAAAGCAGCATTACACCAGCAGGAGATCTCAGGAGTGTAGTCCCAAATGACATTAATGCTGTTTATTTGCTTCTTCTCCAAATGAATACAAAAGCATAGAGAAGGAAACCTTAGATGGATATGACCACAGTCTGATCAGAGGTTAGCGACAGAAATGTGTCAGGAGGGGGCTTTTTGTTCATTTCCACCCCCCCTTCTGAAACATTAATGCATGCTTTCTCTTTTGTGATCAAGGAAATATTGCAATGTCAACACAGACTTTATCTGTAGCTAGAGAGTTCAGACCATAGATAAACAATAACAGCTCTCTGGAATAATATTAGTATTTCGGATGATAACTAGAGGGTTTCTTGGGGCCTCTAACCTTCCAGAAGATTCCCAAGAAGGCTTGTAAAGGCACACTTTTCCTTTGGCATTGGACATATAACAGAGCTAAGTCCAGCCCAACTTGAATTCCTTCTACCCTTATCTCCTGCTAATTTCCCTTGGCTGTTAGTAGTTCAGATTCTTGTAGACAGCTTAAGCTTGCAATAAACCTTTATACTCATTTGAACTGCCTGAATCTCCTGATTTCCTCAGCGCTTGACAATCATCCATGAATCTCTCTAGTTCCTTACGTTGAGGTCACCACCATTTTGGATACTTGCTTGACATGTGAGAGTCTTCATTTCTTTTCTAAAAAAAAACAACCTTTGGGTGAAGTATTTTAAATTGAATGTTGGTACTGAGTAGGGAATGGGGTTGACTAGCCCCAAAGTCTCTTCCAACTATATGATTCTTCTTTGAAGTTCTGTCCATGCCTGTCCCATGAATTTCTTCTTGCTCAGAAAAGGCAAGTATCAAATAATTATTCTTCATGCATGCATGCATGCGTGTGTGTGTGTGTGTGTAAGGAAGAGATAGCTTTCCTTCAAACATTCATGCCCCGATAAGAGTTTGAAATGCATGCCGTATTTCAAAGCAGAAAGAATGTGATTTGATGCGGTCCTTTTGTGTAACGCAATGAAAGATCTCTTCCTTTGAATATTACAAGGCCTGGGACTTGGGGATTGTCTCCTGGAAGTAAACACTGGAAACGAATGACAATGCACGAATGACTTCCTGTTAATTTCCTCCCTTTGTCTTCCATTGTGGATGTCCTCGAGAGAAACCCACAGTGGAAACCTAAACTAATATGGAGAATTCTTCAGTGGGGTTGATAGCCACTAATTGGAGGTTGAAAGTTGCTTCCATAGCAACCCAATTAATATCCATGGGAGGGTAAGGAAAAAAAGATAATCCGGAAAACAAAGATCTTGGTGTAATCATTCCCTTGTGAATGTTAAAACTTTTGTTATAGGCAACTGAAAAATCATGATAGAATTTCCAAATTTTTAGGGGGAAGCTAAAGAAACCTTGACTGTGAGAGAACAGAGGTCTTTGCTTATATTTACAGGTGCAATTTGCACTCTCCATCATTAAGCCCATCTGTTCAACAAAAGACTTCTCAATATTAAATGTATTATAGCGAACCTGTAGCATATTGGGGATGTGATGTTAATATGCCTTTAAGTTTGGTATTAATTAGCAGCATGGCCTCCTGTAAATTATCCTGTCTATTCCCAATTCGGAATATAAAGTCATCATATTCTTTTAAAGAGAAAGAATTCACTTTGCATCAAAGCTGTTCAGATTCAGAGCCTAGTAATACAGATTTCCACTGGGAATATGGTTGCTGTTAGCAGTGAATTATAATTGAGTGACTATGAGCCAGAATTGAGCAGAGCAGGTTAATTTTGGTTCATGTCCGTTTTGACCATGTTCATTTACAGGTTTGTTCAATGTGTCCTAGTTCAGGCTTCAAATACTGCCTGACGCACAGTTGCTATAATAGCCCAGTTTATTTGGGACCAAAGAGATAACCCCAGTCAATCATGCAAACCAAAACAGAATCTCTGACAGGCTGGCTTGAATAATTTGATTGTAAAAGGAGCACGCAGAAGAATAGTCCAAAATCAGTCCAAGGTTCTGAGAGCCTGGTCAGGGTTCTCATCCAGTCCAGAATCAGAAATTAACAGGCAGAAAACCACAGGAACATTTTATAAGAGCTAAATATCCGTTGTTTCCAACAAAGCAACGTAGGAGCTGCCTCCAGTTGCAATTAGCTATCATCAATCAAGAGGATTACCCCCTTGCTTGGCAAGACGTCATAAAATGTCTCTTCATTCCAGTTATATTATCCTCATCTGACATCACCAGCTGTCCAGGTGATGGCTGGTTTTGATCAGCCTCCCGAGGCTGATATTACACAGGTTCAATTGGAGCAGCATCCTCAAAAACAGACTCAGAGTCCCAGGTCCTTGGCCCATGACACAGTCTCTCCTTCCTACATCACAACAAGAAGACTCGACCAGCTCCATAGCTCATCAACTCCAGATTCTGCATCATGCAGTGATCAATCAGATTCATCCAGGAAGCTTACAAACAGAACAGGAATATGAAATTCTTCTTCCGTCTGTTTTTACAAACACACACACACACACACACACACACACACACACACACACACGGAGTCTATCCCAATTAACTCATACACTTCTGATCTCAGTTTCTCCCTAGAGCTCATGATAACAGCTGCACCCACTAATTATCGAAGAAGCTACTCTGTACTGAAGTTCAATCTATCCATCTCTGTTCCCAATGCGAAGTTGTATTTAGCCTCGGTTCTAGTTTATTAAAGTATGTTTCTGTCCATCGCTTTCTTCATACAAGCAGAGGTCAGAGCTGACTTAGTGGTTTGAACACTTCAGATCATAAGCTAGGAGAAGGCAACAGAACACTGCCTTGTGCTCTGCATTGCATCAATTATATTTCACAAATATAATGGGAGAAAGTTATTTCCTTTTGATGCCCAAGGATTATCGTTCCGGAGCTTTATGAAAAGACCCTCTTAGGCTGAAGCAAAAGCAATCTGTTGCTTTGTTTTAGAAGTGCTTCACAGCTCCAACTGCAAACGCAACTCTTATCTGGGCAAATGGCTTTTGTGGCCTCAAAGATGGAGTTGTGCTAACAAGTAAATCTTGCAGAGGAGGCTTGCAGGAGACTGTATTAGATGAGCCGAGAAGCACTCGCTGGCATTTCAATGGTGGTTTGTTACAAGGAAGATGGAGAGCGAGTATGAGCTTCCTGAACTGCACACATTAAACCTAAGAGAGCATTCCTAAGCAGCGGTTCCTGACTATTCTGGTGGCCTGGCATATTAAAGAGATAAAGTAACGTCAAGAAAATATTTCAAGTTAGCGCCGCAAAGCTTCAGAAGCAACTGCAGAAACCAATACCCTTATCAGCTCTTTAGCCTTGTCAGAAGGAAATTGCTTGGGAGACAAAAATCAGGTCATTTTCATTGGTGTGGGGTCTGCCTCAGAGCAAGGGTAGAGTCACACCTCCTCCACTTACGCCAGACGGTCTCTGTCATTGGCATTTTTTAGCACAATGGACACATCGCAGGTGACATGAACTTCTCAGAATAGGAAATAACTTCATTTGTTCTCTCTGAAGCAGGAGCTACGGTATTTCTTGCACCGGAGAATAAGCTACAGTCAGAGGTGTAGCGAAGCCACTAGCTCAAAGCTGGAAATTTTTTGCTTTATATGCAGAGGGCGAAGGTTATTCCCTTGCATTTCCAGGTAAGACTGGAAAGTTAGTGGTCTGGAGGTTTAGAAGATCGCTCCTAGCTCCGACAGTGAAAGGAGAAGGGGACAGCCGAAGATGAGATGGTTAGACAGTATCATCAACGCATGGGTTTGGCAAAGTCTGGGAGAAAGTGGAGGACTTGGGCCTGGCACATTATGATGCCTTGGGTTGTGAAAAGTAGGGCACAATTTAGTGTCTGAACAACTAGCTGTGACAATAACAAATTTGACGAGTGGGGTAAGTACCAGCTTTAGATCTTGCAACCAACTATTATTGCAAAGGATGGAACTTCAAACATTTAGTTCCTCAGTATTTTTAACAACTTAACACCATCTAACATACAGACATACAGATGAAGAGAGTTGGAAGGGACCTTGTAGGTCATCTAGTCCAACCCCCCTTTGCCCAAGGAGACCCTACACCATTTTTGACAGATGGCAGTCCAGTCTCTCCTTGAAAGCCTCCAGGGATGAAGCTCCCACAACTTCCGAAGGCAACTTCTGTTCCATGGGTTGATGGTTCTTCTCACTGTCAGAAAATTTCTCCTTATTTCCAGATTGAATTTCTCCTTGATCAGTTTATTTATTTACTAGATTTGCAACCTATCTTTCCTTCAGGAGCTCAAGGTATTTCCATGTTTATTTCAGCCAATTTGTGAAGTGGATTGAAAAAAATAGCTGGCCCAAAGTCATACCAAGAGCATCATTGACAGAAAAGAGACTTGAACATGGGTGTCCAAGAACAAATATGTAATCTAATTTTTTTTCCATAAAGAGATAAGGACTATCTCATTCGTTCAACAGATTGTGTTGTTCCTTCAAATATTTTGCTCTGTGGTCTGTTCTGTAATCTATTTAACAGATTTGGAGTTTAAGTCAATTTATTGAGTGATGCAATAGTGAAGGATTAAATTTTAAATCCCTCCCCCCCCCACTAACGGTTAAGTCTTCTTTCACAGACACTTATGTATATCAGGGAAAGGCAATCTTTGAATTTGCATTGGTAGCATCTTTAAAATTAAATAAGTGAGTATGATCAGGAGAATATTAAGTGGATTAAAGACATTTATCTTTCATATTCTGACAGCATCAGAGACAATATAGAGATTAGCGTGGGCTTTTCTTGGAAAAAGGACAAATAAAAGCATCTTACCATAAACTATTTATCAACACTGAGATAATTTAGAACTTGTACCACCTATTGAAATACGAGCCGGAGTTATGAAGAGAACAAAGAGACACATTTTTTATTAAATAAACAGTATGGCAATGAAATTAAACCTGTTAATCAACAACTCGAAAGCAGTCGGTGATTGAGTTTACAAACAAAATTACCTATAATGTCATTTAAGACAATGTTTCTCAGTTTGGGAAAATTTGAAATGTGTGGATTTCAGCTCCCAGAATTCTTCAGCCAGCAAGACTATTACTAAGAATTCTGGGAGTTGTTCACACATCTCAAAGTTGCTAAGTTGGGAAACACTGATTTAGGAAATAGTATGATATCTAAACATGTCTTAGAGAATAAGCCAGGATACCTTAAGGCAATGCCCCCCCCCGCCACCATTTTTCAAAAATAAGGATCAAATTTATTTGTTATTTATATTTGAAACAGATTACTTAGAGGTTGTAGAAAATAATATGATGTCAACATCTGAAAAGATCAGTAAAAGCGCATGATTAAAATGTAGAAGCGAGACAAAAGCAAATAAGATAAAAAGGGATGCAGAAGCGACCTGTTAAGTATAGCCAAATTTAGGAAATTAAATTAGCCAAGCAATAAAACAAATCTTTAAAAAAAAATCAAACACAGTACAGACACCGAGATAAAAGATTTAAGCAATTTGTTCTGTTGGAAAAACCAATGAAACAAATCATAAAAAGAGGTAATCCATAAACATATTAATAATACATAAAATAATCAGATTAAATATTTGACCAGAGTATCTCACTATAGACTTACTAGATTTTTTCCCTCTCTCTTAGGCAACGGGAGCAGTAAATTTGCACATTTTGATCTTCATTATTGCTCTGTGATACCAGCAGAATCTTCCTAAGGCCCTGGAACAGCCCTTGCCACAGCTGTCTGTAATTGACAAGACTAATCAATTCCACACCTTCAGCTGATGGTAAATTAAAGACTACAAAGGAATTCCAGGCCATTGGCTAGATTGGGAAGTTGGAAAACACATTCCTAACTCTGAGCTCAACTCAACTCCAAATTTCTATGCATGTACTGATAAAGGAAAATATATTTGTAACTCGGGATTGACATGAGGGGTACTTGGTGCTCTCTGAGCTTGCTTGTTTTCTTGCAGACGTTTCATTATCCAAACTAGGTTACTTCATCAGTGCTAGTAAGGAGTGGGGTTTGTTCTCAGTTTATAATCTGGTGTCTTGCCCTGGTAGAATAACATCCAGGAACCCCAACTAGCAGTTGGAAGACATGATGTAAACTCTTTTAATTTCGCAACACATAGACAGGCTTAATCATGGGCTGTTGGCCTGAGCTCCAAGCTTGGCAATTGGATTGCAAACGGGTAAATCCAAGAAAAGAAAAGTTTCAGAAGAAAACAGAACGTTGAATTCAACTACATATGCTAGTTTTGTGGCCGCTTAGGAAATAGTCAGGCCCGGGAAGGGTTTTGTGGCTCCCGGTGTTTTCTTTTCTGTGGGAAACGGGTTCAAATGGCTGCAGGGTTGCAGGCACCTCTTCTAAGCCAACTTGAGTAGCAATTGCTTTCCGGTGCATTTTCTCAGCCTTCCAAGAAACAATAGCTTGAATCCCAAGCTGGCAACCGGAGCTGAAATGTGTACGCTCATAAAAAACATGAATCATGCCTTTATGAGGATTGTTTGCAGATGAATAAGTCACACAGAAGCCATTTCTAAAATGTCTGGTCTCTAGGGAGCCATCTTATTTTCTGGGAAGATAATTAGCATGTTCACAGGGCATGATGGAAGCAGCTTCCGCCCAGCAATCTTGGGTTCATTCCTCTTTAAAGGGATATTACGATAGATTTACGAGACGGCATCAAGAGGAGCTTTGCCACTACTGATCATGCTCCCTAAGCAGGAAGCCAAAGAATAAATGCAATATATAAGTCCAAGTGCTGTTGCTATTGCTATAGTCGAGGCCACAGTGTTTGCTAATGGATTATTAATCTTTAAATAAAATTATCCAAAGGTTGTTTTCTTCTTTTTATCAGCATCTTGTTTCTGGGATTTATTTATTTATTTATTTAAAAAATGGGATTCTCTCCTACTTCCCCCAATCATTTTAGTCACTGAAAAGGAATGGTGCAGGCTCTGGAAAGAGTGCAGAGAAGAGCAACCAGGATGATTAGGGGACTGGAGACTAAAATATATGAAGAACGGTTACAGGCACTGGGCATGGCTAGTCAAGTGAAGAGAAGGACCAGGGGAGACATGATAGCAATGTTCCAATATTTGAGGGGCTGCCACAGAGAGTAAGGGGTCAAGCTATTTTCTAAAGCACCTGTAGGCCAGACAAAGAATAATGGATGGAAACTGAAATTGATGTCCTCTGAGTTCCATTTTAATCATTTGGGAACTACCTAGAAGCAAGAATGTTAGACAAAACCCAGGTCTATGTAGTTAATGACCATCATAATGCAAACCAGTTACTATTCAGAAATAATCCTCGGTGAGCATAAAAGGATTTACTCCAAAGTAAATGAACCAGATACGTAAGCATGAATTTGTCCTACAATATGATACCTCTGATGTTATAATTATATTTGTTTTTGGAGTCTTGAGCAGTCATAGCCAACTTCACTTTCTCCAGAAATGGTGAGTGAGTGAGTGAGAAGGAGGGAGAGAGAAAGAAAGATGGAAGGAGGGAGAGAGAGAAAGAGAGATGAAAGGAGGGAGAGAGAGAGAGCATTGATTCTACAGTGAATTATTGTAGTTCAGCCTATTTAGAGTACCTCAGAATGCGGAAACGTGCATCATAATTAACCTTGTGTTAGTTCTGGCTTATGATTTCAACCGATCAAACTACCCATCTGTCCATCCATCCGCCACTAGAAGAATTCATTTTCATTGTATGGTAACAGGTGTTGTTTACTTCCACTCATTTTCATTTTTTTTAATCTGAAAGGATCGATTAGGAATGAAAACCCCAGTTATGACACTAAGTATAATGAACTAGCGCTTATTTGCTTCTGAATTAGCTTTATTACTTGCCCAGATTCACTGCAGAAACGGGCCATAAATGTTCACAAGCTATCGTAAAATGAAATGTCCCAAAGGTGCTTTTTTTTGGCAACTGGACTTTCTTTGTTTTTCGTTGAAGATGTTTCGCTACTCATCCAAGAAGTTTCTTCAGTTCTGATTGAATGGTGGAGAGTGAAAGGATTTATATCCCTTGCTGCAAAGAGATCCTTCCATTCGACACCATTCAATCAGAACTGAAAAAACTTCTTGAGTGAGAAGTGAAACTTCTTCAAGGAAAAACAAAGAAAGTCCAATTTTAAATTTTAAAAGCACCGATGGGACAACGATGACCTGGATGACTGAGAATCTCCATGGACATAAAATGAAATGTTTCTTTTATTTTAACAGCATGGTGAAAAAGGAAGTTGGATGGAAATGTAGGATTCATAGTCTTGAGTACCTCTTGCTTTTAGGAGATTAAGGATCACAGGCCTATATCTGTAATATTGCTAAAAGAGCCCTTTATCACATTGAGATAAAAAGTTACTTTCAAAACTTCTGGAGCAAGTTTAGTCTAACGGTTAAGACACAAGGCTAGAAAATGGAAAATGGTGAATTCTAATCTCACATTTGGCATGAAAACCATCCTGGTGATTTGGGCCAATCACCAGGAGATGATGAGTTCTAGTCCCACCTTAAGCCTGAAAGCTGACTGCATGACTTTGGGCCAATCATCAGCATACTGTGAGTTCTAGTCCCTCCTTAGGCATGAAAGCTGACTGGATGACTTTGGGCCAATCATCAGAGGACTGTAAGTTCTAGTCCCTCCTTAGGCACGAAAGCTGACTGGATGACTTTGGGCCAGCTACACTTTGTCAGCCCAACTCACCTTACAGGGTTGTTGTGGGGAAAATAGGAGGAGAAATGTGTGTTGGAAGTGTTTATTATCTTGAGTTATTTGTAAAAATAATAAATGTGGATACAAATAAATAAAAAAATAAATCTTTGAAGGACAAGCATCGAATTTATTGAGTATTGCACACTGAGTCACTTTGGTAAGGGGGGACACCTACAATAGCATTTCCTTCTTGTCTCTCTTCCTATCCAAAGCAGATATTCTTAAAGGTCTTTGTCTCCCACCCCACAAAGATAATTTTGAGGTGCTTTTGAAGGTCATTCCCACGTCCAGTTCAATTGTAAGATTTCAAAGAAAACGTGGCTTTATAATTGACCGTGAATTCTCTTCTCTATCCTCTGGAACTCAAATGACGTTTGTGATCAAGCATTTCCTAATAATAATGCAAAGTATTGTTTATTTGTAGCTGCCAATCTAGGGGATAATAAATGTTTTAATTACGATATATATCACTCAGGCCCACAAGCATACAATCCACCTAGCCTTTTCTGTTGCTTTCAAAGACAGGATAGATTAAAAAGTCAAATTAAGAGAACCCAAACACTTGTCTCATTCCATTTACCTTGAAATAAGCAAGGTGATCATCTGGGAGAAAAATTAGATGTGAAGAGGTACTGGAATCACTACGGGAAATTATAGTCACTTATCACCTTATGGATTCTGTCCAATTCTTTCCTTATTATGATCTGCACTGATCAGTTTAAAGTAAAGTAACGGTTTAGGGCAGTGGTTCTTAACCTTGTTGGAGGTACTGAACCCCACCAGTTTCATATGCGCATTCACTAAATCCTTCTTAATTGGAAAAATAAAATATGATTTTTTTCAAATTCAAAACATAGGTATATATTTAGATATATATTTTATACATAGGTGGACAAAATGAACAAAAT
>JAOYMU010000059.1:5544121-5556292 GCA_025802295.1 Psammodynastes pulverulentus
GAGGAGGAGGAGGAGGAGGAGGAGGAGGAGGAGGAGGAGGAGGAGGAGGAGGAGGAGGAGGAGGAGGAGTGGTATGGAAGCCCTAGGTTCAAAATATCTGCAGAATACTAAATTGCATAACCTTGCTTCTAAACTCAAAATATGTACCACTATCTCAATGTGCAAATCTGGAGGAGAGGGCTCTTTACACACTCACTCCTTCCCTTTTACCTCGAGTTATGACTCTTAAAAAAAACCAGTACATTTTCTACTTCATTTTATTCTCATTAGCTCCAAATTAGGGCAAGGACCTTGATGCACTGATTGGTTGATGTTGCTAATGAACTCAAGTCTTGAAAATTGTGAGGGCTAGGAAGAAGGTTACTGAATAGAGATGAGGCAGGTATCCCAGAGGGGCAGACTATTAGTCTCTGAGCAATCTATAAGTAGCCAGAATTATGGATTGACAAGCTTCTGTAATTAGTTCTGACGGTGGGGTTTTTTCATATATACATATATATATTGAAAAAGTTTATCCCACTAAATCCGAATGGGCTATTGGCCAGGAATATTTCAGCACTGTTTTTCATATGTATATATATATGAAATATTCTTGGTCATTCAGAGCTAGTAGGATGAACTTTTCCAATATGAAGTCTTCTGGCTAACAATGAGGACTTGGTTAGTGAGTTAGGCCTCTGTGTTCAAGCAAAGTGTGGTTTATCTAACAGGCAAAACCACAAGCTATGACTAAAAAAACTTGAGTGGATGGATTCATGGATCATTGTAAGATGTAATATGATTTAGCCTGGCTGAGGGTTAGCATGGTGTGCAAACCCAGCCATTATGATTTCCAACTATAATTGATGGCTTCTCAGGTTGTCCGAATGCAGTCAATTGTGGCTGATTGAATAAATCCTGGATAAACAAGCAGAGCCTTAGTACAGAGTTATTGGAACCTCATTTGGCACCTGTCCTTGTATGGCTGTATTCCAAAGCTCTGCGACAAAATATTTGCTATCTTGTTGTTAGAAAATTAAACAGGAGACAGTTATTAAATATGGAGCGGCGGCTACATAGAGTAAACAAAGAGGCAAATCCTTACTGTCTCGGTTGCTCGGTGCTTGTAAGCTAAGCGAAGGAATCCTGTGGAATTTTTCCAAGGAGGGTGGTTTAGATGACAATGACAAGGGGGAAGGAAGGAAGGAAGGAAGGAAGGAAGGAAGGAAGGAAGGAAGGAAGGAAGGAAGGAAGGAAGATAGCTTCTGCAGCTATCTCAGGAATTTAATTTGCACTTCATTTCTGAGAAGAACAATGAATGTAAAGCCAAATCAGAATTGCTATTTTTGTTCTGACACAAAGTTTTGTTGAAGTTATGAAGTTCAAGGGAGATTGCATGTTTTCCATGGCAGTAGGTGTTCATTTTCTCTTCCTTTGCATGTCAGTATAAAGTCTGGGGTTTTTTTTAAAAGACATTCTGTTGTCAAATGTTTCTTTTTTAATTTTCTGAGAGATTGAGCAATGCTTCCTTCAGCCATGGAGAGAGAGAGAGCAAGAATGAGAGAGACAGAAGGGAGGGCCACCTTATATGTGTATCTGAATTTTTCTCTCTTGAGATAACATTATAGAATGCAAACTAAAAATTCATGCCTTTTCTCCGATGTTATGTTTTGGCCAACATTGGGCATGAGACACGGAATAGGTTTTCCTTAAAAATAAACCAGAAAGAACATTGCAAGATGCTCAGCCCCAGCTCCTCCAGCGATGTTGTTGCATCAATGCCACACTCCCTAGGACTCTCTGAACCCCCAATATTTCAAAATCATTTATTTAATATCTCACCTCCCTGAGCAATCCAGATGGCTTGCCATGAACACCTCCCCCTGACCAAAGCAATGTTGTTCAACTCTACAACGGGGAAAAAAAAGAAAGAACAACCAGTTCATTTCTTCATTACACAACTGTTATGAAGTGAGAAAGCTGGGATTTGATTCTCGATGGATTGGACCATTTGAAAATGTAAGTGGGGGTGATGTGTAAAACAGTGCTTTCCATCTTTTCTGGCACATCGACAAAACCCCCACCTTTTTAATGTTGTTTTTTTTCTCCCTTACAGAAGATGCTTTCTGGTACGAAGACAAGCAGAAAGGGAAGGAGAAAAAGGGGAGGAGAAGGAATAACAGAGGTCTTTTAGTCCAATCCCCTGCTCAAGCAGGATACCATTTCAGACAAATGGTTGTCCAATCTCTTCTTGAAAACCTCCAAGTGATGCAGCATCCACAACTTCTGGAGGCAAGCGGATCCCCTGATTAATTGTTCTGTTGGGAAATTTCTCCTGATTTCTAGCTTGCTTCTCTTCCTTGCAAAGTTTCCATCCATTGCTTCTGGTCCTGCCTTCATGTGCTTTGGAGAAGAGGTTGACCCCCTTCTTCTATCTTCAGCAAGATGGAGTTTACCTCAATGGATAATTTCAGAATGTTATCAGAGAATTATATTCCTTTATTCTCTTCTGGAAGAGTTTTCTGTGAGTGGCTCCCACATCCCGAGAAATATTCCAGTTCATTCCTAAACAGGGAAAGGTTTTGTAGACTAGGAAGTGAAAATCCTAGGATATCCCGAGGAGCTGCTGGAACAGACTTTTCCTTGGTCAATATGTTTTTGCCAAAGCCAGGCAAGATTGGGGACTGAAATCTCACCACATGTATCCTTTTCCAAGTAGTTTTGTCAATTGTAGGCAACACTAGAACAGCAAAGATGGGGAGAGAGAGAACCATAATTAAACCTACCCTTTATCAAAGTCTTCAGACTTTCTCTGAAGGCTTTTGTGCTGCTTGAGTAGGTCAAGACACTTGTTTCTGGGAATCCCAGGAGCTTAAGTTGCTTGATGGACAAAATTGCTTTGAAGTTTCATTTCTATTTCAGAACTGTCGTGGTGTCAGTTTTGCAATGCTGGAACTTGATATGACCTCAGCAGAGGGAAAACAGAATTTCTGGCATTTCTTCCTTTAGATGAAGCCTTCTCCTTTGAGGACCATCTTCTTTTTCCCTGCCTCTTTTCTCTACATCTCTTCTTTACTCTAAAGCAATGTTTTCCACGAGCGGCGATAGAATTTCATCTTCTTTCTCCTGTGTACTAACTTGGTTTGCTGCTTCTTCCAAATTCAGCCAGCTCGGTTTCCTGATCTAGTTAAAGGTATCGTGTGAATGTTGTCCAGCATTAAAAATAATGGTGGTTCTAAAATAGAAGTTTCAGCAAACCTAGCCAGCATTTATATTGTATGTTAGATGTGGGAGAATGAATTGATGTACTAAAAATTAGTGCCAAACCAGGAATGATCTAGTGGATAAAATTAGGCTAAAATAGGGCAGTGGGTCAGGAGTAGCAAAGTAAAGCAAAAACAACTGTTGTCTTCTTGCTGCTGTTGTTATTACATCATTAAAAGGTAAAGGTTTCTCCTGTCCAGTCATGTCTGACTCTGGGGGGGTAGTGCTGGTCTCCATTTCTTAGCCAAGGGAACCAGCATCGTCCGAAGACACTTCCGTGGTCATCTGGCCAGCATGGCTATACGTTGAAGGCATACAGGATGTGATGACCTTTTCACCAAAGTGATACCTATTTATCTACTCTCATTTGCATGCTTTCCAACTGCTAGGTGGGCCGGAGCTGGAGCAAGGAATGGGAGCTCACCCTGTTGCGTGGCGCTTGGGTCTTAAACCCGGACTGTCAGCTTTCAGGGTCTTTAACCATTGTTAAGCCATCGTGCCCCCCCCCAATAACCTCATAATTCTACCCTAACAACTTCACTGATCTCATTAACCACATGAGGTGTTGTTCTATTTATTTAAACATCTTGTTGTTGTATCCAATCAAACACATTTGCGTATTCTAATTTGCAAAACTCCTAATAGAGGGTTTGCACCATGCCTTTTTTTTTTTTTAAGGTTAGTCTCAGAGCCTCCAGTACCATAAATAAAGAATCTCTTGGGAAAATTTTGAGAGGAATTTATCCTATCGTAGCTTCTATTGCTAGTCTCATTATGCTGTTCAGAAAATTCTATGGTTCAATTCAAGAAGAATAATTGTGGCAAGAAAGATCATAAAATGGGAGGGGGGGAAACTCATTTAACAAATATCTCACTTAACAATAGAAATTTGGGGCTCAATTGCGACTGTAAGTTGAGGACTAGCTGTAAACCTCTGTGACAAAGTTCTATCTAAGAGAAATATTCAGAGAAAGATTTTTATTTAGTTTTTTTTTGCGACTGCTGGATAAATCATTATGTTGAAATGGCTCGGTGCCATCAGAATAATTTAGGAAAAAATGAGCAAAACAAGGTGTATTTCCCCTCCTGAGTTTCCCTGCCATAAACCAAAATGTGCTGAACTCACTAGAATTTTGTTCTCCATAGATTCCTCCATTTTGCCATTCTGCCATTAAATAATGGAAAATACAAATTACCAGCAACATTTATAGAAACATTATCAATCCTCCTGGCCTCCCAGAAATGTTTCCCCCCCCCAAGAACCTATATTTTTACAGATGTCATAAAAAAGCAACAACACAAAACCTACTGAGCCCGCATTATTCCAGCGAGACTCTGAGTTCATTAGTGGAAGCTACCAAGCCTTGCTGAGATGCAACTAATTGTCAAATGGGAAATGAACAGCAGGATAAATTCCCAGCAAAGTAAGTCATTAACATTTGCCGTCTGCATCCAGGAAACTTGGTAAATCAAAAATGTAATGACGTAGCGAGACAAAATATCTTTACTAATTGGGATTAATTTGCTGCAGAGGGATTGCCGACCTTTGTGGGAGGGCATGAAGGCTACTTGTTAACGTTCATTTTTTAATTGCACTGGGAAAGAAATAAAAGGTGCGTTTGGAAGGACCAAGAAGACCCGTATTGATTGCTATAAGCTGCGGTTTGTTTTTTCAAATATCGCAGAGAGGCGATATGCCGTTGGGCGAATTGCAGCGTGGGGAATACCGCCTTCTGACAAGCGAGGTGGCTAACTTTTAGACAGAGTAAAAAATTAAGAGTGGTTTGTACAACTAGGCTGCTGCAAAAGATTGAATGTTCTGCTACCCTTGATGGCTGGGAGATTACAGAATATTTGCAACACACAAACATGATAAAATAATGCTAGTTTATGCTACACTGATTAAAGAGAAGGTAAAGGTTTCCCCTTTCCAATCGTATCTGACTCTAGGGGGCGGTGCTCATCGCTGTTTCTTAGCTCAGGGAGACAGCACTGTCCAAAGATGCTTCTGTGGTCATGTGGACAGCATAGCTATACACTGAGGTGCACAGAACAGTGTTGTCTTCCCAGCAAAGTGGTACCTATTTATCTACTTGCGTTGGCATGCTTTCAAACTGCTAGGTGGGCGGGAGCTGGGGCAAGGAACAGGAGCTCACCCAGTTGTGCGGTTTTTGGGTCTCGAACCTTAACTTTCCAGCTGATAAGGTCAGCATCTAACCGATGAGTCAATCATGCCCCAATCAATTAAGAGACGTAAGGTCCAAATACATACAGCTGTACTGATAAAGGAGAATATTTGTAGCTGCTGAAAATTAGATGAAGACTTCTCCTTCCAAAGTTATATGATAATGCAATCTCCATATCTCCCAAAAGTCCATAGTTATTAATATCTTGACAAATTCCAACTGTTTGGGATAGAGCCAGAAAGAATGTCTGACTCACAACAATTGATCCAAAGGTACAATAATAGTCCTGTTGAGGAGAGTTCAAAATGTGACAATAGGATAAGACCAAAACATATGAGTTAATGTTGCCATTTTTGAGTTGCATTTCCAACATTAGAATGCTTGCAACGAACATTAAAGTTTGCTTTTAAGCCATTGTTGTTGATGCATTTTATCTCATTTTATGTTCATAGCAGATTCCACGTTGTTTAAAGCAATCCTCCATTGGTCATTCAATCTCGTTACCCAAAAGCTGAGTATATAACTGATATTGATTTTATCAACTTTTTGCACGCTTCCGGGTTGAAAGGATTAGCTGGTGACATCACCATTGCCCTGGGGATGTTCAGTTGGGGGCGTCCAGTTTCATGTCCCCAGCAGGAGCTGGAGTGAAGGATAGGAGCTCAACCCTGCCCCGTGACAGCTCTCAGGTCTCAAAGATGGGCATGCTAACCTCCTGCCCAGCGTCTCAACCACTCAAACCACCATGGTCCTATTTTATCAACTGAATCAGACAGACCACTTGCATGCTGATATACAATTTTTATACTGTATTGCTTGAGGCCTATCTTATGTCAACTACCCTAGTCTATGACTTTTTTTTCTCTGGGATAAGATCAAAAAATCAGGGATGCTTTTAAAGCATTTTATTCTAGCCTGCACTGTTGGAATTATTAGACTACTATCCATGCAGTAATCAAGTTGGATACTAACCGGTTTTTCAAAATTATCCAAACTTTATTAGATTGTCTTGTAATCTGATATGGAGTTGCTTCCTACTCCTGTACTCTGGAGAAAAGTCTATACGTTTTAATGTAGGGAGATTAATGCCATTAGGATTGAACGATTCAAATCACATTTCGGAGTTTTAATCATGCTAATGAAAGGAAAAGTAGTGCCGTAAGAATGGGCTGAATGGAAATGTAATAAATCCTCTTCTTTCCTTGATATTTGGAGGTTGGTTTTACTTCTTTTTTTCTCCAACACAGACATGTTCTTACACACAAGTAATTGCTTATTGGCAGTTTATGGTACAGTAACAAGGATGGTACTGTCTAATTTGAACGGTTACACAGAAAAGCAGGACAACGCTCTATAAATAATTAAGAGGAAGATACTTAGCTTATTTTTAGCTTTGGGAGATAAGTTCCTATTACAGTTTCTGCAGCGCCCCAAGGCAAGACAACCATTCAAGGTCAATAGGAAGACTGCAAAGAGGGCAGTGAGACAAACACTACATTTCTGTCCCTGGGCTCAATTTTACCCCAAGGCAGACTAGGATGAATCCAAATCAAAAGACATTTCTTCCTATGACAATGCAGAGCATGATCCACGGGTCATTCAAAAATAGATGGCAGGGAATGTCATCAAGGCAATCAATGGGCCAAAGCTTGTCTGTAGATCAGAAGACGGTATGTTTCAGGAATGTCTACATTTGCGGTCAATGTTACGGACCAAAATATTGGCACGGAATCCATACTAAGCAAAGATTTTCTTTTTTAGAAAATCTGTTTGGGCTTTTCTTTTGTTATTTAGTATTTGAGGAGCACCTACAATGATACATTTTATGTGTCTCATGGTATCTGGGAAGGAACTTGGGAGACAGAAGGAAGAGGTGCAACCCAGGCAATGGCTTGATGATGATGATGATGATGAGTTATTTATTAAATTTATTTGCTGCCCATCTCATTTCAAAGTGATTCTGAGTGGCTCACATCTTTAAAAAAATGTTAAAATTCAAAAATTGGACTGGAAAACCTCCAAGGTCCCTTCCAACTCTGTTATTCTGTTAAGTACAAAATGACAGTGCAAACAAAATAAAGTCTTTGACACAAGATGGAGAAGGAGGTAGCTGCAGGGAGTGGGCTGCTGGGAGTTTCCAGAGGGTTTGGAAGAACCTCTAGCTAAGATTCTGTGCAGTTCGGAGAACCCCCAAATCCCACTCTTGGCTGGCTCCATCCACCAAATCCCTCCCAGGGGTCCCCATGTGGCCCGTTTTGGATGCAGTAAGTGTAGAGGGTGCATGGAGGCTTGGGGATAGCAAAAAACAGGCCAACCAGAAGTTCAGGAAGTCATTTATGACCTCCAGAGGGTCTCTGGAGCCTGGGGAGGGCAAAAATGCCCCTCACACCATGGTGCAGGAGGCCGATTAGGTCACTCCCACCATGGCCAGGCCCACCCAGCAACCGGGCAGAGAACCCCTTGCTAAATTTTTTGAAGCCCATCCCTGGGTAGCTGGATGCAACAGTTAATGAGATGGGATTAGCTCTTAATTAAACCAATCAAGGAGAGAAGCAACCTAGAACCAAGGAGGAAGTTTCTGACAGTTAGAACAATTAATCGGTGGAACGACTTGCCTCCAGAATTTGTGGGTGCCCCAACACTGGAGGTTTTAAAGAAGAAATCATTTGCCTGAAATGGTATATAGGGTTTCCTGGTTGAATCAGAAGACCTTGATAACTCAAGATTTCCACAAGCACGGTTTACTAAGTCTTTTCATCAAGAATGGCGAAGACTGTTTTCTACCCCTTTGAGGAAGTAACCTGCCGTCGTTAAATCTAGCTCATTAAGTGTCAGCTTCAGATAATAGCATTCAATTTATTTAAGCACCTCCGTTTTCTTTTTCTTTCTCGTTTATTTTTTTTAGGGGTAAGAAAAATGCTGCTGTCATTCCTGTTCTGAAGCACCACAAAAGAGCAACCGGTGAGTTAACAGGCATGAAAATGGTACCAATCAAATCGCTATTTTACAATATGCTCTCAAAACACGCCATTTTTTTCACTACTCGTCAACCCCGAGAATGAATATATAACATCTTTTGAAACTGAATCCACTATCTGAGATAAAATTTCCTATATGCGAGGTGAAATTGTCCCTATTTTGAAGAAGCAATTGGTGTAAAGAAAATATTTTCAAAAGTATCATTAGTTATGATGATGGATGAAATGGCATCGGTTTCTGATTTCTCTTCTCTTCCCACTTCTCAGCCTACAATGAATTATGATTAGCTCTCACACATTGCTTTAAGCCATGGTTTGTTTTCACGATGTTATGTTGCAACAGGCAGACTGGCTTTGTTCATAGGTAACACTAAAACATGTATAAAATAGCCAGTTAATGTATGCCAACACCATGCATCAAAACAGACAAGGATTAGAAATTGAGACAACACTTATTTTGGTGGAATTTGAATGCAAATTTATCCAGTTTTGCCATTCAAACGAATACATAAACCAGAACTTAACTTCCATTTGGAATCTGAAGTTCTCTGAACTTCACCCTTAAATTCCATATTTTAAAAAGCTAACCTGAGGGAAACATGTACATTGAATTGTATATCTTATTGAAAATAATCTAGAAAATTGGCCAATGGTGTACATCATGGGGTCCAATCTTTTGGCTTGCCTAGGCCATGTTGAGTGAAGTGGAATTCTCTTGGGCTCCACATAAAATATATGATGTAGTTAATGTGTATAAATAACAAGTTTCCTTTATTTTGTATATATTTTATTACTTTGTGGGGCGGCATTATTAGCTATCCAAAGCTGCATGCAGCCCATGAGATTGGACATGCTTGGTATACATTGTGCAAAACTGAAAAAGAGGCACATGTTTGGAAATATGTATGTTAAAAATTATGCAGTTTTAAAACATTAAGTGGGCAGATTTTACAAAAAAAAAATGATAAGAACCTAACATTGAATGAACATATTTTTACCATCCTTCAGGTAGATGATGCTACCATACTGGTCTAGTAGTCGCATGAAGCATGTTCAGAAGGACTCAGAGCTGCTAAGGTTTTCTGCTCATGTTTCATCTGCTACCTACTTCATTGAGAATGTGGTGATTGGTTAAGCACATTGGATTCTCTTTCACAATATTTTATCTCTACCTTTTGCCCAATCTAACTTTCTTCTTCATTCAGCCCAGATCTTAGCCAACATTTCTCATGAACAGTCTCTTTAAAAAGAATTCTTTATTACTTACTATGAGTTTTTCTACAAGCAGACAAACCAGTCAGCTGATTCCTCATGGCATCCACGCTCCATCTGTTGGTTGCCTTTTTCTTATCTATTCATAGGATAATCAATCCATATCAATTAATGAACTCATTCGTTAAATATCTAGAGAAAGGAACATACACAGATGTTTACTGATGAAGATGTAGCCTCAGTTTAATGCAACCTGTCTCCTCGGATGTTCATAACTCTCACAACTCCATTGTTGTGTTTCTGCTTTTCCGATCTTCCAACTAGGGGCACCAGCTGATTAAAACTCAGAATTGCAGCCAAATAAGAGAAAAGAATTACCGCTGCCTACTAATCCTACCTGCACTACCTGTGATGGCTGTCCACTTAAAATAAGGCTAGTTTTTGATCAGATTGTGAGAGGTTCCATATATATTGCCAATTTGCTTCTGGGTGCAATTCAAGGTACTGGTTGTTACCTTTAAAGCCCTTCGTGGCTTGGGACCAGGTTATCTGAGGGACCGTCTCTTGCAAGTCATATCCACCCAACTCATCAGAGCGGAGATGCAAGGAATGTTATGGGTCCCCTCTCCTAAGGAGGTACATCTGAGAAGAAAGGCCTTCTCAGTGGTGGCTCCCTCCTTCTGAAACATCATCCCTCCAGAAATTAGACTGGTCCCCACTCTGACACCCTTGGAAGATCCTGAAGACGTGGTTTTGCCAGCAGACCTGGGGAACCCAGAGTGGGATGGAGCCCATTAAAAGGATGATATGAATGTGTATTGTCACCGAGGATGGTGGTGGGTTAATTATTTTATAATTTTTATTCCTTTTCCATTGTGTTTCTGTAAGCCGTGAGTGAGTAGACAACTATATACATTTTCCAAAATATATAAATATACAGTAGGAATGAGAGATCCATGCATCCTTTTGTGGGGGGCAAACTTCAGAATCCCCCAATATCCAGAGTCACGAGTGGTTTTCTCATTATTCGAAGGCCAAGTAAGAATAAAATAAAAAGCGTGCATTTTCTGATAGGAAGATCTGATTTATTCATCAATCCCTCCCACGCATGCAAACACAGAGCCAAAAATACTTCTCCTCTTCTTACCGAGATGACATCTGTCTAATTCCAGGAACTTCTGCTTCTACCTCCCACAAATAAAAGGTACACCCCACAGGTGCCCAAAAGGTGCTCCCATCCAGATCACAGCATTGGCCGAAACACCGTTGAATATTTTTGTTTTAAAACGTCAATCAGTAAAAAGGCATTTGAACACTATATTAAGCGGGTTTTTGACTGTAATAAAGATGGATTGGCTCTGAATGCTAGGTTGTTTATACCACCATTCTGATCATTTCACTCTATTCACACACGGTTACTCTCTATTCTAAGCAGGCTTCCTATCAGCATTTCATTTTCTTTATTTCCTTTTATTCCAAACACCAATGAAGAAAGAGTTCAAATTATAATCACGGCTCCGAAATGGATTATATTATCAAATATCGTGGCAAAGCATTTCTGACCATTTTCTCTGGACTTGGAGAGGGAGCTGATATTGTCAGCTAGAGTAGATCACTTAGGGCATAAATTGCTGTTACAAATAGACTTTTAACGTTGCACAAAATATAAGGAAAACTGTGTCCATCGTATTCGTTTAAGAGCCACAGATTTTCTTTAAAAAAAAAAACATTAGTTCATTAAATAAACGTCTAGCATTTGATAAAGGGCAAAGTCAAAGATTAAAAAAAACAAAGCTTTTTTTTGGGGTCACAATATGCTTTGTGATATAACCTTCCATTAATATTAATATCTTCAGAGTTCAGGGGGTACATACTGCCTCCTCTCTTCAATCCGAGAGGTTTTTATTTATTGGATTTTCCTATCCATTGGGTGTTTTTTTCTTCTATCAATTCTTATTAAAATATCAATGTGTTTAATTTGTTTTGAGTTGTTGAGATTTATCGCAACTCCGTGTCCTTCAAAATTAAGTAAACTCTTATAAGGACATCTCTTAGCTGATACCTGCCAGATGTATTGGATTACACTTCTTATCGGTCAACATGGCTCTTCTGGAAAGGGATGATGGGGATTGTAGTCCAGAAGAAATGGACCATGCCAAGTTGGAGAAGGCTCCAGTGGCAGCATATTCAATTACCACTTATTCTGTTATGCAGGACGCAATATATCCACAGTATGTATTTCAAAGCCATCTTATTTCAGCTACTTTTAGATTTCAGTGTCAGCCGAGATAGGTTGAAATGATGTTGACCGAAGGGAAGTGAGATGTTTGTGCATGGCTATGCATATTTTCCCACTTGCTTGCACTGGTAAGAAGGTGCGTTTAGAGCATTCAAACACTGCTGGAGTTCTAGTGCTCCTGTCTGGATTTATGATGACTAACCTAATACATTTATCACCCACTTCTGCCTTCCACTTCTCTCTCTCTCTCTCTCTCTCTCTCTCTCTCTCTCTCTCTCTTTCTCTCTCTCTCTCTCTCTCACACACACACACA
>JAOYMU010000059.1:5708526-5718568 GCA_025802295.1 Psammodynastes pulverulentus
AATCTTTATTGCCCTGCTTACAGAAACTGCCTCTTGGTTAACCCATAGAACAGCTAAAGGTTCTTGGCAGTATGCCCTGACTTACTGTCACCTGAGCTCCACCTAGTCACATGATCACCCAGCCACACCTATCCAGCTGGTCATTAGGGCAGAGAACTGGTTGTTATGTTATTTGAATCCCACCACTGGGCAAGATGGGAGATAAATCTTTGCATTTTGGTAAAAGATCAAGTAAGGTCATAAGAATATGCAGCTGGCAGCTTCTTTGATGGGTAAATTCTTTCAGAAACTTTTTGTTATTTATTTTTTTTATTAAATATTAAATTGAATGATTAATTTCCCACATTACCACTCCCAGAACACAGCTTGAAGACACAGATTTAGGCAAACAGAAAAAAAGAAACATTAAAAATACTTGGATTATATTTAAGGCTTCCTGGAAGTGTTTGATTGGTCTCTATCAAAAACAGAATTTTCTATTTCATCACTTTTCTACTGTTTATTTTTTATTTTAGTTTGTTTCATCTGTTCGTATTTAATTTTTTTCAATAATATTTTAAAAAAGAAAAAGAAACAAGATCTTGGGGTTGGTTTGAGGAAATTTGCAGGATGCCTGACTCAAGGGACTCGTGAACATAGAAAGAAAATGATTCTAGATCTGAATGTGTGATTATGACTTGAGGTTCTTCAACTCAAAACAAATTCCCCTTGTTGAATTCTACCAGATGCTATCTGGGGATCTTGATTAAAAAAAGAGCTGAATAGGGTGAATATATGCTTTCCCCAGCTGCAAAGTCATTTCTAGCATGAAGTAGCTATGGCGTATTTTTTAAAATTGATCATTGGCACATCCAGCATTTCAAAATTCCGGTACTTAATAATGTATCAAATAATAAATGTACTGTGGTTCCCACAAAACTTATTTAAAACCAGGCTTTCAGTCTCCAAATTTAAATTTTGGAAGTGGAGAAAGACTTGATGTGTAATTCATTCCTTAGCAGAACAATATTTCAACAAATAAATAATATATTGCAATTAGTTTCCTGTAGAATGCCTGGCAAAAACAATAGCAAGGGAATTTACATGTTGGACAGCACATTTTTAATTTCACTGATAATTTATAATTTATAATAATATATATATTAGTACAAAGCATTCTGGAAAAGACATGATTTGACCATTTAAAAGCATGGGAATATAGATATCACTTCACACCATTAGCACATGCATTTTAAAAAAGAAAAGTCAGAAACCAAACCTAGAAAATGCTTCTTCTTTAAAATAAAATCTCTAAAGAACCTCTAAAATGCAAAAGGGAGAATCAAGATCTCACTGAAGACTTCGTAGGGTTGGTAGGCTTCTTCCCACTACTTGGTATAATCCAGGTTCAGTTAGATTGGCCTAGTCGGATTCAAAAAGCCCTTCGTTCATCTAATACTGCTTCCATTAATTCTAGAATAGCTTTGTCTGCCAACTCCCTATTTGCTTTCCGTAGGAGGAAGTAAAATTAACGTAGAGGAACACATATATATGAAAATCCACTAGAGTGGCAAGATTGACAAACCACTTTACCCCTTGGCTTAACTACCCTCTAGGAGATTCTATCCAACATATATAGTTTTTGCATTTGGGAGAATGATGAAAACATAGGTTTATGTGTTTTTCTGTGTTTCTTATTATTGCAATAGCAATAGCACTTTAGATTTCTATACCGCTTATCAGTGCTTTTTACAGCCCTCTCTAAGCGGTTCACAGAATCAGAATCAGCATATTGCATATTGCCCCCACAATCTGGGTCCTCATTTTACCCACCTCAGAAGGATGGAAGGCGGAGTCAACCTTGAGCCTGGGGAGATTCGATCTGCCAAATTACAGGCAGCTGGCTGTAAGCAGAAGCTTGCAATTACTACACTCTAACCTCTGTGCCACCAAGATCTTAAACATTGCACCAAACTGTTTCTCAGAATGGGTTCCTTCATTATTTTTGGAAGCCATAGCTGGAAAAGGTAAAAAAAGAAAAAAGTAATTTTAAAAAATTAGAATAAAACTCAAAATACAAACTAAGAGATTTTTTTAAGAACCGGTATTTATTGGTAGTCATTGGTTTACCAGGGAATTCACTATTATATGAACAATGCAAGAAATCACAAAATCTCTTCGGTAGTCACCTATATTGCTGCATCCTTTAGTTTAAAAAAATGCCTTTTCTAAGAAGATATTTATTTTTTATTTAGAAACTTTATATTGCTGCCTACTCTGCACATGGTGATTCAAGGCGGCAATATAAATCACAGAGTTCTGACAACTGTTCTTTGACATCTTGAATAATTTCACTTTTCTAATTTTTTGATATCATTAACACCATGCACGATACAACCCAAATTCCCAATAAACAGTCAAAGCCCAAAAGTTTGGTACATTAAAAAAAATATGTTCTTATTTGTAAACAGCATTTGATATTTCAGGAGAGACTACCACTATATGGGAGGCTATATATATAATTCCCATGCCAGTATAAAAAACAGATCAGTATCCCTATTTCTCTCTTGTCCAAAACATCTAAGCTAAAGGTCATTTTTCGATAGCCAAATTAAAATTCTAAAAACACTGGTGGCAATTCCTGTCCAAGCTCATTGCACTTAGAAACAGCCAGATTGTTAATTAATCAACACATAAGCGCAGTGATTAAATACAAGTGAGACAAAAGGAAAGAGAAAGAAACTAACCTACAGAAGCAAAGAGAGAACAAAGTATTAAGAAAAAATATTTTCTACTGATATATACTCTTTGTGTAATGCCATGAAGCTTTCATTGGTGGCAGTACAGAAATCTAATAAATGACTACACAATTAAGGACAAATATATTTTTCTCTGTGTGTGTGTGTGTGTGTCTCTCTCTCTTTCTCTGGATTCCAAGATGATTTATTTAATTTATTAATTCGATTTTGCTTTTTCTCCAGAAGCTCAAGTTAGTCTCTCTCTCTCTCTCTCTCTCTCTCTCTCTCTCTCTCTCTCTCTCTCTCTCTCTCTCTGTCTCTCTCTCTCTCTGTCTCTCTCTCTCTCTCTCTCTCTCTCTCTCACGCACACAAACATATGCACACACCCATCTTGCTATGTTGGCAAAGATTTGGCCTATAAACCAAAGTGCCTTGCCTGCACTCTTTTACAGCTGGCATAAAAACGTCAGCATCCATGGGGAGAGGAGGGAAGAAAGAGAAAGAGAGAAAACGGCAGGGAGAAAAATAATGAAGTGCCATTTCAGGAGAAGGATGGCCGTTTCACTCTCTTTTTATCAGATGCTCACAAGGTAACAGGGAGAAAACGAAGATCACGGCATCCGGGCCTTCTCAATTCCTGGCAAATAGACGGGGAAGAAATGGAGGGAGTGACAGATTTTATTTTCCTGGGCTCCAAGATCACCTTGGATGGGGACTGCAGCCAAGAAATTAAGACACTTGCTCCTGGGGAGGAAAGCTATGGAAAATCTAGACCGCATCCTAAAAAGCAGAGGCATCCCCCTGCCAACAAAAGTGCGTCTAGTCAAGGCTCTGGTCTTCCCAGTTGCAATGTAGGGCAGGGAAAGTTGGACCGTGAGGAAGGCTGAGCGCCAAAGAATGGAGGCCTTTGAACTCTGGTGCTGGAGAAGACTCCTGCATGTCCCTTGGACTGCAAGGCCATCCAACCGGTCAGTCCTAGAGGAGATCAACCCTGATTGCTCTTGAGAAGGCCAGATCCTGAAGATGAAACTCAAAGACTTTGGCCACCAAATGAGAAGGAAGGACTCCCTGGAGAAGAGCATAATGCTGGGAAAGATTGAGGGCAAAAGAAGAAAAAAGGGATGATAGGGAATGAGGTGGCTGGATGGAGTCACTTAAGCAGTCAACGTCAGCTTAAATGGACTCCAGAAGATGGTAGAGGACAGGAAGGCCTGGAGGAATGTTGTCCATGGGGTTGGGATGGGTAGGACACAACTTCGTAACCAACAACAACAGCCCTCTCTAAGCCATTTACAGAATCAGCATATTGGCCCCAAACATCTGGGTCCTCATTTTATCCACCTCAGAAGGATGGAAGGCTGAGTCAACCTTCAGCCTGGTGAGATTCAATCTGCCAAATTTCAGGCAGCCGGCTGTCAGCAGAAGCAGCCTGCAGTACTGCACTCTAACCACTGCACAACTGAGGCCCACAATGTTAGTGGCCATGTCTTCTCCAATAGACACAGCCGTCAATATCAGAAAAACTTAAATTAGTTGACCACAGTTAGTTGATTCTCAAGTTGACCATGTTCTGATAGACAGCAGCTCCCTCTCCCTTCTGCAATCTACTTTTTGAGGGATCTACTGTTTTTTCCTATTGATTTATTTCCCACCTTGGCACCTTTATTTGTTGCACAAATAACCCAAAGGGTCAAATATATTCAACACACCTGCCTACATCAGAGGTTGAACCTGTTGGTATATTATTTTGTCCATGTCCTATATATAACACTATTCTTCTCTTGCATTAAATATTATTTTAGCTCTGCATGTCATCCTCTCCGATTTAAATGCACGAATGCAAATTATACCTCCAGATAACCATGTCTCTAATGAGATTTTGTGTGTGTGTGTGTGTGTGTGTAGGTGGGTGTGGGAAGCAAGAGGAAGGGCGGTATTGCAATCTCTTATTACTCTCAAAATATGTTGCGGATAATATCATAACTTCTGCAATACCCCAAAGCCATTGCTAATTTTAAACACGGGCTGTGTTTATTTCTCTCTGTGTGCTTTAATATATTCTGTTACCATTCTCGGATATACTTACGACGTTGGAGGCTTGCCAGATTTCTGTATAACTCGTGCTGTATATTCAAGTTTGGAAGAAAACACCATTTGGTCCTCATCAGATGGTGGTGGTGGAGCTGGTTTGTTAAATGGGGGTTAGGAGAAGGAGACAAAGGCAGAAGAAATATTCAGAGGTTCTACAAGAAGTTAATGCCAAAATAACTCCCCACCCCCCACTCCACCCTCCGACCTCAACCAGAAAATGGATTCTTTCTCCTGGTTTCCTACCAGGAGGTGTCACTACAGTTCAGCAGGAGCTCAAGAGACAGAATAGCCGATAAGCTCATTAACATGATCCTCTTTCTTTCATTGTTTTTTCTCTCTCTCCCCCCCAGGTGGTCAGTATATGCTGCCTCCTAAGAACATTTCATAACAACAGCAGTTACCTGGAGGTCATTTCATGAATTTTAGGCCAGGGATGTGGGATTTCCAGATGCTGATGCTGATTTATGTGTCATCCTTCATCCTTGGCTATGTTAGCCCTGATGGATCAGAAATGGTGCTGAATTAGAGTCCCCATCTTAGGAGGGCTTGGTTCATACACAGTGCTATGTTTTCTTAATTAGTCCATAATTAATTAGGAGTGTACCTTGTGTTAAGTCCAAACCAGTACGGTTTAATGTAATGTGTGATTCTGGTTAGTGAAATCTGTGTCAGCTGCGAAAGATCAGGTCAACATGCAAAGGTCCGATTAAATTGATTTATTAACAGATTAACACAGTTGGAAGGGACCTTGTAGGTCATCTAGTCCAAGCAGGAGACCCTACACCACTTCTGACAAATGGCAGTCCAATCTCTTCTTGAAAGTCTCAAGTGATGACGCTCCCATAACTTGCGAAGGCAACTTCTGTTCCACTGGTTGGTTGTTCTCATTGTCAGAAAGTTTCGCCTTCTTTCCAGGTTGAATCTCTCCTTGTTCAGTTTCCATCCATTATTCCTTGTCTGGCCTGCAGGTGCTTTAGAGGTGCTGATTTATTGCTAGTCATGTTTCTGTCTAGGAATTTTTTCAACTCAGTTAGCACCTCCTTGGGGTTAGATAAAAGTCAGTGAAATTCAAGAGGGGTTGGACTTAGTTCGCTTATGGCTATGTATGGTTTCTAGGCTGGTACCTCTTTTAACATTTCCCTCAGGTTCTGGTTAGTGGGCTTGAGAGCTGTATGAGCCTGATGTGTGTGTGTATATATGTGTGTGTGTGTGTAGTCTCTATCTAAATCAGAAGCATCTTTACTCTTTGATTGCATGAACGTCAAACTTTCACCAGAACCTGCCCAATGTACAGTATGAACTCAACCCTTGGAAAATGGGGTTTCACATTTTAGCTTTTAGGGAGCCTCACCTTCCTATGAATTCTCTACTTAAACCTGCAAAGACCTTGGATTTAAATAAGAAATCGTTTTCTACTGACGTATTTTTCTTCCTTTTCTCCAATTTTGGACATCTTGCCTTCCTAGGATTTACAAGCAGGTTGAGAGAAGGAAGGTTTTCCATTTCCATCCCTGGTGACAGCAACACTACTACTAATTTTTACCTAATTTCCTTGCTGTCAAGGATAAGAGTCATGAAATATGAAGGCGAGTTTCTTTGCCAAAAATCAGCAAAAAAATAACATACAAAAGGCAGGCTTTTTATATGGCTTTATAATGTCTAATAGACATTGTTTGTTTTTAATGAAATGACGAAATCTAATAAAAGTAGTGTGAAACCTAGAATGATTTTACTTTGTATTTTTGCTTTTGGTTCATAAGATAGTGTAAGACTCTACTCTGGTACTGATTTTGTCTCATTTATTTTAAATTTTAAATCTCCAATATTCTGGTTGTTAGAATTATTGGATCTAAGTATTCAATAAATGATTACATTTGTCTACTTTTTAAAAAAAAATCAACATTGATATTGCATTTATAATGCACTGGGAATTTTTTTATATAATTTCAGCAAATCTTATTTCAGTTAAGTCAATATTGTATAGAAATTCATTTCACAAGGTAGGATCATCAGGGATTATAACTATTATAGAACTAATTTTATGGATAGAAGCTTCGTATCTTTGTGTACCTTTGAGCCCAGAAATCATAAAATATATTACAACTGCAAAGATTTCTCGTAACACCTTTATACTTGTGGATAGATTGCACAATCCATCCAGGATTGTACGTTAGTGTTGCTGGATGATGGTGATGATTGACAATGATTGCAATTGTGCACATTGGCAAGGCTTTGTCTACCCACCCTGTGTACACACACAACAAGTTCTCCCATCTTCTCTTTACTTGTTGTTCAGTTGATAGAAAACCAACTCAGTTAATGATTCCTTAGGATGCTGCGTGTTTGCACATTAAGCAGCAATTTTTTGCTTTTGAACAACATGTTGCGTATTTCCTTTTTAAAAAAAAACAGAATATATCACACAGGAAACCTGAAAGGAAGAATTGGTGTGGGTGAGTGGTGCCCATTAATATAAATTTGTCTTGCTCTGCTTGGTGTGGGCTAGCTTGTCTTGAAAGATATTCAGGACAGCTTTTTAAATGCTTTCTTTTTTAGACCAAGGAAGACGCTATTTGTCTGACTGGGTGTGCAGGGGAGGCAGAGGCAATCTGACTGACAGCCTTGCCAATCTGGCGTTTTTTTAAATAGAAATTCAGTCTGACCTTGGTTTCCTTATGGATCTTCAACAGCCAGATTACATATTCTTTCCAAGTCAATGTAACATTGGAAGGATTTTATGTAAACAGGCCCAGGACTTTTGCCCTTCAGCAGGATAAACACTTAACAAATTGAACAGGTAGGCATTCTTTTTATAATTTCAGATTTATTTATTTTATTTTTATTTAATCAAAATTTCTATCCCGCCCCATCTCCACAGTGTTTTCTGGCTTTTCTCTGTTCCATCATTACCTTTTTAAAAAAAATTATGAGTTAGTGGTGGTTTTCTATCGGTGTTGCCACCAGTTCACTGAGTGGGTGTGCGCATGCGCAAGTGCACATGTATGCTCCCCCCTCTGTGTGCATATGCATCCCCCCTCCCTTCCGTACATGTGCACTCCTACTGGTGTGCACCTGCTGCACATGTGCACGCCAATCAGCTGAGAGGACTCTTTGATCCTCTCAGCTGATCAATGCAGTTTTTTTAGTTACCAGTTTGGCTGAACTGGCAGGTTTGTAGCTACTGGTTTGGCCGAGCCGGTAGCCATTTTTTTGCGCTGAACTGTGGATGTGTGCTCCGATCAGCTGAGAGGACTCTTCGATCCTCTCANNNGTAGCCATTTTTTTTGCGCTGAACTGTGCATGTGCGTTCTGATCAGCTGAGAGGACTCTTTGATCCTCTCAGCTGATCGGTGCAGCTATTTTAGCTAGCGGTTCACCATTTAGCCATTTTTTTGCTACCGGTTCGCTTGATCCGGTGCGAATCAGTAGAATGCCACCTCTATTATGAGGTAATTTGAGTGGTGGTAGATACCAATATTTTAAAAGAGCCTCAGTGGGGGCCCCTTCCATTCTTTCCTTCACTGGGGAAGAAAAGTCTTTAAATTTCCAGACAATAAATCACTTGCCTTCTCCCCACCTCGCCTACCGATTAGTTATTTTACTTTTGGATAAAAAGTACAGTAATTCCCCCTAAGAGGATTATGGTGCTGAAGTTAATTCTCTTCCTGCATTGTGTCCAAGGTTGATCCTCAGCTTCCAAGTGTAGCTTTTGAAAGCTGTTTAGGTGCTGCCAAATGTATATGTTTGTACACGCTTAAATAAGGGCTGCCTTGGATGTAATAGCTAACCACCGGTGCACAACATCTGGCTATTATTGTATTATTTCACTCCATGTACATCTTTAAATAGCGAGGCACAATATATATAGTCTCTTTCAGGTGGATTAAGAGCTGCTGGGGGCATATTATTGTTAATGTGGGCTGAACAGCTCAAACCAAAAGGAAGATTATCTGCCCTTAGAGACATTGGCTGGCATGCCTTATTGCTGTTAAGAGAGATAATTGTTTTGGTTGTTTTTTTTCTTAAAAACCTCAAGCAGCCATTTCTTCTGTGTTGACGATGGGCTTTGACAAAAAAAATGCGGCAATTAAGAGTCAATGCTAAAAGCAGCGGCTCTCCATTTTGCTGCAAGCATGAAAACTGAACCAAGGTTTTCCTGGCAGCAGGAATGGGGAACAGATTTGCAAAGGTCCCGAGGAGGCCCACTTGGTTCAGAAACTGAGGTTTTTTTTTCAGTTGTCAACATGATTTTTAAAAAAAGATGGTGGGTTGATTTGAAAGCTTTTGCTGTTATTTATCCTTCTTATATAGCCCAAAGTTTTTCTCTCTTGTGTTGGTCTTTCTCATCGTAATAGTAGTAGTAGTAGTAGTAGTAGTAGTAGTAGTAGTAGTAATTCCCTAAGGAATGGACACTTTTGATTGCACAAGAATAAATACATTTTTTTAGAAAAACAGCAAGATATGTTACTTTTAATTTCAGAGGATTGGGATAGGTAAATTGAACTCAAGGGCTTCCCAAACTGTCTTTTATCAGCCTGGATCATTTTGATGTAATCCACTTTATTATGCTCAATGGTTTAGCAAGAGATGCTTTCCTATTGTATCATTCTATCAGGAACTGTATTATAGATATAGTTGAAGCTAATAGTGGGTGGAGTGAGAGGTCAGAGTAGGAGGCACTTCTCTTTCAAAAATTATTTCTGGACCGATTTCTTCTGTTGGAAAGACGTTATGTATAGGTTTGGCAGGTGGTGTAATAGAGTGAGAAGGTGGTTGCCAGAGGGAGAGGCAACTCGGCTCCTGATATCATGTATGAGAGAATGAGGATGAAGATGGTGCCTCCCTAATCATTCCCAGAATATATCATAGATGTAGCTAGGAGAGTCTTCAATCTGGCAAGAGTCTGTCTATAGGTGTGAAATGATAAAGAACTCAGCTGGGAAGAATTGCCACATGTCATTCTTGATCTTGGGCCTGACACATGGTACCTGAGGTCTTCTGGGAGTTGAAGTTCACACGTGGTGGCTGATGAATTCTGGGAGCTGAAGTCCATGCATGGTGTGATGGAATGCAGTGAGGAGGTGGAGGGAGAGGGTGTATTCCAGAGGAGTAAGGAGTTACTCAATACAGATACTTTGTGCAAGAGAAAGAGGGCAAAGAAAAGAGCCTTGGTGGCGCAGAAGATAGGATGCAGTAATTGTAATTGCAGACTTCTGCTAACAAGCCAGCTGCCT
>JAOYMU010000059.1:5723607-5735371 GCA_025802295.1 Psammodynastes pulverulentus
CAACAACAACAACAACAACAACAACAACAACAACAACAATAATAATAATAATAATAATAATAATAATAATAATAATATTTAATCAACAATGGAAGGTTTTCAATACAGGGAGTCCTCGAACTACGACCACAATTGAACACAAACTTCCTAAGTGAAACATTTGTCAAGTGAGTTTACCCCATTTCACAACCTTTCTTGCCACCGTTGCTAAGTGAATCACTGCAGTTGTTAAGTTAGCCCCACGGTTGTTAAGCAAATCTGGCTTCCCCCTTGACATTTGCTGGTCAGAAGGTCGCAAAAGGGGGATCACGTGACTATGGGACCCTGCAACCGTCATAAATATGAATCAATTGCCAAGCGCCTGAATTTTCATCGCGTGAGCACGGGGATGCTCCTACGGTTGTTAAGTGTGAAAAACGGTCATAAGTCACTTTTTTCAACGCCGTTGTGACTTTGAACGGTCGCTAAACAGACCGTTGTAAGTCGAGGGCTGCCTGCCATCGATCGCATCTCGTCCACTTACATCCGAAGACGAAGATTCGAGCACGATGCCGAATCCCGAAACCGGCGGCTCCGTCTTCAAGGCGGCTTCGGCGGCTTCCACGCTCAACCGGTCCGAACTGGCAGGTAACTTCCTGCTGTTCTCCGCAGGGCCGGTTTTCTGTTTCACAGTAAGGGGTTCGACAGTCTTTGGGGTTGCTTTTTTCTTTTTATTCCTCTTTCTTGAGACCGTGGATTTCTGCAAGGTAGCCAGAGGAACAGGAGGCTGCGGTCGGTTCTGGGCAGCAGCTGCTGAGACAAAAAGAGGTCAGAAGCTTATGAAATTTCCTTTAGAAAATGACAAATTTTGCTTTCCTTCTCTGCATCGTCATTAAATCCTCAAAACTTACCTTCACCCAACGAGTTGCACAGATTCCCAGAAGGAAACAAGGATGAGGATACAGGCAATGGTAGGATTCAACCGGTTTGGGCCGGTTCAGGCGAACTGGTTGTAAAAATTCTGGCTGGTCCCATCCTCACCCGCTCCTTCTAGGAGTCCCTACGGGCCCGGTTTTGGCTCCCAACTAAGCGCAGGGAGGCCCAGTAGGCCCAAAACGAGAATGGGGTGGCCACACCCACCCATTCACATGCCCATGCAGTCACATGACCACCAGGCCACACCATTAGAGAGAGAGAGAGACAGAGACAGAGAGAGAGAGAGAGAGAGAGAGAGAGAGAGAGAGACAGAGACAGAGACAGAGACAGAGACAGAAACGGTCTGAGAGTATCCCACACAGTTTGCGTGTCGGTTTGAACGACCGACTGTCCTACCGGCTTGGATCTGCATGATCTTCCTCATAGTTTTCAGCTCCTGAAGAATGGCCTGCAGAGCTGGTTGACAATTGCAAGTGCAACAATTCGATCCGGAAGAGGAGGAGGAGGAGGCGTTGGCCGCCGGGATTTCTCCTGGAAAAAACCAAAGGAATCCACACCGTTAGCCCCTCCTTTCCCTACGCATCGTCTCCACGCGGCTTCTGGAAAGCCGTCGCTACTTGCAGCCGGCAAGCCAGAAAGCCTGAAATGAAACCTTTCCCGGTGTAACTTCGTGACAGCCCGGGTTGATGGCCTTCCTCTCCGCATTGTGTGTAAACGCACGGAGGGGACCACGAAAACCACAACTCTTGGCGAAGCACGCTGCCTCTGCGTTGTGGGGGAGCACAACGGAAGTCGCAGCCACACCTCCTTTACTTGCTTGTCTGAGAATACAACACAATACAGGTCGTCCTTGACTTAACAACGGTTCTTTTTAGCGACCGTTCGGAGTTACAACGGCGCTGGAAAAAGGGACTTAGGACCGTTTCCCCCCCACTTAACGGCCGTTGTGATCAAAATTAGACGCTTGGCAACCGATTCACATTTATGACGGTTGCAGCGTCCCCTTTTGCGACTTTATCTGAAAAGGGGGAAGCCTGATTCGCTTAACAACGGTCTAACTAACTTATCTACCACAGCGATCCACTTAACAAACACGGCGAGAGAATTCGTAACACGGGACGAAAAAACCTCACTTTAACCAACATCTCACTTAACAACAGGTATTCTGTGGTTGTACGTGTTTGAGACTAAGTGCTCTTTCTATGAGGTCCTCGCCTAACGACCGCGTGGTTCCTAATCACATTCGCGACGGCTGTAGCTAAGGGGGAGCAGTTACACAATGCTTTTTTTAGAACCGCTCTGCCCGCCAATGGAAATTCAGGGTCCCCCTCAGGATTGTAACCCCAAATTATCCGCATTGATTCTTCCTGCTCCTTAATATTCGGACGAGGATGGCGGCCATGTTTACACAAAGCCAAATATGCCGAAATTAATTCTTTTGTCGGTTTTTTTCCCTGCGACAAATATAATGCATTTCTAATGAGGGTGTGAAGATCCCAAAACAGCCCCAAAGAGAGAGAGAGAGAGAAATAATAATCATAAATGAAACATTTCTTTTCCCAGTGGGGCAGGGGAGAATTACTATGATCACAGCCATTAGCATCGGGAGAAATTATTCATGTAAATCTCCTTTATGTACAACAAATAGTGGGGATAAAGAAATATAAAGAAAGAAAACTTGCTGATATTTTAAATCAAAAGCCGAGCTGGGTTCACATCATCCATATTTATGAACTTTGAAAATAATAATAATAATAATAATAATCATCTTTCTTCGGAAGAAGATTAGAGCAGGCTGCCTTAGATCCATTTCACGTTATTGGGGTATTTAGTTTATCATTTATGGCCATGAAAGTCAGGCAGGCAGTTCTTGACTTACAACAGTTCATTTAGTGACCGTTCGAAGTTACAACGGCCATGAAAAAAAAGGACAATGTCTCACCCTTGCGACGGTGGCAGCTTTCCCGTGGTCACGTGATCAAAATTCAGACGCCGGGCGACTGACTCATATTTATGACGGCCGCAGCGTGATCCCCTTTTGTGATCTTCCGACCAGCCAAGTCAACGGGGGAAGCCAGATTCACTTAACAACCTGGTGACTAATTTAACAACTTCAACGATTTGCTGAACTTAACAACGAACTTAACAACGGCAGGGATTCATTCAACGACTCTGGCCAGAAAAGTCTTAAAACGGGGGGCAAAACTCACTTAACAACTGCCTGGCTTAGCAACATAAATATTGGTCTCAATTGCAAAGTTGGAAAAGTTGGAAAAACTTTTTAAATAGCCAGAGAAAGACGACTGGTGTCATCAGAGCTCTGATCTCCAGCTTTTCAATGCATTATGATGAGGTTCATACAACCCCCTGGAGCATCCCATAATATTCCCTCTATCTTTGATCCTCCTAGGTGGTTTCAGCCAACAAGTCAGCTGTCCTCATCATCTTCATTTAAAGACTCCATAATCCTCTGCAGGGTGGAGTTGGGGCAACGGAATGGAGCTAGCAGAGTGTTTTACTGGCTGGATGCCCATCCTGTCACCAGTGCGGAGTTTTGTTCAGCAGATACGTTCTCAGTGTGCCCAGAGAGAGCAATATCTGGGATCGAACTCACAGCCTCTTGATTGTGAGGCAAGAGCTTTCCCTCTAGGCAACCGCACCGCTCCCGGTCAACAAGTCAGCTATGTGGGCACCATAATTTCAATTTATATTTTTGTAGACGTTGGTTTTTATTCACTGAGAATCATTTTTCACGCTTATAATCATCGCATCACATCCCCCCGCGACCACGTGATCAAAATTTAGATTTCTGGGCCACTGACTCATACTTATGACCGTTGCAGCATCCCAGGGTCACGTGACTTCCCTTTTCGCGACCTCCTGACAAACAAAGCCAACGAGGAAGCCGAATTCACTTAGCGACCGGGCTGACTAACTTATCAACCGCAGCGATTATCAACTTCGCAACCTTGGCGAGCGAGGTCGTAAAACGGGGCGGGGGAGGGCCTTGACAAACGCCTCGCTTAACCTCACAAACGTTGGGCTCCATTTTTGCCTGTAAGTCACATAAACTTGGGAGTTCTGACATGACCAACCCTGCACCCAAAAGATTTCGTCTTCCTTTATGACCCGGGAACTCGGCCTAACGAAACTCCGATCAATCGTGGTTTACCGGTAGAAAAATTAAGATCTCGTACCGTTTGTGCCCAGCGCTCTGGACTGGTTCTGGAAAGAGGTTTTGGAGCGGGTGCCGTACTGCCCTGAATAGTGTCCCGTCTGGGGAGGCAATTCGTTCCAGGCGCCGCTCGGCAGCGGCTGCAGATGTCCGGGGGCCTCCGGGGGAGGGTTCAGCCGCCCTGAAAAATCATGCTCGGGCTTATTTTCCAATTGGGTCTTATTTTAGGGAAAACATGGTAGGAATGCTCAGAAGTTCTTATGAATGCAAGTCAAAGGATGGGTACCAACCTACCCAATTGTAAATGGTTTTGTAACTTTGTTTTTTTCTGAAATTCTTTACATCCATGGGTAAAGGAAAATGACAATAAAGGTTATTTTGATCTCAATCTAAAGGTGAGAACCAGCATCTTGAATTAGTCCTGAAACCAAACTGGCAACGAACACAGCTCCCAGAGCAGAGGTTTAACATATGTCCTTCTAGGGGGACATATTTAATCACTCACATCCTCGTCACATCATCCTGCATTACCTGAAGCTTCCAGATATTCAAGGGCTGCCCCATATAGAACACATTACAGTAGTTTACCTGGGACATGACCAAGACATAACTGACTATGAGCAGATCCTCCTTTTTCAGGAACACCAAAGTTGTGATACGAATGCTTTAAAAAAAACATGATATTAAAATAATATAAACTGTCCGGGTAGAGAATCCCTAGTAGAGAGAGTCTTTTGTTTGATCAATGCAAAGCTTTCTCAGATTTAACCGAATCAAAACAGATTTTCTATTCCAATTCGACTTATTTGAATAGAGAAATGTGTTGGGTGTTAATTAACCTAGCTGAGAAGATTCAGCTGCAGACTAATTATAGCATAAGAAAATATCGCTCATTTTGTTCTCACTTGTATAACATCACAAAATGTCACCAGTTGCTTTATATACACATATAATTTTGACTTAGGCGCGTAAGGTGCCTCTAACATTTGTTCCTTTGATTGAAACTGGTTTGTTGTCTGCAAAATGGAAGCAATTTGCGCCCCAGATAGGCAGTAAAAATGGAAGGAATTAAGTTTTCTCCGTTTCGGACAGTTGCAAATTTGAAGCAATGAAATAGAACGTCTTCTGTGAAAAGTCTGCCCTACTTCAATGCCGTGGTTTTTTTTTTTCCCCACAGAAATTTCAAAATAATGATCCTAAGTTAAGTATGGTGTGATATCACTGTACTGCAATGTGTCTGATATTTTGACAAATTACTCCATTCATTTACTTTTCTGTGGACAAGTTTGGGAGAGTCAAGTTACAAGTAGTTATCAACTTACAACCATTCATTTAGTTTCTTTTTCGAAGTTGCAACGGCATTTTAAAATGTGACTTATGACTGGATGATTGTTGCAACACTCTTACGGTCATGTGATCCAAATTTGGGATCTTGGCAATGAGTATGTGTTTATGATGGTTGTTCATGCGATCGCCATGTGTGACCCTTCCCAGCTGGCTTCCAACAAAAATCCAGGTTGGAAGAACACTAGATTCATTTAACAACCACATGATTCACTTAATTTTACTAATTCGCTTAACAACTGACCCCGATTGTGGTTATGACCATCTGTATTTTATTTTAAAGCAGTGACATGAAGCTTGGGTTTTTGACTGGAGCGGAAGCCCAAAGGAAGAGCTTCTTGGATCTAATCTTCTCCGAATATTTGAGATTTCAGTGTTCCTTAACTCTGGCCAGCATGGTTAAGGGAGAGGAATCTGGTTTCTCCGTTGACTTTGCTTGTCAGAAGTTTGCAAAGGGGGATCACATTGCCACTCCAGTCACTAAACAAATTGGTGGTAAGTCAAGGACTACCTGTATTTCTTTTAAGATCCATCTTTTACAGATGATGGTGTGGTTTTGTTTTGTGTTTTGTGCAACTGATTTCATAAAGATTCAGGCTTGTTTTTACCCGACATATTTGCAACTTGCTGCCAGTCTCAAGTTTCCTGATTGAGTAAAGACATTAGATACTGGAGGAGGGGGGGAGGGGAAATCCAGGGAAGGATTGAAGCCCTAAAATATTATCAAAACATTTATCAAGCACTTTACATATTAGGTGCAAATTAATTCAGGTATTCCCCCCTTCTAATCACAACTGCTTTCAGAAACCTTTTGGATAATGGAAGATAATTTTGCCGCAGCATTGTGTGGGAGAAAATAGTTATTTTAGTGAGCTTTGATTGAGCATCCATATTAATTCTCCGCACTTTGCTCTACTTAGTCAAACTGTTATCGAAATGAAATGAACACAACTTTATTATATGGCTTAAAAGGCTTTATAGAAGACTAATATCGTTGTCATTTTACAAAAGGGAAAACAGAGATGGAGCCTCATGATGATTTTATGTCCAAATAGGATATATATATACACGTATACGGTATATTGGATTCACAGAATGAAATGCAGTGAAATAGAGAGTAGAAATAAATAAACCCAGGAGAATTCTGTAGCCAATGTGGCAGCGATGCCTCTGTTTATATCTTGTTGAAGCTACCAACCCAGTGGTGGGTTCCTACCAGTGTTGCCATTGGTTCGCTGAGTGCGTGTGCACTCCCCCCTCCATGTGCATGCGCTCCCCCAAATCCCCCCCACCGGTGCACACCTACTGTGCATGCATGCGCCGATCAGCTGAGCGGACTCTTTGATCTTCTCAGTTGATCGTCAGAGGTTTTTTTTTTGCTACTGGTTCGCCCAAACCAGTGCAAACCGGTGGAATACCACCTCTGTAACAACCTGATCCAGGCAATTAAGCTTGAAAAATAAAATTATGATACCCACGAGCAATTAAGAGTGATGAAGAGGAACCCAAATCACCCCAAATACAAAACAAAAACCCGTCAGCTGCAACATCTTAACATTGCATGCTATTTATCGCCTTTTTGCTCTCTTTGGTTGTTCTTTTGATGTTTTATTAAAAATGTTTTTGGGACATGGACCCATTGCATAATAGAGGAACTCCTAGTAAGCTGAGAAAAAATTATCACTTAAGTACTAGACAGGACAAGAAGCAATGGATGGAAAGCAATCAAGGAGAGAAGCAACCTAGAACCAAGGAGAAATGTCCTGACAGTTAGAACAATTAATCGGGGGAACAGCTTGCCTTCAGAAGTTGTGAGTGCTCCATCATTGGAGACTTTTAAGAAGAGATTGGACAACCATTTGTCTGAAGTGGTGTAGGGTTTCCTGCTTGAGTGGAGGTTGGACTAGAAGACCTCTAAGGTCCCTTCCAATTCTCTTATTCTGCTAAGAAAAGTATTTATGGATCAGAAGGAATCTTAATTATGTACAGAATCTGAATAAAGTTTTTAAGCAACAGTGCACATTTGCTAGTAAATAAACACTTCTCTCAACTTGAGATATGTGCCCTAAAGCAGTCCCCCCCCCCCCCAGTCTGGGGATTAGGACTGCAATTCTTGGCATTTCTCCTCGGTTTGAATTTTTGGTAGATTAGGAAACTGGGAATTCTTAATTAAGGAATACTACTTTAAAAACCATTACTGTGTTGCATGATGCCCTTTCAAATACCTCTTTCTATCACTACTCGTGTCCTTGCCTATTAAATATTTCATCATGTTAGAAAAGAAAGGCCACCTTTTTACTACTTTGAATTTCTCGGGTTGAAGCTAGTGTGGAAGGTAGAATGGGTGAGCTTCCAGGGGTTGCCAAGGACATCTGTTGGTGTCAACCATTTATTCAGCCCACCTGTGACCCCTGCTAGCTTGTCTAGCTGGAGGACAGAAGGAAAGTCTGCAAATTGCCTTATGTAGAATGGCTGAAGACTTGGAGAAGTTTACTCTGGAAAATGAGCCAGTTTTTTAAAAAAAAGACAACGCTAGCAGTTTTTGCAGAACTTGTTTTGATGTTCCTCTGGAAAGCAGGATTTGAAATGACAGCATGGAAATTGCAAGGAAGCCGTTTAATGACTAAACATTGGGATGAAAACTCCTCAAGTGTAAGTAATTGGACAAGCTGATGGATATTGTGTGTAGCCATCGTGTGGTTGGCTTTGGTTTAGCAAAATAAATGAACTCCACCATTGTGGCTTTATAAAGCTTATGGCTTATGATTTTTGTCTACTGCATGAACTCAAGACCATTGTGATTGATTCAATGACCCACGATTGAAAGCCAGTGGCTAGACTACATAACTTGCTTCCGTTTGCGTCTACACACCCTGTAAATTGCCTCTCAATCCAGTTCTAATGTGACAAAAGTCTCCTTCTGGCTATCATAATCCTGATTTTGGACTGTTATTTTCTTCATTCTTCTGTTTTTATCCAAGCAGACATGCAACATGTTAGTCTTCATTGGAGAAATAAGGACTGTTTTTTTTCTAAATGTTCCCTCAAGGATTGAGTATGGCTTTCTGCATTCTTTTTTTAATATTATCATTAAAAATCGCTTCGGGTTCTTTTAAATGAGAATTCTCAAAATCTCGACTAATAACTAGCGGTTTAATTTCAAGATATTTCGAACCCCTTATTCAGAACAACTTCACTTTCATTCTGAAGCTGTGATTGGCAGTTTCGCCCCATGAATAATAGAGTGGACTTGAATGAATTCCCACTGTCTTTTGCCTCAGGGAGTAAAAGGCGGGTGACTCTTAAGTGTGATCCTTTGTCTGTTGACATTATTTCTAAACCTCCACTCCTTAGGCTGCGGCGATATACATATTAAATAAATGATAACTGGCCTTTTTCGTCGAGGTCTTAAGAGCCGTGGATACTTTCCAGGAGCTGAGAGGTTAAAGATCCATGAATTATTTATGCCTTGTGAGTGATTGTAGGTGTGTGTGTGTGTGTGTGTGTGTGTGTATGTGTGTCTGCATTCATCCTTCTCCACCCCCAGTCACAACAGGGTGAATGAAATGGAGGATAGCTGGCGCGATCATTAACTCAGAAGCATCAAAAATACTTCTCTGATTGATGGATGATTATTCTGTGTCTCTAAATCAGCTTTATTACAAGTTGCTGACTGAATGTCAAGTATGGAGATGCCACTCACAAACTTGTCTGCAGCTTAGCTTCATGGAATTTGGAGGGCTGGGGGTGGAGAGCTGTTTGAAAACAGAGTTCATTTTGGGGATATAATAAGAGCCGACGAAGTCCCAGTGACCTGGCCTTGGATCAAGGTTCAAAGATAAGAGCTCTGCCTCTGGAAAAAAAATGATTTGAGGATCTGTGCCCCTCCAGATGTTTCTGCATGTCATAATCCAGCATCCCTCCCAGGCAGCAGAAATTCTGGAATTGAAATTCAGCAATATTTGGAGAGGCGCTGAGGTGCCCCTCTCCTATTCCAGAAGATTCTAATTCATTGAAAGTTCTTCCTTCTTCTCTGAAGGTCATTCTCACATATTGGACTTGCTGAATATTCCTTGAGTATCATCATCATCATCATCATCATCATCATCTCCTTTCACATGAAGCACATAGGGCTGTTTCCAAAATGATTCCTACCTTCAGCAGTTTCTCCGGCATCTTTCCATTTGGCATCCTCTATCCGTAAGTCATCTTTAAACATCTAATGCCAAGTTTTGCGTGGCTTGAGTAGAATATCACTCTCATTTTTCTGATCAGAAACGTTCTCCTGTGTACCAAGTTTCAAAACATGCTTCGTCTTTGGCATAAGTAACTAGCAAACCACTGTGGTTTGCAAACTGTGTTTTATGGCGTTTAACATGTGGTGTGATGTCTTAGTCAATAAATCCACAGCTAAACAAATCATGAAGTAATTCCATGAAGCTATGGATGATTAAGCTGAGATACAATCATACAATTAGCAGAGCCGTGGTGGCGCAGTGGTTAGAATGCAGTATTGCAGGTTAATTCTACTGACTGCTGACTTTCAGCGGTTCGACAGTTCAAGTCTGACTGCCTCCAGGTTGACTCAGCCTTCCATCCTTTCGAGGTCAGTAAAATGAGGACCCAGATTGTTGGGGGCAATAGGTTGACTCTCTCAACTGCTTAGAGAGGGCCATAAAGCACTGTAAAACAGTATATAAGTCTAAGTGCTATTGCTAGAGAAATTCATAGGTCAAAATAGGAGATGACCAGTGATGGGATTCAACAGGTTCATATCTATTTGCGAGAACCAGTTGTGAACTTTCTAAGTAGTTCGGAGAACCGGTTGTTGGAAGAAATCTCCTCTTGTTTTTTCCCACTTTACAGGGCTAATCCTTTAAGGAAGGCAGGAAGGAAACATTATGGAGTTGTTTCTAGACTAATCTTGATTGCCCTGCTTACAGAAACTGCCTCTTGATTAACCCATAGAACAGCTAACGGTTCTTGGCAGGACGCCCAAACTTACTGTCTCCTGAGCTCCACCCAGTCACATGATCACCCAACCACGCCTCCCCAGCTGGTCATTAGGGCAGAGAACTGGTTGTTCAATTATTTGAATCCCATCACTGTCAGATGACCTTAAGCCACTCTGAGCTCCCAGGCAGAACCAACATTTGGTGCAGAAGAAAAAACACAGCACTGAGTTACTTTCACATTTTAAAAAAAACCCGGTATATTTCTGGGTTTATTCAATGGAAATCCCAACGAACAATATATAATCAAGGACGTCTGACTTTGGAGGGAAAAAAAAGGTGGGGAGGAGAAAGCGGAAAAAACCATCTCTCTTGAAATGTAATAAGATCATCTTCCTGATCAATGTTGTCAGTAAAACCTCCCTTCTTCCTCTTGATGATACCCAGAACAGGAAAGCAGTCCAGCTGTTCGATTGCTCTGTTTAGCGTGACCTGGAAATTTCGGTCGAGACAATGACAGCCGTGCTTGGCGCTCGTCTGCGACGGGCGCTTGGCGTGTGCCTCGTTATTTCAAGTTAATCAGAAAGATCATTTGAAAGAGGGGAGGAGGAGATGAGGGTGACCTTTCCATAACATTGGCTTTGTCAAGTGAATTACACACAGAGAAGCAGCCGACGGAACCCAGTGACAATTCTTCGGGTGCGTTCAAAGATGGCTGTAATTATTTTTTCTCCTCTGCGTTGCTCAGTGTCACATTTTCAAATCTTTTTCTTTTTCTTGTTTTTTCTTCTTTTGCTTGTAATGTAGAAATCAAGAATCATCTGCCTGTTTGGCTATGTCAGAAGAATTTCAGATTATACTAGGGATTTCTTCCAAAGGCGAATAGCTACAGCGGTTGCAAACAGAAAAGCTTGTTGTGATATATTCATACGTTAGAGGGATATCCTACCTCTGCTCCAGAAGCTGAAGGAATATATATAATATTCCTTTCTTCAACCCACCCTTTACTGCCATAGTCTTCCAGGGTTGATGGGGCTATGACTGGCCCAGGAATCACCCAGTGAATTTTAGTGGCTTCACATGACCCAATCAATGCCACCAATCTCAAGCTACACACACTGCCTTGGAGAAATTGTGCTATTTGTGCTATTATCTAGGTAAAGGTAAAGGTAAAGGTTCCCCTTGCACATATGTGCTAGTCGTTCCCAGCTCTAGGAGGCAGTGCTCATCTCTGTTTCAAAGCCAAAGAGCCAGCACTGTCCGAAGACATCTCTTTGGTCATGTGGCTAGCATGACTAAATGCCAAAGGCGCACAGAACGCTGTTCCCTTCCCACCAAAGTTGGTCCCTATTTTTTAGGTGCTTTTGAACTGCTAGGT
>JAOYMU010000059.1:5830905-5844144 GCA_025802295.1 Psammodynastes pulverulentus
TCAGAAATGGCGCGGCGCCCTTACGACGATAGCGCGGCTCCCCAGGGAGCCGCGGCGCACAGTTTGGGAACCACTGCCTTAGAGGTTAAGGAAATATAAATAACTGCCATGTTTTACTTATTTTTCATATCCATTATTTCAGATATGACTTCATAAAGATTTATATGCATTGCATTAGGGGAAGAGCTATCACGCAGTCAGTGAAGATAAACTTTGTGAGCAGAATGATTTGGTTCTTTAAAAAAAAACATCTACAGTTTCTTTAAATGAGCAGTACACTAAGAGAACATTGAAAGTAAAATGAGTACAAAAGAACAAAATAAATGACTGCATGGAAGTAAATATTCAACAAAAGTCAAATTGTTTCAGCATATAGGTGAATATACTTGTAATCTTGTGAAAAATTAAAAATTTAAAGATCCATGTCCAAAAGTGCAGTTGTATAAAAGTTTGTCATTAAGAACTAAAAGTGGAGGTTGAATTTGATAAAAATAAACCTTAATGGAAAGATTCTTCAAGTCTCTACTATTGTGTTTCAGTCAGTGCTAACTGCCATCCTTTTAAATATTTTTGATCCAAATAAATACAGTACTTAATTTAGTTCTCCAATATTTCAGCATAGTAATTGTGGCATCTAATAAAACGAATGGTTTAATGCTTTAAGTTGCACTATTTTATAAGTCTTCCAGAAAAATGGACAGTTGTCACATTAGAATTAAATACTTGTGGTTTTTCCCAATTTCCTGAAAACTAAATGAGCTAGGTATATGACCATGATAATGTACACTCATTTGATTATGAATTCCAACTTATTATGTAACAAGTTGATTAAAATAAGGTAGTTTGATTAAAATAAGGTAGTTATGTGGGCAATATTGGTATTTATTATTTTTACACTGCGCTAAAACACATAAAGAAAAAGTTTGCATAAAATACTGAGTCCCAATCTGTCTGATTTTAGCCTAGCATGTACTTCTAATTCAACCCAGTTTTAGCCTAGTATATAATTTCAATTAGCATGTAGCTAATAATTATTAATACCACTAATTGATAGTAAAGAATGTTATCCATTGTTAAAAAGAACACAGAGAATTGGTTCAACTGAATAAACTGTGATTAAATTAACCCTGAGAGTGTGGGCAACACAACCACAGTAGCTGTTATAAGCCTAATAGCTATGCACTCTTATCTGAAGTAGATCTATTTCATAGTATTTGAAACTACAAATCTAGTTGCTTTGAATCATCTAGCCAAGAATATTAGGCTGTAGAATTCTCCTTAAAGAGAAGGTGATTTCATTATTCATTTGCAGGATAGTTAGAAGCAAACAACATGTTTATTTCTTTGGAGTTCTTTGTAGGACATTGATGGTCATGTGCTATTTCCTGTATCTCTTGCCATATGATGATTTGAGTTGGCATGTCTGCAAATACTGTCTGTGGCAAAGCAGTTCTGTAGACATATTTATTTTGTTCCTGAAAGAGCGCGCTCAGAGCAGAGCCAAGACTGAAAATACTCATACTCAAAGGAATGTCTGGATATTGCTTTCCAGTTCTGAATGCTCCAGACACTTTCAGCTTTACCTGCCTGGGGGTTTCACAAGCTGCTTCCTGTAACTTTGCTATTCTTAGAGTTTGTAGGTTACAGGAAATACTGGCTACTTCCTTGTTTTCAATTACTGCCTCACCTTGTTTAGGGAAGAAATCATAGTTTACATGGGCCACCCAAGGATTAAGGCTGTCTTTCTTCCCCTCAGAATACTGGTCTTGCCTGAAAGTATTTGGTTGGTAGTGTGAGGTGCTCCACTCTTCTGTACTGTCAGCAGTGTGCATAGTCTACTAAGAATCTGCAACAGGTGTGGCTACTCAGAACATTTCCATGGTGACCTACTTCACACATTTTACTAAATAATATTTTGTTTACCATTAACTTTGAATAAACTAATCAATTGGTTTATCCAACAGGGTAAGTTATGCTAAATCAAAACCAAACAAATTACTTTATGGCTTATTGTAATATGTAAACACTACTTGTTATCTATAGGTATTGAATACCATAGCATAATGAAACCTGGTTTTCACTTCCCCTCTTGCCCATTGTATTCAACGCCTATTATATCACGGTTTTATTGTACTTCCCCAGGACTTTTCCTTTCTCCATTGGAAAACATGTCTTGCAAAATAACTCTTGCGACATGTTTACAACAGCAAATAGCCCACAAATCCCCTTGGGGTATCTTGGAGGATGTGATGTTCTGGAAACAAAACATAATGGATTCCTTGAAAAGGTATTACTGAATTAAGAAGACCTAATTTGGGAGTGAAGTTTCCACTGGCTATTCTATTGACTGAAATGTATGATTATGATTCCCCTGTCTGAGAAAAGTCATTACATAACTAGAAGAAATGATCATGGCATGGAAATATTTTCCTCTAAGGAAAATTTTAAGCATAGGAAGCTCTTTGCAGGAAAACATGACTAACCAAGGTTTAGAAAAATTATGCTTAGTGCAGAAAGAGTACAATTCTTACTAGAATTCATAGTCATTTAGTAAAATTGTTTGGCAATAGATTCAGAAAAAAAAGAAATGACTTCAAATAAGTATTATTATTACTACAGTATTATCAATGAATGAAATACACTATCACAGTTTTAGATGAGTTTAAATGGAATTTGAGAATAGATACCTAATAATATTAGCCACAATAGGTTTTTTTTAAAAAGCTTCAGAAATGACAACCAAATAATTCCTCTATGAGGAATGGTTCTTCCATTTGAAAAATGAATAGTAAAGAGAGATGCAACAAATGCCTATTAAGTAATGCATGGCTCATATAATATGAATAGAGAGGGTTTCCCCCCATCTTTCTACATGTGTTAGAATTTAAATCATCCACTGAAACTACGGTAATTGCAGAGATTCAGGATTGATAGAAAGAAATAATTTTAATGTAGTACACTTAGTAATATTGATTTGAATTTACTGTTCCTAATTACTGCTTGATTGTAAATGAATCTGAAAGGAGACACTGATTCCAGTCCAGGTTTCCACATATGTCAAGTTGACTACAGTGTGGCACAGCATGATGAACTAAATAGGCCTCTAATCAGTGAAAAAAATATACAAAACAAGCATCTATGTAGAGTTTGTCAAAAATATTATCCAGAACCCAACATTGAACTTACCAGCATTTATAGAATGGGTCCATTTTACTCAAACCTCTCCGTTCCAATGTTCAGATATAAATCATAGTATAGATTTTTATGGTCGATTAGAAATTACATAAAACAGGATCTGTATATTCTGCAACAGGAGCATTTGATCTCCAGATTTGAAGGATTGTAAATATTCATAAAAAGAGGGGAAATACAGCAAGGTCTTTTTTCTTCTTCCAAGAATCTTCTGCTTTCACAGACATGCAGTAGAGTTCTTTATCCGGTATCTGGAAACAATATGAGACTGAATCGGACAAAGAAAACAGAATTGTTACAATACAGACTGGGTGTTCATACAGAATAACTTGGCAGTTTCAGGATCCCTTTTCTGACTTCGGTGGGGATCATATTCCTCCCAAAGGAGAAAGGCTCTGATTTGGAGGTACAGTTGATTCACAATTCCAGTTGGATCAGAATCTCATCATCCTGTTTGTTTAGCCAACAGGTACACACCGGTACTATAGATGTACCTCTGGCAGTAATGGGGAGGGGAGGAATCCAGAAACAGGCTTTCTCAGACAAGCTTCCTTCTAGATGCAGGTGGTCCTACACTGGTCACTTTCAAGAACTGAAGATGTAGTTTTCCAGCTCCAACCTTTTGCAACATTATAGCTACAATACTACTCATTCAGTGACATTATGGAACTTAGTTATCTTAACTGTAATTCTGTTGAATTTGGTTGATTTTAATTCTCTTTTAATGCCTTGATCTATTGATAGCGTTATCCTGTTTATTATTATTATGAAATAACTAGGGGTTGGCAAGTAAATGGTATATGAGTGTTGGGAAATAAATTCAGTGTAATCAGGTTAAGCCTATTGTACAAATACAATCATTACATAACTAGCTTTTTCATGATGATGATGATGATGATGATGATGATGATGATGATGATGATGAATGTATTTCTACTAATGTAAACATGCTAAGGGTAAAACATACTTGGTCACATTTCCAGCATTGTTGTTGTTGTTAGTTGCAAAATCGTGTCCGACCCATCGTGACCCCATGGACAATGTTCCTCCAGGCCTTCCTGTCCTCTACCATCTTCTGGAGTCCATTGAAGCTTAGTATGCTTGTAGGAACCTTTCTAAAGAATAAGGTACCTACCATGTTGTGCTAAACTGGGAGTGGTGAGGTGGCCTAGAGGTGGAGCTCTCGCTTCACAATCAGGAGACTGTGAGTTTGATTCTAGGTAGAGGCAGATATTTCTCTTTCTCTGGGCACAATGAGAATATATCTGCTGGACAAAACTCCGCATTGGCAACAGGAAGGGCATCCAGCCAGTAAACCCTCTGCCAGACTTTGCCAGACTCCGCAAGGGATTATGCGGTCATTAAATTAAGAAGATGATAAATGCTGTCCATTGGAAGAACAATTGCCATTATGTCACCATCCGAATGAAAGGAGAGATTGATATGAACTGTGAATCTGAACCAATCTGAAATTACAGGAAACAAAAGTTGGAAATGCGGTAGAATGAGATGAATCTCCACCAGCTGATACATTCCCTTCACTTCTAAGTTGGTTTAAGAGAACAAATTATTATTACTGGGAAATATTGATCACTAGTAAGCTGTCTGTCACTCAGACTCCCTACCTTCAGAATTATGATTCCGTTTTTCAAAATGCCTGCTCTTGGAGTAACCAATATTGTTAAAGAGGCCCAAAGGGATGGGAAGAAGCACATTTGTGTATTTCTATCATGAATGTTACATCAGCTAATTAAAAGGATCACAATTAGGTTCCTTGGTTATTAGATAGTTAATGCCCCCTTAAATAATTACATTAATTACTCGAGATATAGATCAGCTACTTCAGAAGAAAGCTTAACATAGTATAATTAATTTCGAGATTGATGGTTTATTAAGTGACCCAATAAAAAAGAAAAGTGAAAATAAGCTTTCTTGTTTTGGAATATACATTGCGAGCATATTGAACCCTTTGCTCGCTCGTTCATGGTATATTTATTGCTTCATTAATGTGTGTCCTTCCTTTTATTCAGGAGCTCAAGGCGGTGAATATAATGTTATTATTTTATTATTTTTCCTAACCACACCCTGGGAAGCTTCTATGCTTGGTGGTAGACTTGAATTTAACAGAATAACAGAGTTGAAAGGGACTTTGGAGGTCTTCTAGTCCAACCTCCTGCTTGGGCAGGAAACCCTATACCATTTCAGACAAGTGGCTGTCCAATGTCTTCTTAGAAAGTTCTAGTGTTGGAGTATTCACCATTTCTGGAAGCAAGTCGTTTCGCTGTTTAATTGTCCTCACTGCCAGGAAATTCCTCCCTAGTTCTAAGTTGCTTCTCTCCTTGATTATTTTCCATCCATTGCTTCTTGTCCTACCTTCAGGTGCTTTGGAGAATAGGTTAACCCCCCCTCTTCTTTGTGGCAGCCCCTCAAATATTGGATCACTGCTATCACGTCACATCTAGACCTTCTTTTCATTAAACTAGACGTACCCAACTTTTGCAACCATTCTAATAATCTTTGTTGCTCTTCCCTGCACTCTTTCTGGAATTTCAACATCTTTTTTTATATATTGTAGTGTCCAAAACTGGAGGCAGTATTCCAAGTGTGCTCTTAGTGGATATTCTTAGGCCAGCACTTTTAAGACTAGACACACTTGAGCTGTTGAGCTGAGAGGGTGGGAGTGACCGAATTCCCCCAGGAAGTTTCCATAGATGAACATGTACTAAAATCTGGATCTTCCTTGCTCATAATTCCATCAACTTCACAACATCTAAAAACTCAATGCTATGCCATCCGCACAGTGATTCCAAGGTCTTGTTGCTTGAAAATACATTAGATTCCCCATGCCAAGTTTTTTTTCCAATTCAGAGCCCTCTATTATTCCTGTGAGGTGAGGGGGTGAATGTTTACAGAAGATTATCTCCTCCACCCCCTCAAATCCACAAATTGATGTAGCTCTAAAAGGAGGACCAGGTGCAGGTTAAAAGATGTGAACTGGACACATCTGGTGGGGAAATCAGTCTGGATTGTAGAAGATCTTGAAGATTCACTAGGACACAACCCTTTAGACATCTTAAACAACAACACACAAAACAGCACCAGGGATGTGAGGTGGGAGGTGGTGGTGGTGGGGGGAAACAGGCCAACCTGGAGCAATTATTATTTAATAGCTCACCAGCTGCTGTACCTGAGAGGCAATGCAATTTTGTGTCTTGCTAACTGCTAAGTGAATTCCCCTGAGGGAGGGAGGGGGAGTGACAAAGATTCTCTATTAAAGAATAATTGTAGCCTATTGGCCTTGCCACTTGCATCTCCCGTGTGCTACTCCACAGAGTACACCAAGTATAGTGAGGAACAAAATGGGCTTGAGATGGAAAAAGGAATGGATGCAGCATAGGCTGAAATTCTTATTTTTATTTTTTATAGCCACAGAACATCTTTTCCTTTCTCTGCACATTTTGGTTTGGGAGAAGTTGTCTTGTGATTTGACCCGTAGTAGTATAGATACAGTATGTAAGCAGCTGGGAACGATCAGGGAGCCAATTCCACAAATCTAGTAGATAGGATAAGATTGGTATCTATGGAGAGTCTCAGTCATCCAGGTCGTGGTTGTCCCAAAGGTGCTTTTTCAAATGTCAACTAGACTTTTGTTTTTCCTGGAAGACGTTTCGCTTGTCATGCAAGAAACGTCTTTAGTTTTGAAGAGCTGAAGAAGCTTCTTAGATGGGAAGCAAAACATCTTCAAGGAGAAGTCCAGTTGCCTTTCGAAAAAGTGCCTTTGGGACAAAGAAGATTGGTGCTAAATTCTCAGGGATCAAGTCCAAAAGGAAAAGGGATCAATTGTGAGTTACGGGAGGAAGAAGAAAGGATGGATGGGTGGATGGATTTCACATGGAAAACTCTTATCGGTCTCAACTCCTAGACCAGGGGTCAGCATCCTGAGGCTCAGGAGCCACATGTGGCTCTTTCATTTCTCTGCTGTGGCTCCCTGTCACTGGTCAGCTCCACAATTGATAGGGCTTTAGGTTAGGACAGGTAGAGGAAAAAGGACACCATGCTAGGTGGAGACCTTATGGTAGGGGAACCGGACTTCTGGTTGGCTCCAGAATTGAACGGGAGACTTCCGGTTAGGACTTTTGTGGCTCTTTGAGTGCTTAAGGTTGCCAACCCTTGTCCTAAACTCACCATAGCAGAGACCTTCTAGCCAGTTTGGTTTGAATTTTTGCATCCTTTTTAAAACTTGCAATATAATACAATTTGAAAAAGTGTAAGAAAGCACCTAGAACGAGCAGTTCCATCACCAACTTTTCTTGGGGTAAACTGGCGTGTTACAACCACGACTGCACAGGAGAGGACCTCCTGCAGAATCCCTTCCTCCATAAATTAAACCGTTAACTATTCAGCTGAGAGTGCATTGCATCGAGGACGTCTCGCTGCAAGGAAGTATAAATGCAACTTGCATACCAACGCAGAAGGGAAATCAGTAGCACGCTTTCCTCCTGAAGAAGCCCTGAATTGTGATGGGAAAAATCATTCAGCAACTGCTCTTCTGGTTGCTTTCAATTAGCCTTGATTGAAAATGGATTGGTCGTCTTTCTTTCCTTTTTTAATTTTTTTTTCCATAAATGGGTAGCCCATGGATTTTTAAATGATGGTAAATCAAGTCACCCCAGCAGCTTTGCCCATCACTATAGATAAACATCAGTTTTGTTCCATAAAATGCTCGTAGCTGCATTGTCTCTGGAGGACTTAATATTGGAATTGGAGAAAATATACCAGCTTTATTGATTGATTTATTGATTGATTTGGATGGATGATTTTACCAATGGAAGCTCTCACTGTTCGGCAGTTTTTAAGAGATCTGAGCTCAAGAATTAGGACGATTCTAGATAGCAGCAAAATGTTTCTGTACCACTTTATCAGTATCTAGTCGTGGTCTGAATTTTTATAGCCCCAAACCTTCCTTGGAGTTTGGGGTTATTGTTTTTGTTTTTTTTTTGAAATTTGATGCAGCCTTTGAGCAATGAGATTTTATTACTTATGACTGTGGCCATTTCCACCTCATAGGCCTTATATTGTATTGAATAGCTGATTGGTATTATTATGGCCATTTCAAGGGGATGAATGAATTGAATGTGACTTGCCCGAGAAGTTATATAACAAACTCTTTATTCAATAGCATGGATTCTGTCTTTGATAACCAGCAATTTCTTCCTATGTGGGGATGTGGCTTTGCTTTGAAATGCGTCCCACACATTCCTGGTTAAAAATGAACTACCATTTATGTAAAAAGAAGCTAGTTTAAACCCACCAAGACTTATTTTTCAGATGGCGGATAGAGATTGCCTTTGATAGTTTTTTTATGCGTGAGATTCCATCAAATTTATTAGTGCTTTGCAAGTCTTCTACGTATCTGTTCCGCACAGTAGTTGTTACTGTGTCATCTACAGCATACAGTCCTTACACTGTGTGCTGTAGATGACTCCTTGCTTTTTCCTTCTTCTTGGCTACTGGGTCTTGGATTACTTAAGATGTTTAGCAAACAACATCCATGAATACCAGCTCACAGTCACAAGTCACAATGAAATTTCACCGCAGAGGGATGCATTCAGTTATAGTTTGAACTGGAAAACTGTGAGCATCCTAGATCAAGCTACATCCCAAACCTCAAGGGCATTCCTGGAAACTTAGCATTCCTGGAAACTTAGCATTCAGACAAATCAGCTATCACTACACACAGAGAGATAAGCTACAGTTACCCACCATTGAAAAGAGACAATAAAAAAGCTAAGAAGGAAATTAAAAAAAAACAAAACAGAACACATCCTCTCCAGCAACTAACACCCAGATAAGCAGGGATTAACACCAGACAAACAATAACTTATTCAAGGAACTATCAAGTACAGGCAGGGTACTGTATATAAACAGGAGCAAACCCCACACTTACTGTTGTCATCAACACTGATGATGTTACCTAGTCAGGTAATAAAATGTCTGGAACAAACAGCCCAAGTTCAGAGTACTATGGACCCCACAATTCAATCCTGGAGTGAGTGAGTGTTATAATCTTTTATTGAAATAATCTCTTTTTTGTATATTAGGGTGTTCTTGAAACATAGAAACGTAACTTATGGCTGCTCTTAGTTAAGTAAAAAAAAAATAATATGGACACCAAAAGTGGACTTTCACTCCTAGGTTTAAACACGCTTTGGGGATGCTGTGACTGCACGGCTAAATTATGCGGAATTTAGAATTGAGATTTTTTGCTAGACTATAACCAGAAAATAGAAACCCCTGCTTTATATTTCAGTCTCTAGCAATGAATACAATCAACAGTTGCAGATGGCTTCTTTACTTTTCCTTGGGAGCAGATAAAAGAAATGGCGATCATTATAGAACAAATTATGTTTCCGCAGCCCTGATTCCAGCCCTGTAGAAAAAAAAACTCTTTTTTTTAACTTCGTTTTTTAAAGGATAAAATAATTTAGGGGTCTTGTAAATCGGTAGACATTTTTGATCTGTAGGTATGCAAGAGAGAAGTAAGCGTAGGACAAAAAGACTGTTGCAAGTAGCAGATCACAGAATCCCTTCCCTGCTGTTTCTTACTGAGATCAAACATCAGCCTGCAAAATGTAGAGGTTCTCTGCAAAATCCAGATTTCAGGTTTTTTGTTGGTTTTTTGTAAAGTTGGGGGCTGCCTACCAAAAGCTTAAAAGTCAGTGTAGGTATGTTTCCTCTCTATGGCGTATTTTTAGAAAGTTATCTCTGAGCAGCTCATTTATATTCTCTGTTTCATAGAACAAAACTTACGACCTCTTCTCCACAGCAACGGAAGCAGTGGTGGGATTCCAAAAATCTTACTACTGGTTCGGTGGGTGTGGCTTGGTGGGCGTGGCTTGGTGGGCGTGGCAGGGGGAAAGATACTATAAAATCCCCATTCCCTCCCCACTCCTGGGAGAAGGTTACCACCGGTTCTCCGAACTACTCAAAATTTCCACTACTGGTTCTCCAGAACTGGTTAGAACCTGCTCTGAATACCACCTCTGAACTGAAGGCAGGACAAGAAAGCAATGGATGGAAATTAATCAAGGAGAGAAGAAACCTAGAAATAAGGAGAAATTTCTTGACAGTGAGAACAATTAATCAGTGGAACGGCTTGTGGGTGCTCCGTCAATGGAGGTTTTTAAGATAAGATTGGAGAACCATTTGCCTGAGATGGTATAAGGGGTTGGACTAGAAGACCTCCAAGGTCCCTCTTGGTCTGTTATCAGGCATGCCAGCCTGTTAGCACCTTATTCATTTCTTAGGATAAATAATTGAGAACTTGGGAGTCTAGTAGTTCAGAGAAACGTCACCGACGGGCATTTCTCTAACTATTCTCCTTTATGTAACTGTACCTCCTCTGCAACGGCATAACCTAAGCTTCTAGTTGCTTATTCCTGCATTATAAGTAGAATGATATTTATGAGAGCAGCTCAGTGGAGGAATCCAGAGAATTGATTCCATTCCAATACTTTTTCTCCTAACTAAGCGAGTGGTCAGCCAATGTTCCACCCACTTCCTGTTCTGTTTATTTAGGTTCACGTCTCACATGTTGTGTTGCGTTGACCCAAGACCACAAGTCTATTTTGGAAAGTTGTGAGCAGGAAAGGAAATGAGCATAGAGTGGATACCACACCAGAGCCACAATCCGACTCCAGCTTTGGATTTTTATTTTTACGTTTGGTGGTGTTGCATAGCTAGTAGCTCTGTCCTTTTGAAGCCTTGATTGATATCTGTTATAGGTTCGGTTTTCAGTAGCCCGAGGCTGTCAGCCCTCTTGGGTTCTTTATTGCCCTCTTGGGTCGATCCATAGCAAAGTCTTGTACAAAAAATTCCTGCGATATAACTTTTTCACCTTTTATTTGAAAAGGTCTGACTTTTGACTTTGTTTACCTGTTCACCTGGAACATAGCACTGCTTCATCTGCAGTTCCTTCTCTGCAGCAGACAAACCAAACCAAAACAGCTGACCCTTGAGGTTTGTTTTCTGAGTAAATGATTTTTTTTTCCCCAAACTAATTCTCAGGGTTTTTAAAGTTTATTTCTTTACTTGCCTCCTATTCCATTGTTGAGCACTTTAGATCCTTAAACCACAACTCCCCATGCAGGCCTACAGGCAAATTCACCCAGAATACACGTCTTTCCTACTGTGTGCCTTTTTGTAGGGTTTCCCATCACAATCTGGAACACGGTTTTTGGGTGTGTATCGCAAGATTTGGAGAGTCACGTAACCGGATGTTGGTCTGGGAATAACCAATCAATAGACCAATGGAATTCTCTCCAGTGTAGTGGTGCAGTTGGTGTGTTGGACAAGGAGAGGGAGGGAGAGAAAGAGAAGGAAAGACTTTCCAGATTTGTTCCCAGTACCCATACTTGGTGGGTGACTATCTCTCACATAAAGTTACCTTATCTATATATATAAAAGCGAAATCCACTCACTCATCACGAAATCTCCAGAACCGTAGAGCCTACAGACTTGAAATTTGTCATGTATGTTCCTCTTGGCTTCAAGGTGCTCGCTAAGAAAGGATTTTTCAAAAGGACCATCAGATCATGAGTAATCGTTATACAGTAATTAACACACTCTGATGTTAAGGAGTTAGACTTTCTACTCCCTCTCCCCACCTGAAAAGAATCCTGTTCCAACTGCCACTTGCCTCACATTCCGTTACCTCAGTTCAAACTGGCAGACATTCTACTCCTCCACTCAGGAGCAGCCTGGGGCTCCTTACAGTACTAAACATTGCTACCTCACCAAAATGTCTACGTCTTCCACCTATAGAACTGCTTCCACACTCAAGGTGGTGGGAGAGATATTCCCTTATGAGTTTCAATCACTAGCCACCACTGAGCCAACGATTGTGAAGCTGGCCACATGACCACAGAAGCATCTTCAGAACAATGTGGCTCCCTAAGAAATGGCGATGAGCAGAGTGAGACATGACCAGACTGGAGAAATCTTTACCTTTTTACCTTTTTAAACCTAACCAATCAATTAAATCTAGGTAGCTCCAATAATACTGTATATCTTTAGGTCTGGTCCTAGTTTTTGTGGTCAGGAAAAATAGTTCTTGACCATATCTCCCTTGAGTTGTCTTTTGTTCAAACTGAACATCCCAAGTTCCTTCAACCAAAAGTCAATCTAGCCAACTTGTAAACATGAACTGGGGGAAGTTACAGCCATTTATTCTTTGCCTCAGGCACCAAACATTTCTACGATTCTATATTTCACTTGTGCACGGACACCAGCTCTCCGCCTGGAGTTGTGCTTTGCCCTGTCGTGGTTGCGCATGTTAGAATCACAAAGCTAAGGAGCTGAACAGTAAATGCCCCTAGTCATTTTTTATTATTATTATTATTTTTATTATGTTGGTCCTTGATGCTGTGAAGAATCTGGAACGTTCCCAGGAGTAACAATTCAGAGGCTGCCAAACTGTCTAAAAGTTTGTGTTTCTGTCAGCTGTAATCTATGCACAGCCCCTGTGGGTTGTCTGCTCCTCTTGTGGGCAGGAACTGCAAATTAAGCAAAAATGAAACAAGCCTGACTATTCTGCTAAAATATTCTTCCTTTAAAACAATATCTTTGGGGGATCCGATGTGCTGGGTTGTTATTTTATTTTTTTTAAGTCCTCCAAAACTCTGAAGCTAATGTTTTATATCGCAGGGGAGAAAGTGGGAAGGAGCATAAGAAATTTAGCCTGAATATGGATTCATTAGCATACATTTGTTGATGAAGGGTCATTAAAAATTCTATTACAAGGTTGGCAATTATAGCCACACACTGGCAATTTTTTTAATTAACTGTGTGGATTTATTTAACTCTCTTTTTTTCTGGTAGTGCTGACCTATTGCCCAGCAATACGTATTTGTGCTAAAGCTGTGATAGATGAGATAATTCTTCTGTAAAATGTTTGTAACATTATTCTCAATTGTGCATTTTTCATGGATGGATGGATGGATGGATGGATGGATGGATGGATGGAAAGAAGGAAGGAAGGAAGGAGTA
>JAOYMU010000059.1:5856983-5871766 GCA_025802295.1 Psammodynastes pulverulentus
GCATTTACAACTTCTGGAGGCAAGTTGTTCCACTGATTAATTGTTTTAACTGTCAGGAAATTTCTTCTTAGTTCTAAGTTGCTTCTCTCCTTGATTAGTTTCTACCCATTGCTCCTTGAGAACTATCCTCGTTTAGATCTAATACATTTTTGAAGTTTTCCAGTCCGTACTGGAAATGAAACGGTCCTTATGAATAGTTGTTACTGGGGGCGGGGAGAAACTCCCCTTAAATTAAATCCAATATTTTTTTTCAATGACTGTCTCCATGAATTAAGACCGAGGATACACACTAAAGCAGCTTCTTGGTAGTTGCGTTCGGGAGTTAAGCAGTAAAACAAGACTTGATGGAGCTAAGGGTGAGCAGGAGAAAGAAATACAAGAAGAACAAAAGAAAGACTCTCTTTTTTTGGTTTTTTTTTTCCTTCATGAAAGGATGAGCTCTTGACCTCTCAAGCTTGATCACGCAACCAGACCTTTTGTCGGGCACATTGATCAAAGTGGCGCACCTTTAGCGAAAAACAGGCTTAAGGAAGGAAGGGTGAATTGCCTTCCCTGGATCATTGTAATATAATATTTTAATTATGCTTTTCAGTGCACATGGCATAGGGGGCCCCCACAAGACTGCCTAATTAACCAGGTTGTTCAGCTTTCAAGTACTATCAATCAAAGCCTTGCTGGAGATGTCTGGAATCCTTTACGGAGATTAGAATATGAAGGAGAAATAACTTTGTTATTTAACGTAAAGGGTCATCTGTAATAACTACCTCCTGATAAGCAAGACTTATTAAAATCTCAAGTAACCCTGGAAGGTGATGATTCCCGATCTCAAAGCTGCTTATTTTTATTTTTATTTTTATTTTAGTTGCCTATAAAAAAAAAGTCTTTATTTCTCCGATCTCATTTTCTAACATGAAAACAAAATGCCGCGTCTTCCAACAAAGAGTTTTGTTTAAAAAGAAATTGCATTGTACAGATATTATTTTTGCTATTGATTATCTTCGTTTTTGCCAGGCTGACTAGTTGGAAGCGGTTACCAAAGGATCTGTCTTGTCAAAGGAAAGCATCATCATTGCAAACTAGCCAATATTTGAGGCAAAAACTCAACCAAGAAAAATAAATAAATGTTTCATACGAACCCAGGTCTAATGAAAGCACCAAGCAAAGCCAGTCTTGATTGTCTATCTAAGAAATCCAGGATGCAGGGGTGGGATTCTACCGATTCGGCCCGGTTCAGGCGAGCCGGTAGTTCCAACAATCAGCTGTTGTCTGTGCTTTATTTCGGGGTTTTGCAGCTCAGCTGATTCGCATGGCACAGCGGATTGCCATGCGTCAGCTGTTTTACACTCTGAGGTTGCAGCTGAAGGTGAGTTTCCAATGCTGCACGTGCTCACCAAACCAATTTTTACACTGGTTAAATCCAGAGGTGGCATTCAGCAGGGTCTGGCCAGTTCTGGAGAACCAGTAGCGGAAATTTTGAGTAGTTCTGAGAACCAGAAAATACCATCTCTAACTGGCCCCGCCTCCATCTATTCTCCGCCTCCCGAATCCCAGCTGATCGGCTGGGTCTTCTTTGGTTGCCCTGCACAGGAGAACAGAGTTGGAAAGTAGGTTAGCGGGGATGGGGAGGGAATGGAGATTTTACAGGATCCTTGCCCTGCCATGCCCAGCAAGCCATGCCCACCAAGCCACGCCCACAGAACTGGTAGTAAAAAAATTGAATCCCACCGCTGGCTATATGGCCAAACTTTTCAGACTTATATTAAAATGATACCAATATTTTAGCCGAGGAGGGGGCATCTAATGGTTTGCCATCTTATTAATAGAGTTGGTTGACCACTAAAATCATCAGAAAAAGGTTACGTGGCCTAAAATGGAAGAGTATCATTTTGCACTTACTCAAGGGCACATGGACACTGTAGTAACACCTCTGCTGTGGAACACCGTCCACTATAAAATTTGATAGGGAACCTCTATTCACATCTGTGGAAGACCCATTTCTTCACTCAAGCCATCACTATATCAACGTTGGATGACTGATTTTCTTGTTTATTTCCCTCCTTTCCCTGTCTTATCCCTTTAATGAATGTGCCTTATATTGTTTAAATTTATTGTTTTCATTACGGTGCTGCATTTTATAATTCTACTGCCAAGAGTCTCAGGATGCACCGTATGGAAAGCAGTATGGAATGATAATAGACGATATGCATGCTTCAAGCTTTGGTAGCCCATTCTTCATGCGACTAATATTACTTCCCAGTGGGAACAAAACAGTGCCACTCGGCTTCAATTTAGAGCTCACGTCACTGCTTCTATTACCCCCATATTTTTATCTGTCCCCTTCCTGTGAACTTTGTGTAACCTGATGATGCTATCTAGGCATAAGTTGGGAATGAAGAAGTGTACTTTTCCAAAAGGCAACTGAACTTCCTGGGGTTTTTTTCCTTCTCATCCAAGAAGTCCTTTCAGTTCTGAAGAAGCTTCCTGGATGAGAAGTGACATGTTTTCAAAGGGAAAAAAACCCAAGAAAGTCCAGTTGCTTTTTGGAAAAACACCTTTGGGATAACCATGACCTGGATGGTTGAGAATCTCCGTAGACAGTTGGAGACAAAGCTCATTCAATTATAAGAATGAGCAAAACCAGCAAAGGCAGTCGGGTTGATTGAGCATGAGTTTGGTTGTAGCAGTAGTTGCTAGAATAATTCCCATAACCATCTAAAAAAAAAAAGAAGGCATAACATTAAGTTTAGAATCTAAAATATTTGTCACTCAGAGAAGGTTCTTGATGCTCTCAGAGATCTGGTCTGAGATCCTTGGTGCTGTCTAAGCTTGGTTGTGTTCTTGCAAGCATTTCATTACCCAACTAGGTAACATCATCATGTACCTAGATGGCATCAATGGGTTGCAAACCCATTGCAAAAATAACAACAACAACAACCAAGCTCAGAGAGTACCAAGGATCCCACATGGAAATTATCTAATTGTACCATGAAGCTCTACCAAAACCTGGGGACCCTTTTGCCACTTCTGTTAGTTTGCACATTTCAAGAAGGTCAAATCGAATCAAATCTCTATTAAGGTCATAGAGCAGCATAAATAGTATTCTCCAGCATTCTAAATAATAATACAGCCCATTGTCAAATGGTTTTAGCCAAGTGAGATACCAAGGTGAGATTGGATGTCCACCGTGATTTGCTCATGCATTTCTTTCATTCCGAGCTATAAGTAGATTCGTTGCTATTGGCCAATATTCTCTGACATCATAGAAGAGGATAGACAGATACCCAGGGATGTATGATTGATACACTTCAGTGTGTGTGTGTGTGTGTGTGTGTGTGTGCTTTAGGTCCACCATTTGCCATCAGGAATAATTCTACTGCACTGAGCCTTAAAGCCTTTCTAACTGCTGCACTGAAAACTTAATAATGCTTTCCTCAAGGTCCTTACAATTATTATAAACAACGGTGTACTTGTGAAACATGAAAGATATTCTCCATATTTTACTGTAGGATATTGGGTTTTTTTGAACAAACCCTCCGAAAGCTTTCACAGCAATTTAAATTATTCCCATTCTGAAGATGTCTTTTGGAAATAATGAGTTATTTCTTCTTCTTCTTTTTTAAAAAAATGTAATAATAGGAAGGGGTGACTGTCAGCATATTGAAGCAGATTGTGCTACTTCGGTGTGTGTGTTTTCTTTAAATTAGAAAAAAAATCCTTAAATTAAATAAAACCCTGTAGTCCCTCAGTTGTGTATATTTATCTTCCAAATCCATGATGCAGTGCAGTTTTGCAGCTTTTAATCCCTTTGAAAGGAGAACGGAGCTTCTGATGAGGAATTGTTATCCCTCGGTATAAAAATAAACATGATTAGCTTCAGTCATTCACTTAACCTGCTTGTAATTGGGAGAATCTACTGTACGTATCCTGTAGTTCAATTCATACCGTAGACTGACACATAATTACAGGACAAGCGGTCCTATCTCTGTTAATTACCATTGTCACCATCGATCCAATTAACCAGGATAACTAGCCAAACGGAAACGGGAGTCATCAAAGCTTTGTTGGAAATCCTTCTTGCTTTGGAGAGGAGGTTTGCTGAGCGCCCATCATTAAAATTTGTTCCAGCTTCTCAAAATAGGAGACTTTGAAGTAAAGTGATATTTTTTGTAGCATATTAAGGAAACCCTCCTCCCCCCCCTCGTGATGGACATCCAGGTGGGGAGGGGGGAGCAGTGGCAACATCTGTTGTGATGGTGCCTTCAAGGGATGTATTGTGAATGTAGCAGCTTTGAAGATGGGCTGTGTTTTCCTTCGCCGGTGATGTAATGCCTTCCCTCGAGCTAAAATAAATGTTCCGCCAAGGAGCGTGAAGTGTCATCCCTGCCCCAAGGTGAGTTTTAAAAAGTTTTTTGATCTGGCTGCACAAGGACGTTTTTCTCCAGGCCTTTGATTGGAACTCTTGGGAAAAAAAATGTCCTCTTGCGAACAAAATATTTTATTGCTGGAGATAAAAGACGAGATCATAGCCATCTATCGCCTGTCCTCGGCTTCCATTTTATATTCAGAAGCCAACTGTAAGGACCACCGTTGAATCCTCCAGGACACCAGAGAGTTCTGGAAGAGATTGTGTGCGTGTGTGTGTGTGTGTGTGTGTGTGTGTCATAAACTGTTCTGTTCTAGGCCTCCCCAAAAAGCACTAAGTCAATTTTGAGTCCCGGCAAAAATCTCTTTTATTACATTAATGTGAATTTATTTCATTCACAGTCAGCCAATGGCTTGGCAAACAGTCTTGCAAAGGTATACTAATTAGCTCAGACCTTTATCAATTCTGGAACACTGCCCGGTAAAATTCTACACTCAGTGCTGACAAGGAAGGGCTGGATTATACAGACAAATCTTCATGAGGCTGGGACAAACGGATGAACGAGCGAGTTGTTTCCTGCAAAAGCCGCCTCCCCTTTTGCTTCTCTTTTAATCCTGATGGGAGGGGCCATTCATCATCCACCTGTGGCCTTATTCCCACGTCGACCCTGAGTTCTTAATTGTGCCTTCCTTTTGGCAGCTCTGCGCATACGCAGGCTGGGAACCGGTTCCAACTGCTCCCCCGCCTCACTGCTATCTGAGCCCGAAGGCAGCTGATGACTGCCAGCCTACCCTGGCCCCATCTCTGCCTCTGATGCAGATCCCTCATCCGAGCCTTTCTCAGCCTTCAAGACTGGCCCAGGTTCCTCCCCAACCTTCTTGCTATCCGACTCTGCTGCCAGCTCCATCAGCTGCTGGCGAGCCACAACACTTATACAACTTTGTCATCCAAGACACAGAGAGCAAACAGAGAGCAAACAGGGGGGAAATGTGAGAAATTGAATGGCATTTTCCTCCTTCCCCTCCTTTGAAATAGGTCGTGCATGCCCTACCTATAAACCAGGTTGTACAAGATGCCAATGTACCAACTTTTACAGCTGTCCCTTTGCCTGTGAATTTAATCGTCTGTAGGAAGATAGCAAGTTAACTCCTGGTCAGATTCTCTCTTCATTTATCTTAATATTTTTCTACACTGTCTGGCAGACATTCTCCAGTAGTTTTTCCTAGCTCTAGTGGATAGTAAAATCAGTTCTGGGCACTTTTAAGGCACATGAAGCCTTGATTTATGTAACTTTGGTTTTTCCAAAAAGACAGAAATTTTATGGGGGGAATCTGTTTCTAATCAGGTTAAACGTTGCAAGTTTTCACTGATCAAACCATTCCGTCCCACATCTACATTAGTTGCATGGATGGGAAAATAGACAGAAAAGTTCATTTTAAGTGGATATTGTCACAGTGGGTCCTTACATCGCAACAAGTAGTTTTAAAATACATTCAGCCATTCTTTTCCTCTGAATGCTGCTCTTTGCTTTGGGGTCTATTCATCCGAGCCAAGAACTGCATCATAAAATTGGAAAAATATAAAATGTGAAAGATGGCTGTGTCTGGAGACCAGTGGTGGGATTCAAAAATGTTTACTACCGGTTCTGTGGGTGGTGCTTGGTGGGCGTGGTGTGGCTTGGTGGGCGTGGCAGGAGAAGGATACTGTAAAATCTCCATTCCCTCCCCACCCCACTGACCTGCTTTCCAGCTCCGTTCTCCTGTGCAGGTCAACCAAAGAAGACCTAGCCGATCAGCTGGGACTCGGGAGGCAGAGAATAGATGGGGAGGCAGAGTTGAAGGATACTGCAAAATCCCCATTCCCTCCCCACGCCACTAACCTGATTTCCAGCTCTGTTCTCCTGTGCAGAGCAACAAAAGAAGAGCCAGCTGATCAGCTGGGACTTGGGAGGCAGAGAATAGATGGGGCGGGGCCAGTCAGAGGTGGGATTCGCCGGTTCTCCAAACAACTCAAAATTTCCACTAACCGGTTCTCCAGAACTGGTCAGAACCTGCTGAATACCACCTCTGCTGGAGACCTACATCTAGGAAGGTCTATCAAATGTGATCCTGAAATGTGATCCTAACACCAGCAAAACTCTGTGAGAGAGCTAACCAAAGAGCAAACCTTGCGTATTAAAAAAAAAACCCTATCTGTGCCTTTTTCTGATTGAAGCTGCTTTTCCTTCCTCTTTTTGATCAAACTGGGCATTGTATTAAAGCTTCTGCCCAGATGCCTTGGGATTTTCTAGCTTTTAAGACGAGATTGACCAGACCTTAATGGCAAGAGATCTTCAAACAGATGTTTTTTTGCAATCTAGGAGTGTCCTTTGTAGAAAAGTTGCCCATAAGCACTTCTCCAATCGATGCGAAGACACCTAAACGTAGCAGTTACACAGAGATTATATCAAGTCAGATAAACATGATGGGGTCGGTATCATTGCGTTGCTCTGTTTCTCAATTCCATTCTCAGTGAAGTTGCCCAAAAGCTCTAGGCAGGATTTGAGCTAATACCGAATCCAATGCTTGTCCTTCATCTTAACTCAGAATCCCTGGGATCAAGACGATGTTGGATGTTCCAGGAGATGCTAAGAGCCGCGAAAGGTGGAATTGTGTAAATTGTGACACAGAACCAACCTCCCTCCCTAATTAGCAACAGTCTTGAAATAGAAATTATTTCATAATTCATGTAGCCAGGTTTCAGATCCCAAACCCAAGAGGAACACAAGGTGAACCTTCCAAGGTGACTCTTCCAACTTCCTGCACCTAGAGACAGAATTGTGCCAGGTTGAAGTCTTTGCTATTTGCATCTACACTGTAAATGGCTTTTTATCTCAGGCAATAAAAGGAGGAACTGCCTTCACCCTCTTTCTCTCACGCTTAATATCTGAGCTGAATTGCCTCTTACCTTTGTAGAATGCAACCCCTCCCTCCTGTGAATACATTCCATCACATACTCACACCTTTCTCCTTTGAGATCCCTGCCTTCACCTATACCCAACCATCATTATTAGTTTTATCTCAAGGATCTATTTACACTCTGATGTTTCTCCTGTCCAAAACTCTTTTCCTTCTTACCCATCTGTCCACCTGTCATTGAATTTGTTGATACCATTGTCCGAGTAGCTGAACAACTGCATGGTGATCTTCCAGAGGTCCCAGAAACCAAGATAGCCATGGATTCTATCTTCACAAATTGTCTCTTGGATGGAGAAAGTTTAGCTCCTCTTAGTCTCCATGTAGTTTGTTTTGGTACTAAGTTCCGTCTTTATGCCTGGCTTCAGAACAAAGCCATCGCTCAGGGCTAAAACACATGTTCTGCATTTGGAATGGTCAAGGGTTAACCCATAATCTCTCCAGTTTAAGTTGCAAATGCCAGAAAAACAGAATAGACACTATTTGGGCTGCTAATCAGAGCAGATGTTGTCGAGCTGGATAACCAAAATAGTTTGACCTACTAGAACGTCCTGTGTTCCATCACAGATTCCCTAAAAGACAGTGACATCGTGCTATGTGCATTTGCTCGTATCAAGGAACATAGTTTATATTTTGGGGGGGATAGTTTGGGAATTATTTTGTTGGTTGAAAGAATAAATGAGTTGGGAACCCACCTTTGGTGTGTTCAGGATGCAGAGAAGACTGAATGAAGATGCAGTTACTTCTGTTGGAAAGGCTTCTGTACCTTCTCCACCTATCTTTAGACACCAGATGGTCCACGAAAGAGCCATATGGGAAGCTCCAATCATGGATAAATGTCCGTATCTGCAGACAAACAAACATATGGCCCATTTCGGAATATGAGTTCCTTTTATTGACAAGGCCATAAATGAATGACTCTTGGCATCTTTCAAGGTTTGTGATGCACCCTATTTGTTTGCAATTGTGTCTATTGTGCCGGGGGAGAGCAAATATATGGAAGATAGTCATCATGAGGCTATTTGCACTATTGTATATTGCACAGACAAGATAGAAAAACCTGCGCATGGATTTGAGAACAAACAAAAGTATACTGTCAGGGTTCCAAGTAATAGACCCATAGCAAGTAAAACACCGAGGCAGGTAGATTCCTCAAGGAACAGCTTTATTGGATATATCATATTGGCACAGATCTGGTGAAAACTGACTCTGAAAGTTCCTGCGGTTTTCACCTAATTAAAAAATAAAACTTTGTCATTTTCTCCAAACAATCAGTCCCATGGTCCAATCACGGCACTGTCTGGTTGCCTGGTGGCATTACTCCGCCTTCCACTGACCAGGGGTGAGAACGTCCTTGGTTCCCAAGAGAAAGTATTTTGTTTTGACCACACAACTCCAGCTATCTCTATTCCCCCCTCCCTATCCCTCAGCTCCAGCGTGGCAACACTGAAACTGTCAAGATGGCCTCAAGTCAAGTCAGTTTCAGGGTTGACATAATCGATATCATCAAGAGAGTCAAAGAATTGAAATGGAAACGGATTGGTCTCACATAGCAAAAAGAATCGAGGGCAGGTGGACCAAGGCAGTCATAGAATGGATCCAGCTTGATAAGAAGCATTCACAAAAGGGACCTAAAACAAGATGGATTGATGACATCAGCAAGTAATCCCAATTGGCAAAAGAAAGCTTATGGCCATATTGGTTGGAAACATGTGGAAGTAGCCTTCTTCCTACAGTGGATAGGATAATAGCTAAAATGATGATGATGATGATGATGATGATGATGATGATGATGATGATGATGATGATACACAGAGGTGCTCACATGTGGCATGAAGTGATTGATGGCAACAGTCCATCTATTCTGCAATTTGGCAGTTCGAATCCCACCAGGCTCAAGGTGGACTTAGCCTTCCTTCCTTCCATCATCGGTTAAATGAGGACCCAGATTGCTGTATACTTTTGTTTGTTCTCAAATCTACTGTGGAGCGGTACATAAGTCTAAGTGCTATTACTATTAGTCCTAATTCTTAAATCAAAGAGAAAAATAGTGACGTGAAACAGGAAGAGGAGACCTATCTGGTCAGTCCTACGCAGCCAAGGAAAGAATGGAGCATTTATTATGTTTATTTTGAGGAGACAACTTTAAACCCCTCCATAATACACACATTATAAAAGAGGAGCCCTACTTCTTAAAGAGTTTATATAGTGAGAGCTAAGGGGGGGGGGAAATTTTGCACGGATAATTGGCACTTTATGGATAGATGAGGTCAATCCAAAGTAGCTGGTTGCTTGATTCATTGGGTGTTTTTTCAATAAACCTGACCAAGTAACAGAGTTCCCTGGCTGAAAATTTACTTTGGAAACAGCCCAATGTTATTTAAAAAAAAAAAACAGGGTGGGGGGCTTCAAAATGTGACTTTAAAAAATTGATGCACTAAGACTGCAATTTTGGGATACTTACTTGTATGTTGAGCATCCTGCGATTTCCAACACAAACCAGTTCCAGACAGAAATGCATAAGGTCTGTCTGGCAAGAAAGGAGCTTTGCAGGAGAGTTGAGTTTTGTTTTGCTGGTTGTGGCTGGGCTTGCTTGCCTCCAACCTAGATGTTGCATTTTTAGGTGTGAACGAACTGCACCGATCAATCGTCAATTGCTCAAGTCAAAACAACATGCTATCAACAGTTGCCGTTAGGTGAAATCGCTGTGCTTTACTCTTGGGATTTGGGTTTTGCAAGAGGGATGTTACTCTTGGGATTTGGGTTTTGCAAGAGGCATGTTCTGAGGTGGGTTCCCCCCCCCCCATAAACCTATTTTCTTCTTGTGTTTCCAATTTCCCAATTGTCTGAAACTTACTGAGAGATTTCTGCATTTAAGAATTGTCCGCTGCATTCGTTCTTTGAACATTGTAGTTTTATTATGGCTATTATTCCACTATTATGGCTATTAATTCCCTCCCTTCAGGATTGATTTCCCAAAGATTGCACATTCTTTGTTTGTTTGTGTCTTCCTTCCCCTCCTTCTTTTTCTGCATTACGATTAGGCCTGCGACAAAACGCTGCATAAAATCAATCTTGGTGTGATGTATGATTGTGTTCGGTTTAGGGGTGTTGAGAGGAGGGGAGAGGAGGTTACAAATGTCCCTGGGTACATCACGGGGAAAAAAAACAACGCCGTTCCCAAGGAATATTGATGTAATTGTGTTATATCAAGAAGCACTTTGTTTATTTGCTTTTTCCGGGGTGGATGGGGAATGTGGAAACAGGAGAGGCGAAGGAAATGAAATGTGCCAAATGAAGATTCTTCCAGTTCGAGCATTAATTTCACAAGGGCGTTAAGATGAATTGGAATCTGAAAAGAACGAACAGGTTCCGCGGGTGAAAATTTGCAACCTGGCGCAGCGTTTTTTTCTTTCGGGGATTTTGGCCACGGTTCTGTTCCTTCCCATTTTCCATCCGGTTACCGGTAGTCCTGGAGTTACGACCATCATGGAGCCATCATTACGGTCGTACGTCGTAAAGGTTGTAAAATGGATCTATCACATCACCGACCTGATTTTATGATGAGTTTTTGGGCAGTGGTCCTTCCTTAAATGCGGTGCTCGTAAGTGCAAACTCTTTGTTTGCCAAAACTCAGAAGTAAATGCTGCTTTGTGGCAAAACCGTCGTAAAACACAGACATGTGACCGTGGGGCAGGGCAACGATCAGAACTTCAGATCCAGGACTTATGACCTGGACTTTCTCAGGTACATTGACACAATGGTGTCTAGGGCTTATTCAAGGAGACATTTTGCAAATGGTCAGGAAGCACGCGACGAAGGTGCTGTAAATATGGGCAGAGAATGGTTTCCTTTGTTAGGACATTGTTTCTCAACCTCAGGAACAATGTCTGGACTTCAACTCCCAGAATTCCCTAGCCAGCTAGCTGGGGAATCCTGGGAGTTGAACTCCAGAATCTTCAAATTACCAAGATTGAGGAACACTGGTTTGAACCAGGGGTTTCAAACTCGATTTCATTGAGGGCTACATCAGGGTTTTGTTTGACCTTGGGGTGTGTGTGGCTAGGGGGAGCGCATGGTCAGCTCAACATTGATGTTCAGGATGCGAGGGGTCTGTAGATATTTTCACAGCCCTCTTTTTGACTCGTGCACCATACAGGTCCTCCACGGAAGGCAGGTTGATAGCCATTGTTTTTTCGGCAGTTCTAATTATCCTCTGAAGTCTGTGTCTGTCTCATTGGGTTGCAGAGCCGAACCAGACAGTTCTCCTGCTGCTGCTCTTCTTCTAACAGTCAAAACATTAGAGCCAAAACCAGCTTTTTCCCAAAAAAAGGAGGAACAGCCCAGACCACAACAAGGAGCTGTTCTCTCAGGCATAGCTGCTCCCTTGCATTTCTCTTGATGGCTCCTGGAGAAGTTTATGCAAAAGAGAAACTCTGGAGAAACTGCCAGGAGGCCCGGTAAGGATTGTTGAAAGGAATTATGAGTAGAGTTAATCTACAGCAGCTTGGGTCATGCTCAGGTCATGACAACTTGGTTTCACAATCCACGTACCATGTCCTGGTCCTGCCAAAACACGTACTCTCCTCTCCCGTCTTAGTGTTTCTTCTTCTCTGCTGACGGGTTGTAGCCAAGAGTCCTGATCCTGCAGAGATGTAGGGAAGGTAGTTCATTTCTAGGCACGTAGTACATTGGTGAGGTAGGAAACAGGTCAGATTGTATCTTGCGCCAAAGATCAGGACTGTATTTATTGCTCAAGGCTATACACAAGAGTCAACTAAATCTCAACACTAAATTGGCACCCGGTTCAATGGAATTGAAGGGAGATTTGGATTAGACCATTTTTGGGAATGTCATGACTCTAGGCTGATGACACACTTAAATCCAGCACCACCTCAAGCTCTGCCTGCTCTTTCTACAGATTGGGATATACCATCTCGCCCGAGCTGGGGTTATTACTGTCTTTTTAAGTGGTATTCCTTGTAACGGGAAATGGGTAGGGACAAGATCAAGAAATTGACAGAAAAATATGTCCTTTGATATTTTTTTTAAATGTAGTTAAGGTAATTTTTATGGCTGGCTGGGGAATTCTGGGAGTTGAAATCCAAGTTGCCAAGGTTGGACACCCCTGATATAGCTGGAAGTGACATTTTATCCATGTAGCAGAGACATTCTGCCATTCAGCTGTTAACTCCCTCACCAATTGCCAATATTAAAAATAAATATGGGACTACCCATTGGTAGGAAACACTGTAATACGATCTGACCATTGACCAAAATAAAATCGCTCACTATGGGTTGAGCCAAAGATTAAAGGTTCAAGTGCTCGCTTCTGGAAGGGGTAGTAGAGAGAAACCTTTATAAGAATTCATTTTTGGTCTGAAAAAAACACCCCGTACACGGTCACTCAACTTGGGCATTGTGATTCCGAGTAGCGTGCAATCAACCCAAAGCAAAACAAGATAAGCAAATTCAATTAAAATCCAATCAAACATTAATAGGCAATCAGAAACGTATTTTTGCATACCCCTCTGGATAGGGAAGCGGGAATATATTGTCTTTTTGAAATCCAACGGTATTGGAGCCAACTGGATTTCAGGGTGTCCCAGAAGGCAGACATCACAACAGAAAATACCGTGACCCCGTCTGCATTACGATTCGGCACTATTGCAACGCCTTACGGTTTGTTTAATTTCTTCTCAATCAAAGCGGGCTCTATTTTTCAATCTCCTATTTCGGGGAGCTTGTGAATTTGTCAATAAAGGAGGATATATTGGTAGCTCAGGGTTGAAACGAGGGGTCCTTGGTGCTCTCTGAGTTTGGCTGTTTTCTTGCAGGGGTTTCATGACCCAAATTTGGCATGGATGATGTTACCTAGTTGGGTAATGAAATGTCTGCAAGAAAACAATCAAACTCCGAGAGCACCAGCTTGTGAATGTCTTTTGCATTTCCTCTCAGTGATGCTTTCAAGGTATTTTTGTCCCAGGAGGTGCTACTTAGGATATGATTTTTGTCTATGATGCCTCTGTCTATCACTTGAAAATCTTCTTAGCTGTCTACACTTTGCAATCTGAAAAAGAAAGAAAGAAAAACCTCTATGGCAGTGATGGCGAACCTTTTCAGCACCGAGTGCCCAAACTGGAATCTGTGTGCATGCACAGGCATGTGCATGTGCCGGAGCACCAGAAACCCAAACACCAGCTGGCCGGTGCACGCATGCCTGTTTTTGGCTGCTTTTCGGGCCATTTTTGGCCTGAAAACAGCCTGAAAACAGCCCCAAAATGACCGGAAAACTGCCCGGAAAACATCCTGAAAATGGTCCAGGCAATAGCCTAAAAATGGCCCCAAAACCAGCCTGAAAATGGCCCAGAAATGTCCTGAAAACTGCCTGGAAAACAGCCTGAAAATGGTCTGGAAAACAGCCTGAAAACAGCCCCAAAATGTCTGGAAATGTTCTGGAAAACAGCCTGAAAATGGCCTGAAAAACAGCTGGAAAAACGGCCTGTTTTTTAGCCATTTTCCAGGCTGTTTTCTGGCGCTCTGGCACCCGCAAAGACCAGCTGGTCAGCGCACATGTGTGTGCCAGAAACCAGAAGAGCAGCTGGTGACGGCTCGCGTGCCCGCAGAGAGGGCTCTGTGTGCCACAGGTTCGCCATCACAGCATTATGGGAAAAGTTCCTTTATGATGATGATGTGTTGGGATTGAACAGAAGTGCCGGAATCTGCAGTCTACGAAAGAGAGGATTTGATCACTAATAATAGAGTTTCATTACTGAGGACAAGAATACCGTGTTCTTCCCTGAAATCCTCTTTTCCTCCGGAAAAAAGAAACACACACACCTTACAAATGTCCATTAGTTTTCATCAAAACACTCCGCACCTTAGGAGGCCCTGCACGGCAATAACCCACGTGATGCATATCCACTGATCAAAGTGTGGCCTGCGTGTGTCAGGCACTCGGACAACTCTGTTCCAGGCTAATGGGGAAAAAAAATACTTGAAGAGGGAAGATTGGTATGCAAGGAAGCCTGATTGCACAACTCTGCTTTAGGCTACAGTTTTTGTCTCCTCGTTCTTAGTAATGCAATGGAGGGATGAAACTTGAGTAATGATTCCATTATTGGCTTGCCTTATTAGCCGTTCCTTCACTTTCATGTTGAGGGTGGATTTTTCCACGGTTTTGTCTTTAATTTGTTGTAGGTCTCTTGTGCAAATTGCTCATCCCAACAACGGTGGTTTTTTTTATTATATCTATGTATGTATCTATGTATGTCACAATCGGGAGAGAGAGGGGGTTTAAAAAAATGCCCCAAGGAAATATAGGTAGGAAGTGACTCATCCCACCAGTAACTTGCTTTTTCAAAAGGCAACTGGACTGGTTTTTTCCAAGAAGGGGAAGAAGAAGAGGAAGAAGGAAGAAAGAAGAAGGAAGGAGGAGGAGGAGGAGGAGGAGGAGGAGGAGGAGG
>JAOYMU010000059.1:5946122-5956161 GCA_025802295.1 Psammodynastes pulverulentus
TACTCTACTCTACTCTACTCTACTCTACTCTACTCTACTCTACTCTACTCTACTCTACTCTACTCTACTCTTATTCCTTATTCCTTATTCCTTATTCTTTATTCCTTATTCTATTCTTATTCCCTATTCTAGTCTAGGCTAGGCTAGGCTAGTCTATTGTACTCTACTCTTATTCCTTATTCTATTCTTATTCCCTGCTCTACTCTACTCTACTCTACTCTACTCTCCTCTACTCTACTCTACCCTGTTTATGATTCTGTGGGTTTATTGCTGTGAGCCCCACAGAGGGCCATGAAAATCTTTTAAACAGATTCAGCGTTTGCACATCTTTCTTTTTAACCCATGCTGTTCCTACAAGTCAGTCTGAGCGATCTTGATTGGAGGCTTGGCTTTGTTTGCAAGAGGATAGGCCTCAAGCCCAGATTGTCTACTCCGCTTATCAGCAGCCCAAATACAGCACTTAGAACTGGGTGCAAAAGATATTAAGCATTTCCAGCCAGGAAATTGGAGTTAAGTGCCAGAACTGACTGTGCAAAAAAATCCCTGACTGAGTTATTTCAGGTCAGTTATTGTGTTGTTGCTACAGTATTTGTTCAGGAGGGGAAAGCAAGTCGGCTTTCCTTTCTGATCTTCAATGTTATTACTACACACACTCCGGTGTCAACCTGTGGCTGGAGTGGCTGACAACCTTTCATTTAGGGATCATTCTAAGTTACAAGGGCACTGAAAAGAGTGAGTTACTATCATTTTTCATGCTTACCATTATTGGAGCATCCCCATGGTCATGTGATCAGAATTGGGACACTTGGCCACCGGCATGTAGTTGGAAGTTGGAAGTTGGAACAGCTTGCCCCCAGAAGTTGTGGGAGCATCATCACTTGAGGCGTTCAAGGAGAGATTGGACTGCCACTTGTCAGAAATGGTGTAGGTGTCTCCTGCTTGGGCAGGGGGTTGGACTGGATGACCTACAAGGTCCCTTCCAATTCTGATTATCTGCTTGTGGTTTATTTATGAAACCATTCTGAAGCACGCCATCTTTTAGAACATGTGTGAATCCAGTCCTTGTGTAAGCACATCTCCTCTGTAGTCGAAGTGGTGATTTCTTCCTCTTATTTTGAGCCCTGTGGTTAGTTATTGGTGTTACAAAAATCCAAAATCGAATGTATCAAGAGACAGAAATAAGGTTTGTGTCAAATCCATGACTGCCAAATTTCTTAACTATTTTTCCTTCCCCTAGATTGCTAGTTTTTTTTTTTTTTTAGTTTTTAAAATGAGGATAAGAAATAGATAGATTTCTCTATTCCTTTCACTATCCGGCAAAGAATAATTGCCAGTTGAACATGGATTGATTGTGGAAATTCTGAGAGCTTTATGCATGCCTGGGTTGTTATTGTTGTTTTAATGTAAATAAAATGTATTAACACCATTGTGCAATTGCACAACTCACAGATGAAGGCTTCCTAATTACTATTTTTGCTCCATTAAGAAACAAAAGTGATTACATATCTGCTCATTACATATATCTGTTAATTCTAGCCTAGAATGTATCAACAGGACTTTTCCCAGTTGTAGAAATGAAAAGGAAATTCCCCAGTAGCAACTCTGGAATTTGTGGACAGGAGAGCATTTATTATGGCAAAGTATTTTTTTTATTTACTTATTTATTTTGGTCTTTAAAAATCTGACATCCAAATTAAGTCATCCCAATTGTTGATGCTGTCAAAAATTCCTGGGAGGGCAGCCGATTTGTTTCTTCGTTTCTGATAAGCTGCTACGGTTGCCGTTAAAATTCATCTAAGCTAGGTTTTATGAAGTTGTTACTCTGCTTGGTGAGTAGCTGCCAACTTCAGGCTAAAAGGAGAAAATATGTTGAGATCTTTGTTCCCACGTTCCATGGAAAAACAGCTGAGTGAAAAAAAATCCCGTTGTGAACCTTATCACACTGTTTTCCAGCCCGTCACTCCTTTCCCTTTTCATGCCTTAACAGTCATCCCACACAGCTGTTCACAAAAGCCTAGGGTTTTGTTGTGTTTGTTGTCGTTGTTGTTGTTGTTTTCAAAGCTGAATCCCTCAAAGAGAGGGAGATAATCAGAGTTAGAAGGGACCTTGTAGGTCATCTAGTCCAATCCCCCCGCACAAGCAGGAGACCCTACAGCATTTCTGACAAGTGGCAGTCCAATCTCTTCTTGAAGGTCTCAAGTGGGAAGCAAAGATGCTTCTAGTTTATTTATCTATTTTTATTTATTTGTCAAGCATGCATTGGATAACAGATATAAGTAGAAACATAATTATGAGTGCATGAAATGGATACAAAGAAGAGAGAACATTAGGACAGGGGACGATAGGCAGGTTGGTGCACTTATGCACACCCCATACAGACCTCTTAAGAAAGGGGTGAGGTCAATAGTAGACAGTCTGAGGTTAAAGTTTTGGGGGTTTGGGGAAGAAACCACAGAATCAAGTAATGTATTCCAGATGTTGACCAGTCTGTTGCCAAAATCGTATTTCCTGCAATCAAGTTTGGTGCGGTTCACTTTGAGTTTATATCTATTGTGTGCCCTTGTATTGTTGTGGTTGAAGCTGAAGTAGTCCTTGATGGGTAGGACATTGCAATTCGTCCTGGAGGTCCATTTCCATGGAATCTGAAGGACTTGTGGTTGGTCTATTTAAGAGTAAAGAAAGTTTTCAGCCTTCTTTTCAAAGGTTCCAGAAAAAAACGTGTAGAACCAACAGATTGTGGCATATTAATTTCAACATTTGCAATGTGGGCATATGGTTGGGTGGGGGTGGGGGGGAGTGAGGAGGAGATTGTTTTGAAATTTAAAGACTTGTTTTGCCTCTAACAATAGACTGTCAAGATGACTTCCTAAGGTTGCAACTAACTATAATTTACAGGCAAAGCAAGGGGAAAACAAACATTGCGATCTGTACCACATCCAGGTAGGAACAAATCTATTCCCCAACTTTTTTTGTTTTCCAGTTGCAGTAAGCTTTTGTTAACTAAACCAGATTAGCATTTTAACAACCCCAAAGTGAACTTCCACCATTCTTTTATCTTGGACGCTGTATGTGTTGTTAAATCCATCATCTTGTCTTTGGCCACACCAAGCTATTGGCTCAATAACCCTTTGGAGGGACTATTCATTGTGAACAATGGAGCTGGCAGCAGCCCTTTCTCCGCCCCCTCTCCTTCTATGCCACTGGCAGCATTGTCTGTCTTTGAGGACTGAAGTTAACATCCAAAACGGGATGTTTCTTTTGTGTTTGCGGGGTTGAGTCACTTGCTCCAACACAGCTTAGCAGGCACACCTGCAGAGGAATAGAAGCGAGGTTACCAATAGCTGCTGGGACATCTGGCACTGCCAAGCTCTCCGAAGGGGTGCACTTATTGATTTGTGACATTTGTCATTGGCTTTTTTTGTGTGTCCCAAAAAAACAAATCCTCCTTCCTCCATCTGATGCTATCCAGATGTAACAAACCCTGCTGACTTCATCAGCACGGCTGGTTTAGTGAAGAGAAGGACCAAGGGAGACAGGATAGCAGTCTTCCAATACTTGAGGGGCTTCCACAGAGAAGAAGGGGTCAAGCTATTTTCCAAAGCAGCTGAAGGCCAGACAGGAAATAATGGATGGAAACTGATCGAGGAGAGATTCAACCTAGGAATAAGGAGGAATTTTCTGACAGTGAGAGCAATCAGCTATATGGAACAGAAGTTGCCTTCAGAAGTTGTGGGAGCTTCATCCCTGGAGGCTTTCAAGAAGAGGTTGGACTGCCATTTGTCAGAAATGGTGTAGAGTCTCCTGCTTGGGCGGGGGGCATTGGACTAGATGACCAATTCCCTTCCAATTCTGTTAGTCTGCTAATCCTGGGATGATGGTGGAATTGCGGGGTTCTTGGTGCTCTCTGAGCATGGTTGTTTTCTTGAAGACGTTTCATTACCCAGCTAGATAGCATCATCAGTGTTACAAGGGAGTAGGTCTTGCTCTCTTTTTATATACTAGTCTGGCTATATCTTGTCAGCATTGCTGAGAGTGTTCTTGGAGATTCTTTGATTAGGCTGTTGTTTACTGTTAGCTTGTTTGTCTGAGTTGGTAGTTCCTTGATTGGGATATTGTTTATTTCTTGACTCTTGGTCTAGTATTAATCTTGGCATTAATCTCCTCCTTCCTTGAGCTTTGATTGCTAGCAAAAAAGGTGTTACTACCTAGTTGGGTAGAGAGACATCTGCAAGAAAACAACCAAGCTCGGAGAGCACCAAGGATCTCATAGTTCAACCCTAAGCTACAAATATTCTCTTCTATGATGGTGGAAGTTGTACTGGAATCCAAAATATTAGAAGAGACCAAGTTGAAAATATTTTTTTTCCTTGTATACATTTAAAATAAAGGAAATTTTGCTGAACCAAGTGAAAAGCTTGTCTAGACCAGTTGGATTCCTTGTAGAGTGATTGTGATCATCTAAGAGGCTTAGAAGCAGAGCCCCCACCTCCCCCCAAAAAAATCTTACCTGAGTCACCTAGCAACTGGCATTTGAAGTCTTGCATTCTGGAGGCACCACACTGCCATCTGTAAGCATTGGTAGATCTGTCCTCCACTGACATCGGATGAGTTTCCTGAGCAAATCCGGGTGGGATTATATTCTTCTTAATGCCTTTGTTTTAGATTAAGGCTTATAAATCGCTGCGGGAAGTGGGAATATTGGATTAAACTGATTTGGATAAACTGGATCAAGTATTTGATGGCCACCGTAGACAAAGGATTTTCTGTGTTGATGAGAATTCCAAATATAAACCTTTTTCCTCAACTGTGAAAAGAGGTTCCAGCAATATTACTCAACTTTCATTTTCTCAACCACTGTAGGCCAGGTGCTTTCTGAGCGTCTAGGAATTCGTCTCTCCAGAGGACTCAGGAACTAGAGTTCAGTAAAGGGAAGACAGTTGGCAGGGAAATGTTGGGGAATGAAGGTAAAGAAGACAGGAAATGAATCTTAATCCTGAATTAATTGGCTCCCAGCCAAGTCATGAAGTTGTCATTGGGCTGTTAACTTGATTAGAAATTGGCAAAGAGCTGGGATAAGTCATTAGACCTCCCTTTTATAACAGTCTCTCTCTATATATATCCCTTTTATGTAAAGCTTTCAGAGGTTCTTCTATAGGTTATAATTGATTGAAAATCCGGTTCTCCTCTGTCTAATCCACATATTGAATGTGGCAGTGTACTTAGATGCTCAAATGCCTACACCTGAGCAGGTAGATCTTGAGTAGTGTGGTTAATGAAACCCATGAATGAATCCCATTATTTAAAGTTGAGCTATTTAAAGTGATATTTCTATCGAAAATAGACAGCCGTTCTTTTAGAAGAAAGTTCTTTAAAATCTGACTTACAAGCGGTCCTTGTACGTATAACTGTCAAAGCATCCCCATGGTCACATGATCAAGATTTGGGGCCTTGGCAGCTTGCCATGTATTCACAACCGTTGCTGTTTCCCAGGGTCACGTGATCGCCAATTGTGACCGTCTCAGCCAGCTTTCAACTAAACTGATTGTGCATTATTGTTTTTTTTTTTTTAAAAAAGAAACACAAAATTAATGACTCCAACGGTAGGGAAGCTAACAGCCCCAGCAAACGGGTGACTTTCGTCCTGTGCCAAAATATTTCTAACCCATTCTAAATTAAATTGCTTTGATTTAAGTATTTGTCAAAGTTTAATTTACCGTAGGACTTTATTTTATTTTTTTACTTGGGTTGCTGGAATAAATCCTCTCTTTCTTTCTTTTTTTGCAAGCTCAGAACCTGTTGTAGTTAATGATGCTACATCACCGAAGGTCAATTTATTATTCTTTAGAGGGAAAAAAAAAAAGAAATTACAATCCAGATCCATAACTGTTTGGATTTAAGTCAAAGCAACAAGACCAGACCAAGCAATAGATACCAGACTGCAAGAATGAATTGTTCAGAATCATACAGTCTCGGCAGTCAGTACGTCTTACAACATGAATGACTAAACAGATGAAGTAGACTTTGGAGTGTGCAAGTAAATATTAGTCACTCCATCCAGGTCTTTTCTCCTGTTCAAAGCCAATCCTAATGCACTGCCCTGACCATTTTTGTGTGTTACTATGTAAATAAGAACAGCTTTCAGCTCTTCCGAAGAAACCTTCCCTAGATAATGCTTCTTGAAAGGCCTGCCCATAGATTAGTATGATTTTTAAAAATCACTTTTTATGCTGTAATATTTGACAGACCTCTGGTGAACCTTTTCCATCATTCTCTCCAGAGAAAGCTTGTGAAAAACCAAATGTTCTCACTTCCAAAGAGTAAAATCGATAAGCAATGCATAAGGCTTGGGGCTAAGTCATCAATTATGCTTCGCAAGCCATTATAGTTGAGTGTACTCAGTACACTAAACCGAAACCAATTCAATCATTGGCCGAGTAGGCATGTGGTCCCACCTCCTGGGCCACGTTTTATGATCCAAACTGTCAGTCACCAGCGAGGTTCCCAAAGGTTCGGTATATTTCATTTGCCTTGGCCGACTCGGTATTTATTTTCAGATTGTTCTTTCTGAGATCACAGGGCTGGTAGCAAAAAAAAAATGTAGTAGAGACATTAAAGAACAATAAACATTTCCAGTCCCTGGAAATTTCAAGTGCAGAGATCAGAAGAAAATGAGAAATTGGAAGGGAAAGCAAAACAGAGGGATGGAATCGTGAACTGACACAGCAGCACAGATTCAGATGAATAATGCAACCTTAAGAAAAATTGCTGATGGGCAGAAGATGGCATAATACCCTCAAAAGAAAAATGCACGAGGATGAATCAACTCTTCAGTGGTGAAATTTCTATGGATGTTTCATCCCTTTGGTGATGAAGTTCCTAGCCAGTTATTCTGGTTTCCAACAGAACCCTGTTTTATGGTGGAATAAGATAAGAATAAAACAAGAAACACCACGGAACAAGAATAAAATAAAGGTATCCCCTAGGAAGAAAGAGAAGAATAGGAGGAAAAGGGGAGGGAAGAGATTTTATTTTATGTTTTATTATATCCTACTTAGAAGATTTGAATAACTTGGGCACTTTCTTAAAAAAGTGATAAATGACCTTGAAAGAAAATTGAGTCTTTGCAACCCCCGTACCTGTTCATCTGCATTTTCTTCCATAAATTACCCATTTCCTGTGGCAGCAATAAAGGATGAAAAATAGAGTAAAGAAGAACTTGACTTGCAAAGGAATATATTTTGGGGGAGGGTGGTAGAATGGACACACATCTCACCCCATTATGCAGTGCTAGGGATTCGAACCACCAAACTGCCGACCTTTCTGATCAACAAGCTCAACATCTTAGCCACTGAGCCACTGCATCCCCTGAGCTATATAGCAGTGGAAATCCAATGCTTATTGGGGTGGAAACCCAGCGGTAGACTGGAAGGTGGTAGTATGGGGACTAGGCAGGGTTAGAAGCACCAAAGCATGGTGTGGGGTGACAACCCTACATTCTGAGCCAGTGTGAATTTTTCAGAAGGGACCTTTCCCATGAAAACACTTCCCTGCCTTGTAGCCTTTCCGAGGCTGCGCCTTCCTCTCCACTCACCGGAGTTAAAGCCAATGAGGCAGTGATATAATTGGCAGGACCTGCCTTCTCATTTGTACACAACTGAAATAATAACCTCTTAGACATACTGCAGCCCTGGAAAGAACAAGCTTGGTATTGTTCCGAGAAACACATTCACTCCAAAGCGCAGAAAAATCATCTGGCTTGCCCAGGCTTACATCCCAGCTGCCCAAACACCGCCGTTGGCACCGGTTGCCGAGGTAGACGCTCTTTGCTAGTTTGCCACCTACACTGTGGTGGGTGGAAGAGTGTACGTGTGCATAGAATGTGTCAACGGTCTACGGAACAAACCAGGAACCAGGGATGGAGAGAGAGAGAGAGCGTGAAGTTCAGCTGGTCCCTGAAACCAATCCTTGTTACCTTTTCTTTCCCGAGTTGCGGAATAATCATGGGTCTGTAATTTTTGGTAATTGGACTACTTAGATACAATTTTGTCATTTTTGACAGCAGATGAATCCCTGTACCTATAAGAAAGCGGATGGCGATGTGACTCCAGATTGCGAGTGGGTAGCAGTGCAGACTTACAGTGTCTTATTTATTTTCAAAACAAGCCAACGAGTGATATTTTTATAAGTAGAAAATGAGCGTCTAGGACACGGGGCTGGCCAGCATGTTTCTCTTGGAGGTGCTAGATTTTTTTTATATTTTATTTTATTTCATTGCAAACAGAAGTCTTTGTAATGTACGTAATAAAACTGTAAATATTTACCACGGTCCCTGCTGTAGTCTCAAAGCAATCCTGTCCATTTTCACACATCCTTTGGCTGGAGAGAGAGAACAAAACCCTGAAGTCATGTGATCTCATAATGGGAGATGCTTTACAGATATTTTTAACCATATGTTCTTTTTGGATATTAGGAGAACAAGCCGATCGTATTACCCATTTTGCTGAATAACTGGATTTCCTGCCACGGTCAGAGTGAAAGCTTTTGGCTGTCTGGCTTGATTTAAGACTTTAAGATTTCATGGATGTGTGGTGGCAATTAAATCTCTTGTAACTTCAAGAAGCACCGGATCTTACATTAGGGACCCGTTTTATGTCCCATTAATCTCTGACTTTAGTTACAATTGAAAAACAGACATTTTCTTACCAAGGATAGTTTTATAAGTAGCACTTCTGGTTGTTGTTTATTCTGCTTTTGTTGTTAGATTTGGCCTACTTAATAGCAATAGCACTTAGACTTATATACCGCTTCACAGTACTTTACAGCCCTCTCTAAGCGGTTTACAGAGTAGGCCTCTTGCCCCCAAGAATCTGGGTCCTCATTTTATCAACCTCGGAAGGATGGAAGGCTGAGTCAACCTTGAACCTGGTGAGATTCGATCTGCCAAATTGCAGGCAACTGGCAGTCAGCAGAAGTAGCCTGTAGTACTGCACTCTAACCACTGTGCCACCATGGCTCATGGGGGCATGAGAATATTTGTAGCTCTGTGTTGAACAATGGGGTGCTTAGTGCTCTCTGAGGTGAATTGTTTTCTTGCAGATGTTTTATTACCCAACTAGGTAACATGATCAATCAACTTGCATGAAAGGTTTGCAAGTAAATAACCAAGCTCAGAGAGCACGAAGGACTTAACATGAGTCTAACACATATAGTTGTGTGCAATTTTTTTTAAATAGATCTGCATACTGACAAAGTCTGTTTCTGCCTATAAATGAAAACCAACTTACAGTATATCAGTGGGAGCAAAGGTCAAACTTTTGATTAAACTTTTCCTCGGTTGATTCATAGAAAATGTTGGATGATGTATTGGATCGCTTTCCAGAATAGATCTCTTGTACTGTCCACAAAAGGTTGACCCGACAGCAAATAGATACCAGCTTCCTTCAAAGTTTAGCCATCCTATGAGCCGGTCGTGTGTATGGTCCTGATTTATTTTTTTCCCATGTCTCAAAGTTCATGCTGACAATAGTTGCCCCAAGTTAGAAGACCTTGTTTCCATAATTTTAAGACTGGAAACATCTCCAAAACAGAACCATAAATCCCAAAATAGACTTAATACAGTTTTTTTTTTTAAAAAAGCAAAGAATCCAAGTCCAAGTTTTAAACAAAAATCAGACAATATTGGATTCCACACCAACACTTAGTTCCTGCCTATAGCTACTATAGTTTGCACTGTTACAATTTTCACCCTCTCTGGGAAATGTTAACTGCCACCTCCGACCCCCTAAATGAGACTCCTATAGCCTTCCCTATTCAGATCATTACAAGATGAAATGCTTATTCTCCAGGATTTGCTTTTGTTTATTACCATTTATTCTCATTAAAACGGTGCCTTCCTGCATCACGGGCCTTGTTTTGATGATGTAGCAAGCACAATGTTTTCCGGGAGGCTGCTGTAGAGATCAGTGGGTTGATGGAGAGAGAGAGAGAGAGAGGGAGGGAGGGAGGGAGGGAGGGAGAGACAGAGACAGAGACAGAGAGA
>JAOYMU010000059.1:6134688-6145803 GCA_025802295.1 Psammodynastes pulverulentus
CCCCTTACACACACACGAACCAGGCATTTCTGTCGACCGTTCTCGTGGGAGGAGCAGAAGTGAAATTCCCAGAGACTTACCTCTTTCTTTCTATTTCTTTTTTTTTTTTTTTCCCTTTTAAGAAAATCCCGATTCGGATGACGCGCGGCCCAACTTCCTTATTATTATTTTATATATATATATTCTGACAGACAGGGCAAATCCCACCTCCGCCCCGCGCCCATTGGGTAACGGGGGTCCCCGCGCGCCCATTGGCCGTTGGCGCCGCGCGCGCCCATTGGTCGTTGTTGCCGCAGGCGGGTTTTCCATTCAAAAGGAAAAAAAGCGCGGGCTTTCGGAGCATCTCTCCGTCTTCTTTTTCCCCCCCTCAGAATTGGCCGCCTTTTTTCGCGCTGTTGCCATGCCCGTCTCCACAATAATCCCCGGAGAATCCTCCAACGCCAGGCTGGATATTCCCAACGGTGACACAGCTTATCAGAGCCTGCGCTTCGTCAAGCTGACCGAAAACGCTTTTGCGCCTTCTAAAGGATCTTCCCGGGCGGCGGGCTACGATTTGTACAGGTAAGAAAAGTTTTCTGTGGAGATTTCAGGCCACAATTGTCCCAAAATTGTTTCTTTTATCCAAAAAAAGGCAGTTGGATTTTCTTGGGTGTTTTCTTTGAAAATGTCTTGGCTTCTTCTTCTCATCCAAGGAGTTTCTTCCGATGAACGGAGGAAGCTTCTTTTGGAAGAGAAGTGAAACGTTTTCAAAGAAAACACTAAGAAAGTCCAGCTGCGTTTTGGAAAAACAAACATTTGAGACTTTTGAGGATGGACATCTTATAGTTTGAATCCGATCTTTAATCCAAAGAATTAGTCAATGCTGCATTGTTCTTTTTAATGACGGGCTGTCAGTATGTGTGAAATGGGCAGCTATATGAATTCAAATAATCAATATTGAGCTGTTTGTCTTTTTTTTAGAGTGTTCTGCGCTAACCTATAAAAACACGTTTTTCTCCCTGTACTTTTCCAAGCAAATAAGACTATACTGGTACAAATAAAACAATAATTCGTTCATTGGAATCCAAGATCCACCTGTAACTCCAATCTGTGAGTAGTCCTCGCTTAGCAACCTCAAATTGGGACCAGCAGTTCTGTTGCTAAGCAATGGTGTCGTTAAATGAGACGTGTGACGGCAGGGACATAGTTTGCTATTTTATTGCCCGCTTCTCCATTGGTTTTCCTTATTGGAAGCCAATTGGAAGCATGCAAATGGCAATCGTGCAATTGTGGATCAATGCAACAGCCATCAATTCTCACCAACTGCAAAGTGCATGAATGTCAATCGTGATGACAGGGACACGGTTGTACCGATGGTCCTTGACTTACAAGCATTCGTTTAACGACCGTTCAAAGTGAAAAATATGACTTGCGGCCGTTTTTCACATTTGCAACCTTGGCAGCATCCCTGTGGTCACGTGATCAGAATCGAGACACTTGGCAACGGACTCACATTTGTGACGGTTGCAGTGTCCCCCGGGGTCACGTGATCAGCTTTTGGGACCTTCTGACAAGCAAGGAAGAAGGCAGATTCATTTGACAACTGTGTTCCTAAAATTAACCCCTGCAGTGGTTCAGTGGTTAGAGTGCAGTATTGCAGGCTATTTCTGCTGCCTGCAATTTGGCAGTTCGAATCTCACTGGCTCAAGGTTGACTCAGCCTTCCATCCTTCCGAGATGGGTAAAATGAGGACCCAAAATTGTTGTGGGCAAAAGGCTGACAACTGAATAAACTATAGACAATAGAATAGAATGGAATGGAATAGAAATGAATGGAATACAATGGAATAGGCCAAGTGTGATTGGACACACAAGAAATTTGTTTTGGTGCATATGCTCTGTGTCCATACAAAGAAAAGGTACATACGTCAAGAGTCATATATATGACACTTAGTAGTAGTCATAGAGCTGTAAAGCAATGTGAAGCGATATATAAGTCTAAGTATCTATTGCAGTGATTCACTTAAGTGGAGAGAAAGTGAGACAAAGCTCACTTAGCAATTGTCTTGCTTAGCAACATACGTTTTGGGCTCAATTGTCGTAAGTCGAGAACTACCTGTGTATTTAAAAAAGTGTGTAAAAAGGAATGATTTCTGCATACAATTTGAACTTACTGGTTTTCCCCCGAAGATACTCATTTTTTGTTTGTTTGTTTGTTTGGTAGTGCATATGACTGTGAGGTCCCTGCTGTAGGGAAAGCTGTTGTGAAAACAGATATTCAGGTTGCCCTTCCTACTGGTTGCTATGGTCGAGTAGGTAAGTTGTTAAACAGAAAAATTGTAATCTTATAGGTTTGCTAAACCTTTATTTGTGGAAAATTGGAAAGTAAGTCATAATTAACACTTTTTTCTTTCTTTCTTTGATTTAAGCTCCTCGATCTGGATTAGCTGTAAATCATTTCATCGATGTTGGTGGTGAGTAATTGTTTCTGAATGCCATTATATCAGGATATGCGTTTAGCTGCTGCAGCATAAAATGCATATTTCATCATTCTTAATTTAGAAAAAAAAAAGTCTTGGTGAAATAAATTGACAGGCTCCAAAATGTGGTTTTGCTTATTTACATTAATTTGCATATTTGATAAGAAGGCAGTCAGTACTGTACTCTTACTTTTTGGGAACAGAAGTATTGAAAGATGAAATGTGAGTTTTCTTTATTACATAAATAAGCTCCCTATAATTTTAGTGAAGCTAAACGATGGAACATATGTTCTTTGCAATAATTTATGATCAAGTTAATTAAAACACATCTGTTGAAGCAATTGACCATGAACTAAGTTCTGCAGAACTATATGTTAGCAGTTGGCTGGATACATTTATCCACTGCATATATTTATTTCAATTAAGCAATGTTTGGAAACAAACATTTTCAAACTTCTTATTTTTAAGGAATCTTCACGCTGATTCATTTGTTACTGAACTTCTGAGCTAATAAGACTAAGGTTCTACTAAATGTAGTAGATTTTAAGCCATGCCTCCTGCTTCATTGATTTTAATCGAAATTAAGTACAACCAGAGAGTAAACTGCTACTGGATTAATACTCTTACATGTATCATAGAAATCTATTGCTAAAGTGAATTTAAAGCAATATTTGCAATATATATCCTTACTTATTACAGATATGAAAAAGAGTAGTCTTCACTTAACAAATTCCTGTGCAAATGGTGAAATAATCTTTTGTGCAGTGGACCATAACCAGTTGCTTTTGAGGCTTGCAGTATAGCTAACCTGGTTGATCTGCTAGTGGCTTTTTTTCTCTCTGTGTGTGCCTTAATTGAAGTCTCCGTTCCCTCAACCGATTGTTCTATTTTCTGGACAAATGAGTGCCTATGCTTCTCCAATCACACACCATGTGTGTATGTATGTGGTGTGTGTGTGTGTGTGTATTACATATATATTCAGTCTGAGAGTGGACTCAAATATACAGTGAAACATCTACACTGTTGCATTTTATTTTATTTTTACAGCTGGAGTAATTGATGAGGACTACAGGGGAAATGTTGGTGTTGTATTGTTTAACTTTGGAAAGGAACCCTTTAAAGGTAAAAAAAAAGAATAAAGTTAATGTTAAGCTGATACTTAAATTTCCTGCTTTTAAATTAGAATATACATGTAAAAGGAGAGTGCTGATCAGTTTTGTCAGAGCAACTGAGGGAGCTTCAGGACAATTCTCCCTGGATGGAAACACGTATGCTGCCTTTGCAAATATAGCGTTAATCGAAACTTCTCAAACTCCTTTAGCTCATCGACCCCTTAATAAAACTTTAGATTGTTCTTTGTCCAACAAACATTTAGTGTACGAAAATAAATACTACCAACAGCACTGCCAATAATAGCAGAAACAATAACAGATAGTCCCATTGACCCTTGCAGAATGATATTGACCACAGTGGGAGACCCTGGCATAAATAATATGTATCCAATTGGACTTTATAAGCAGTCATCCAATCTCCAAGAGGAGAAACAAGCCATTTCTTTACATTGTCCTTAGTTTAATTACGCGGTATCATTCTGGCATTTTCCTCAAAATGGTATAATAATGTGTTGATAATATGTGGGGTTTTTTTAAAACAATATCTGTTTTTAAATTCCTTTTTTAATTTATTTTGAAGTTAAAAAGGGTGACAGGATTGCTCAACTAATCTGTGAGCGCATCTACTATCCGGTTCTTGAAGAAGTCAAGGTAAGAAATGAGAAAGAAAGAACTGCTAACCCAGATATCTTACTGTTTAATAAAATATAGAGGAATTAAAAGGATGTATTTAATGTTGGGATAAGGGCGAAATCTATTCGGTTCACATTGACTTCAAAATCTCAATTATTTTTTTTGTCAGTGGTCTGCAGAGTTGAGTTTTTAACAATATAACAAATCCCTTTTGAAAATATATTAGTTATGGATGATTATAATAAACCTAGGCTGTCATTTATTGGAATGTTTAGGATGTTTATATCGGTGAATATAGAGGTAGGCTGTTCAGAGACCATTTGAACTTACAACACTAAAAAAAGAGATTTGCCACATTGTTGACTGAATTTATACCCTTCACAGTGTCCCCAAAGTCACATAATTGTGGTTTGGCAACAGGTGCATATTTATGCCAACCCACATTATTTGTGACTTTCATGGCAAGTTTCCAACAAGCAAAGACAGTGGAGAAGTGCGTGGCAAGTTAGGGTCACATGATGTTATAAGTCTGGCACAGTCATATAATGCTATACTTTATGACTGTGTCACTTAGTGACAGTTGGCAATCCCAATTGTAGTTAGTGAGGATCACAATTGGGATTTAATGTGTGCACTTCTTTTACAACTTTCTTATTCACTTAAACGAATTACTTCTTATTTTTCAGGGTTTGGATGAAACGGAACGTGGCTCAGGTGGTTTTGGATCAACTGGGCAGAAATAAAGAAAACTCTTTTATACAGTATATTTTTGTACACGTTTTTAAAATGTAAATAAAGTTTGATAGAAAATTGTGAGTTTTATTTTTCTTATAAGAGAGAGATGGATTACTGCAAGGAAAAGAATATAGATCACTACAGGCTGTGTGTACTTAGTGCTGTTGTAGGGAGAGGAATCCGCCAAAGATAACTAACTTTCAGAGACTACTTAAAACCCACCCCTGAAGCCCTTATTCACAATCACAATCTTCCTATCAAATTTTAAGTGGAATTGTTTTAAAAACAAGCTACAATTGAAAAGGACACTCGGAATCCGTTATAGATAATCCTCACCCAATACCCACATTCCATGACTGAAAGTTAAGACTGTACAGAACAAGGAGGGCTTACAACGAGTCCTTGTAATTGTGGGTGTCACACCATCCCCACAATTGGTCTCAATTTGGGCACTTGGCAACGCAACGACATTTCAGTGTCCCGCAGTCAAATGTGAAAATGTGCCTGGTTAACCGAGTTGACTGGAATCCATACAGCCCTTCAAGTACAGTACTAGAGATCCTATTTCAAATTGCAATCCTGGTCTGGCGAGACCATAGTAAAAGAGCTCATCCAAAGTAGAAAGTTGCTTGCTGCATTAATGTGACACAACTTAAACAGGCTTTATCTAATTCTACTTGTTATAAACAAAATTTAAACTGGCAGCGGAACCCTGTTTTTCAGCCGCTGAAATTCTTACGTGTTTCTTCTCTCTGCAAATATTCATACCAACGTTCCAGCATATTAAAAATCACAAGAGCAAGAAGCTCACTACCGTAAAGCCAAAAAGTTGATCAGGCAAGCGCGTGACATGCCCATCAATCAATGCTGCACGGCCCTTTCGTTTCCTGTCAAACATTGAACCAAAGATAAAACTTAATTGAGGGGTGAAGGATTACAATCATTTCCACTTTAGCAAATAAGCCACTAGATGGCGCTTGAAAATAGCCTTTTCCTATTTTTCCCCAAAAATGCCTAGGTCTGCAACTAATCAATAGCCCTTCCCATGAGATTATGTTGGTGGAAAGCAACAGAGCAATGCTTGAGAGAAAGCTGGCAAAAGGATGTCGTGGCATGGAGAGAAACAGAATCTACAACTGAAAAGATTTTGGAAGAGTGGCTAGTTTGCACAATTGTTCCTGGCTTACAAACACACACCAAAAAAAACCCCTTTCCCCAGCTTGGTTTTTCAACAAGAATGGAAAAATATAGCAAAGAGAAACATTCCTCTTCTTTTTTTTCCCTTTCTCAGTCCATCAACTTTCATCTCTTTCAGTTCAAACTTGATTCTTGCAAGTATGTTCGGTGCTTTGAATTTTAGTGCGTGGTACCCTCAAAACGGCAGAATTTTGTGGCCCCTTAACACAATTCCTCTATTTCTGTCTTGGCTGGGACCCTAGGAATCATTCAGAAAGATAGTGTCTGCCATTGTGCAGACAATATCAAGGTTGTTAAATAAGCTCCAGTATAAAATGACCTGCTAGTTTGCTGCCCTATCAAATCATTCCCTGCAAGAATAACTCCTTTTATTCAATGGGAGTCGAACTTTAAACTGGGGGGGGAGCTTTGGAATTTTTGAACTCGGATACAGCTGTGGCCTTGGATGAAGCCATTTTGGCTTCACTGTTTCCCACTTGAATAAATAAAATAAAATGCACATTTAATAAATAGAGATCGCAAAATGTCTATGGGGATTCTCAGTCATCAGGTCATGGTTGTCCCAAAGGTGTTTTTTTAAAGCAGCAACTGGACTTTTGAAAAAGCACCTTTGGGACAATGAACAGAGATGTTCTTATGAACTCTTCAAGTTTCCAAAATATTCTATTTGGGATGATGCTATATCTATGGCAAGGAACACCTCTCAGTATAATTTCTTTTGTGTACTCTTCCAGCACTTGTCAGAAATTTTAATGTTAATTAATCAGATACCTTCTTTGCATGTCTTTAACAAAATTAATTATCCATGTTTTGGAAGAACAGCTAGATAATAGCCACCCAAATATGTGTCCCAAAGTCCAGCAACTATTGACTTCTAATTGTGATAAGACAATAAAATAAATCTATACATTCGTCATTGAAACAGCTCTCCAAAACAAAATCACTTTCAACTTTAAGGCAAACATTTTATGCTTTAGAGTCTGGACAGCACAGCACAGAAAGAAAAAGGAAAGGAAAAAAAGATAATAATTGAGATTAACTCCAATTGTCCAGGACAAAATTACTGCAAGATGTCATAATTGGACAAAAACCAGTCTTATTTCTTTTCCAACTAAACAGAGCCAACCAGATGTCTTTAGACCTCATTTTGCCACCTGCAGAGATCATAGCATTGAAAATTCCTCCTATACCCGAGAGGAGGACGGCTTCCGAAAAATGTAAATTATAGATGTTAACATCTCCTCATCTGACCCCCTTCAAAAAAAAGAAAGAAAATGCCATGAATCAGCCTTCCTTAATCTGCTATCCTCTAAATAAATTGTATTATTATTGTGGTTTGATTATCTACCCAGCATGATTATTATCATCCTCTCTTAATTCAGCGATGCTGCTATAAAATAATGGAGCCCATATTTAAGGCATCCTTGTTGGTCTTTTATGATGTTCATATCGGGAGATATTTATTATTAATACACCAAAGGCTTGTCAATCAAAGCATTGATATGCAATAACACAAGACGGTAACATCATAGTAGGGAATCTGTGTGTGTTATGGTATTTGGGAATGACCTTGAAAGACAAGGTGAAGAAATATTGCCTAAGGAAGGGTTAGATAAAAGGGGACATAGCCCACAGATCCATAGGGGGGAGAGCAAGAAGCTCAGGAGAGACCAACTGCAAATTATCAGGCTCTAAAAGTGATGGTAGGAGAACTGTGCTTTAAGACTTACAAGATTCAGTTAATGTAGCCTTAAAAGGTAACGGTAAAGGTTCCCCTTGCACATATGTGCTAGTCGTTCCCGGCTCTAGGGGGCGGTGGTCATCTCCGTTTCAAAGCCGAAGAGCCAGCGTTGTCTGAAGACGTCTCCGTGGTCATGTGGCCAACATGACTCAACACCAAAGGGGCACAAAACGCTGTTCCCTTCCCACCAAAGGGAGTCCCTACTTTTCTACTTGCATTTTTTACATGCTTTCGAACTGCTAGGTTGGCAGAAGCTGGGACAAGCAACGGGAGCTCACCCCGTTACGCGGCACTAGGGATTTGAACCGCCGAACTGCTGACCTTTGACCAACAAGCTCAGCGTCTTAGCCACTGAGCCACCACGTCCCTTATGTAGCCTTACAATAAAGTAAATTAGCTCATCGGTTCTTGTTTCCTGTCTACCTGGGAAGGCTGACAGAGCCCTACACAAAGTAGACCGAACTACCATTTTCAAGCACTCCAGCCAAAAAGGATAGCAACGAAGGATCCCAAAAAGTCATAATTCAGCATTTAAGAGAGCTAGGGTTTCTAAAGCTGTACAAAGCCAACATGGATATCCTTGAGGGAGAGAATGATTGCTTAAGACAAGGTAGAGGAAACAAACTACAGGAAAAAGCAAAGCCAGAGAATAAAAGTCAAAGAGTTGGGGAACAGCTGGCCAACGCAGCAGCTTTGATACCATTCATTATTCAGCTGGGATGCCTTCTATGAAAAGTAGAGATGCCCTCAGAACTGGTGGAATTCATTCATTGCTCTTCCGGAGCCAAAAGAACCATCTGGCCCCCATGTTCAGCTTTCCCTGACTCCGTATAATGTTTTTTTTTCACACTTCATTTTGACTGATTGGGAGGTAGAGCTTCTGACCACGCTTCGCTTCAGCAATACATCACGTCGATTAGAATAACGTTAATTTATTCTAGCCGCGCCGAAAAATATAATCCGACTACTTCCAAAGGCCTGGAATGCTGTTGTGTCAAATATGCCTCGAAAGCCAGTTTGGCACAATGGGATGTGTTCCTTTTCTCCTGCTTTCTGGCCCAAATCATTCAACTGCAAAGCGACCGTTGGTCCAAAGTTGTTGCTAAGCAACGTTCCAGAATTGATGGTAAAACAATGGCACATCTGCATTATTTTTCCTACCCGAACATTTGGGAACATGCAATCGGTTCCCACATAGCTCCAGGTTGGGGTGCAATCTACAACTTTACTCAATGTATATAATGTTAGCTTAGATCTGCAGGAATTGATGCTTTACTGCTCAATATTTCGAATGGTTTACTCGAAGTCTTCTTTGAGCCAACCTCAACTACAGTACCAGCGATTACGTGGGCATAATTGTGTCATTTTTGGGTCTTCCTCCAGATTATTCTTTTGAGCTTCCCAGACTAGCTCACAGCCCTATGATTTTTCTGCTGGGTCTCCTGTCTTAATCTTCATCAGGATTGCCTTTGCTGAAGTTTTTCTACAGATAAATTGGATGTCTTCTCTGAAAAATATGTCAACAGTGTTTTGGAAAGGCTCCATCTGTCCTGAATGCCAGAGAAAAGAATGGCATGACACCCTCAATAGTAAAACTTTAATGGGACTGGCTGAGAATTCAATGCATTAATATTGTTACACCCCAGAACAATAACTTTGTGTTCCAAGTATTTCTAAATAACTAAAGCTGAGGTCAAAAAGAAAAAAAAAAGTCACAATTACATGTTCCCATCAGTGGAAGGTGTTTTTCAACAAGGTTGCCAAATGATGATGATTATTATTATTATTATTCCCAGCATAAAGAACTTCTCACCAAGGCTGCCAAATATCTCGTTCTTTTTCAGTTGTGCTCTGCTGTGGTCTCCTTTACCCATATTATAGAAGTCCTCGACTCTTATTTCAGCTATTGATTTATTAGTAAGTCATTATTGTTCTTCTTCCTATTATATAAGACATTTTTAAAAGATATTCAGCCAGCATTTCGACATCTGGACTTGGCAAAACCTGGCCCTTCTCATTCGTTCCGCTCTAAGTTTACGAGGACCAGGGGAGCGAAATTGTGTACAATTAATAACTCGAATGCCAATGAAATCCTTATCCAAATCTCACAAAAATTTAAGGTCACTGCTAAGGGTTTTTTTCAGTGATCTTTGTTGAAAATGGCCAGGGTTTAAATGTTGGCCCAGTAAAAAGAGGGCGTCGCTTTTCAGCCCAAGAAGCTGAGAGTGGTGAGAATTTGCTAGAAATAAATAAAAAGTTAAATTAAAATGGATAATTTTCCACATTTTTGGATGTAGAAACCGTCTTTAGTCCATTTCAGACATTATTATTGGGAAGACCCACGATATTGAGTATTACATTTTTAATGTTTTTAATAATAATTTGCATGACGTTAGGACTAACCCTGTTTTAAGTCAGATGGCTAAACTCTATATTTAAGCCCGATCCACCAGCTGAAGACCATTCATGGCTTTTATAAATTCTTCTTTTAAAATATGGTGCATTAAACTAGCAAAGGAACGCTAATCATTTGTTCTTTGCAGGCTACAGAGAAAATAGGAAAGATTATTTATGACAGTCCTACCGATATTTATTAGTTCATTCTTAGGTTTCTTCATTTTACATTAGCGTTCAAATCACTGGTACAGTATCCCACTATTCTGACCTTAAATCTTATATTGCTATAGTATAGAGCTGTGGTGGCGCAGTAGTTAGATCCTCACCGATTCAAGACAGCAGTTCAACCTGACCAGTTCAAGGTTGACTCAGCCTTTCATCCTTCTGAGGTCGGTAAAATGAGGACCCAGATAGTTGGGGGCCAGAGGCTGACTCTGTAAACCGCTTAGAGAAGGCTGTGAAGCACTGTGAAGTGGTATATAAGTCTAAGCACTATTGCAAATCATTATTCACCGGTATTTATCATTTCTTGAGTTTCACATGTCCTTTCCTTCAGAAGCTTCATGAGGTTCTCACACATTTTTATCCTCACCAACAACAAACTGGAGCCTGGTTGGATTGAAGTGGCACAATGATCCTAGAAAGACTCCAGATGGATTTTCATATCTATGTTGGCCTCAAACTTAGCCCTAAATCCACCCATTAACCAGGGACCCACACTGATTTGATAAGGTCTGAGAGGAGACCTGTATGTCTAAAAACCACACCAGAGGTGGTATTCAGCAGGTTCTGACCAGTTCTGGAGAACCGGTAGCAGAAATTTTGAGTAGTTCGGAGAACCG
>JAOYMU010000059.1:6221312-6232467 GCA_025802295.1 Psammodynastes pulverulentus
GATAGATAGATAGATAGATAGATAGATAGATAGATAGATAGATAGATAGATAGATAGATAGATAGATAGATGAAACATTTTAGAAAGGGATACTTAAAGAAATGCCAAAATCGCCAGTAGGTTTTAAAAATAGACAACATTCAGGATGAACCTGATAACATGCACAAAAAATAATTATACTGTCTGCCACCAAACAAAATAAGATTTTTTAAGAAACCCACCGAGTAGCATTTGTTAGATAGTTTGACAACTTTGTGGTCCGAAAAAAATTGAATCAAATCATTGTTAGCATCTCTGTCTGGTGCTAAGCAAACATTCTATTCTGGCGTTCTGAACATCTTTACAAATGACAGAGAAGGGAGTTGAATCTCAGGGTGGATAAATCACACCGTACCTGAGTTTTGCGCAGGACACGGTTGGCAAGGCTCTCCAAAGGCGTAATCTATGCTCGCACAGCAGCATTCGGATTTTGTGACGGCGCCAGATAAGGGTTTAACACACTGGCCCCTTCGATATTCCCCATAGCATGTGCTTCGCATGTGCGTATCTGAACGAGAGAGATTTCAAAAAGAAACAGAAAGCAGTCAAATACATTCAATAGGGAAGCTGTACAGATAGTTCTGGTTTCGTCATTGCCCTGTTTAGCGACCGTTTGAGGTTAAAACCGTGATGGCAAAGTAACTTTGCAACCAATCCACAAACTTCGCGGGTTTGCAGAGCAAAGGAAAGCTGAAGGAAGATCCTAAGCAGAGTTGTGTGGTTTCACTGAGTAGTCTCTTCCGTTAACAACCAAGTTGTTGGTCTTAATTGCAGTAGCTACATGGTTACAGGTACTCCCTGACGTACGACCACAGTCGAAGTTACTACGGACATATTTGGTGGCCACTTATGACCTGGATTCAAAGTTCCAACCATCTCCACGGTTCAAGAGACAAATAGTCATCTCTGGTTTTTTTCTTTTCTGAAAATGGTTTTAATTTTAAAAAATAATAATCTTCAGCCAGTCACTTTGAGCAACCATCTTTTTATCCGATTCAATAAGCTCTTCGTATCTACTAGACCAGGAATGGAAAAATTGTGATGTTTCAGACAGTGTCAAATCAACTCTGGTGACAGATGTCTTCACATCCTCATCCAAGCCCTACTTTCATCACCCCTCTCCCACAACTGCAGTTGTGCATAAATTGTAGTTGTCTATGGAGATTCTCAGTCATCTAGGTCAGGGGGTCTCCAACCTTAACAACTTTAGCAGCTTTGCTGACTGGAGAATTCTGGGAGTTGAAGTCCTCCAGGCTTGACGTTGCCAAGGTTGGAGACTCCTGATCTAGGTCATGGTTGTCCCCAAAGTGCTTTTTCTTCCCCCAAAAACGCAACTGGATTTTGTTTTTTTCCCCAAAAAATGGCAACTGGAAAAAACAAACTCCATCTGCCTCTTGAAAAAAATAAATAAACAAGCACTTTTGGGGTGAATTGTAGTTCAGCAATTCTGCAGAACCCGAAACTAATGGCTGAAGGTTAATTTCCCACCACCAGATTCTTCTTGTGTCTAGCAGATCATATGCCATTCGTTGTTTCCGCCCAGGTCTAGCCGTGTTTCCTCATGAAGCTCCAAGGAATGGATGCTGGTAAATCTGTGTGCAGAGAAGCTGCAGCAGGTGGCAGCATTTAACTAACCTAGTCTAATTCAGGAATCTCAACAAGGCTAGTTCTGACAACTGCCTGGATGGAGAACCTCCATGAAATCTCCAGACTGCGGTCTAGACGAGGAAGTCGTCTTCAGAGGCGGCCTTCCCCCTCTCTTCCGTCTGCCAAGGGAACGAATAGATCGCCCTCAACTTAAAACCACCCCCAAGCCCAAAATGTCCATCGCTAAGTAAGGCCGTTAAGAGAATTCCCTCCCAGTTCACGACCATTTTTGGCTGCAGTTGTTAAATGAATCACATGGTCTTAAGCGAATCTGGCTTCCCCACTCTCCCCATTGACTTTGCTCATTGGGAGCCGGCTGGAAAGATTACAAATGGTGAGCACGTGACCCAGGACTGTGCAACTGTCGTAAGTACATGCCAGTTGCTAAGTGCCCAAATTTTGATCACATCACGACAGGGATATATTGATGTTACGTGTGAAAACTGGTCATAAGGCATAAGTCACTATATTTCAGTGACTTTCAACAGTCCCTAAACCGTTCTAACTTGAGGACTGCCTGTATGCGGACGCAGTCGCGAGATGCTGAGCACAAATCAAGGAAATCTTTAAATACAAGTAGTCCTTGACTTATGACAATTCACCTAGTGAGCGTTCAGAGTTACAACGGCACTGGGGGGGGAGAGTGACTTATGACCATATTTCACGCTTACGATCTTTTGTAGCAGCCCTGTGATCAAAATTCAGATGTTTGGCAGCTGATTCATACTTATGACCGTTGTCCCGTGATCCTCTTTTATGACCGTCTGATCAAGCAAAGTCAATGGGAAAGCCAGGTTCGCTGAACGTCCGTGTCCCTAACTTTTAACAACTGCAGGGATTCCCTGAACAATTGCGGCGAGAAAGATTGTAAAATGGGACAAAACTCACTGAACAATTGTCTTGCTCAGCAACATAAATTTTGGGCCCAATTGTGGTCGTAAATTGAAGACTTCTTCGTAATGCCAAAAAATGTGCTCCTCAAGTCATATGCCGACAAGTGAAATATTTTCTCGCCTGAAAACCATCATCAAATTTTAGCCATCCAAGTTACCAGATTCCAGGGGGAAGAAGGGGTTTTTTTTTCATCTAAGTCTCCTACCCAAAAGGATTAATCTCTTTCCACAATTTACGAATGCCTCCCTCTTTTACATTTAGCTACTCCATTCCCAGGGGTGGAAACTACCCATTTCTGCCAAAATCAGTGATTATTTTTATTTTATTATTTTTCTCCATAGGGTCATGGATGTCTCCAATAGGATTAATCCAAACTGAGGAATACTAACAGGAACTAACTTTGGATCATCCAGCTACAGAAGTAAGTGAAAAACTGTCAGAAGCTGTTTTATCTCTTCTGATGGATATTTCAACCTGACGAGCGTTAGTTATAACTTCTTTGAACCCGTTTCGCACACTGCTTGCTAAAACAATTCTGCTTCGTTAACTTTGCCAACCTGTCAAAAGGCTAAACTATACAAAAGAGAGTTAATCAGGTGGCCATTTGCTAAGGTATGTTAATTTGATGGAAAGTCACTCCGTGTACCAGAACTTAGGTCAGGCATGCCATCTTGCATTTATTTTAAAAGCAGGAATTTGGAACGGATTCCTAATTCATAGATAACTCTTGGAATGAACCTAATAATTGAGCGACTCCATTTTAAGGCAGATTCAAATCGTTCTGGCTGCCCGCATGAATACTGCATGTTGCCTTTCTACGTGTTTGAGATCTGAATCACAGTTGCAAGAAGCTAAACCACCGGTCGGCACAATCTGTACAGAGTTGGGCCTTATCAGAGGCAGTTTATTCATGGTTTCCTACACACGCTCTTATATTTTTAAAAGGATCGTTCATTTTTGTTTTTTCTTGTTGAAAACAGCAACTGGCATCCCTGCATCGCACCAAATTAGGAAGAGCCAGAGAGCACATTTTAATTGCTAAATTCCTACTAATTGATCATTGTTTCAGTTTCCTTCCTAGCCCTTTCAAAATGAAGTTGAAAGGAGGCAAATCTGTAATAAGGATACATCCATTGCACAGCGAATGGGATTCATCAGCCCTATAAGTGGATTGGCACTCTATGCTCAGGAACATTGGATAAACACGTTTTTTAATTTTAAAAAGTTGGAGGTTTTTCAGGCAGGACATCAATTCTTAAACGGTTTCACTCGGAAAGGCCCAAATGTCCATGTTTATTCACATACAAGGCTGCAAGCAAGCCACAGATCCAACTGTCACAATTAATAACCGTGATTCAGCTACAGAAAAGAAGGAACTCAAAACTGCATTGTCTACGGAAATTCTCAGTCATCCAGGTCATGGATTGTCCCAAAGGTGCTTTTTTTCAAACAAGAAAAGGCAACTGGACTTCCTTGGTTTGAAAATGTTTTTGCTTCTCATCCAAGAAGCTTCTTCCGAACTAAAGAAGCTTCTGGGATGAGAAATGAAACATTTTCAAAGGGAAAAACCCCCCCATGAAAGTCCACTTGCTGCGCTGATCAGCTGAGAGGCGCCTCAGCTGTTGTTGTTTTTTGAAGCGCGCGATCAGCAGTCACACCGGTAAAATCCCACCCCTGCCCTGAACCTCTCAGTTCTGACTCTGTCTTACCGACACACACACGTCCATCCAGCCCAACCGCGAGCCCAGGAAAGCATTCGCATCTGAAAGAACCGTCGGTGTTCACACAGCGTCCGTTCATGCATATTCCAGGTGTCTCACATTCATCAATATCTGTCAAAAAGAAAAAAGAAAAAGACCGTTTTGTTGGAAGATTAAAGTTTAGTTCATGACTTGGGATGAGATGGAAGGGTTTCATGGAGCTTACTCGTGGTGTACAACAGGAGTATCAAACTCGTATCATCACGTGATGTAGCGGGACTTTTTTCCCCTTTGCGAAACCGGGCATGTGATACATCTGGACTGCGGGCCGCGAGTTTGACACCCCTGATGTACACAAATAAATAGCTCATAGTCTGTTGGGTGGATATCTTCAGCACCAGCTTCTCCCAACTGACTCTTATCGGATAAGATCTCATAGATCCAGAAGATCCATAGTTCAGATAAAGAAAGGAGCTCTGGAAGAGGGACTTCTGAACTCCTTGCAGCATTTTCTTTGAGGTCTGCACGGTCATCACAACTATTGGTTTTCAGATAGGCCACAAAACCTGGTTTATTCAGGAGAGCTTTAACCTTGAGGTGAGAATGTTATGTATGAGCTGCTCCCTCCTCTAACGTGGAAATTAGTGAATGTCCTGTGCTGTTCTTTCTCTGGCACTGCATGTTGTACGTGTTGTTGATGATGCTTTAGGCTTTGCACTTTTAATTTCATTTATGTAAACTTGGTCTGAAAGTCATTCAGTCAGTTTTGATTGGGGAGGCATATAAGCCCTGTAAGTAAATACATACATGTCTTTCTCCTTGGCAGTTCCTTGATTACAGTAGTGTTGAAATTACCTGTTACTAGCAAGGAAAAAAGTACCAAGTACAAGGAACTACCAAGGGGGAAAAACCACACCCCCATCAACACTGTCTGGGCAAGCTAGTGTACACAGGCAGGGAACCAACCCCCACACTCAACTGCACTGATGATGTTACCTAGTTGGGTAATGAAACATCTCCAAGCAATCAATCAAACTCGGAGAGCACCAAAGATTCCACAATTTACCCTGAACTACAGATAGTCTCTTTTATTACAAGGTCAGTAAGTATTATTTATCTCCCAAGGACATCTCCCTCTCTCTCTCTCTTCTTCCCTCTCTCTTTCTCTCGCTCTCTCCCTCCCTCCCTCTCTTCTCTCTCTCCCACTCTCTTCTCTTCTCTTCTCTTCTCTTCTCTTCTCTTCTCTTCTCTTTTCTTCTCTTCTCTTCTCTCTCTCTGTACCTGTGTGTTTGTGTGCCTATGTGTGTGTCTGTGCATGCATGGATTTATTTTTGCTCTCCCATAAAGTACCACAATCCTTCCCGGTCTTCTATTTTCCAGGCTCCGCACATACCCCAAAATTGTTCACAATTGTGTTACTGAATTTGTTTGTTGTTTGCTTCGACACAAATGTTGTGCTTACACACTCCTGCCCAGCAGGAAATAAATGCCTTTCTTTTCCTGATATGGTGGTTGTGCATTTCCACACTTGTCTCTCTCTCTCTCTCTCTCTAAACACTGAGAATTAAGAGAAATGCTTTAAAAATACCGAGTGGGTAGATGCGTAACCTTTAACAATATAATCATATCCTAACATCTCCCTTCGGTATACACAACATTTGGCATGGGTGGCCTCTTCTTTCTTTTGCCCACCCCCACCCTCCCCAACCTTAAAAGGGCAAATGGAGAGCAAAACACCTCTGTGTTTCATTTAGCTTGTGTAGTTTGGCACACAAGACAAGTCTTGCTCGTTCAAAGGTCTAATTGCTTATATCTTTGGCGCATTAGCTTCTAATCTCCTGTTCGAGCCAAAAAGGCGAACAAATTGTTAAACTTTCCTCAGTTTTCCAGCACAGTCCTTAGGCAAGAGGTTAACTTTCTACCTCTTTGCAACAAGGGACAAAAGAGGCCCTTACCTCGGCAGTAGCGTCCATCTGGGGCTAACTGGAACCCAGGTTTGCAAATACACTTAAAACTTCCATCTTCATTGATGCACATTCCATTAAGACACATGTTTCGTATGCTGCATTCATCCATGTCTAAAAAAAAAAGGAACGCACAGTCAAACCAAAGTTCATCATCGTGAAAGAACCTAATATTATCCCAGCGAAACATACCCCGTTTTATGGGCTCCTTGATGCTCTCTGAGCTTGGTGGTTTTCTTGCAGACGTTTCATGACCCAACTAGGTGACATCATCAGTAGTGGGTGATGAAATGTCTGCAAGGAAACCGTCATGCTCAGAGAGCACCGACAAGTCCCAATTTCAACCCTGAGCTACAGATACTCTCTTGTACAGGTACAGTGCCTTTATGCTTCAATTTCAAGGATATCTGAGTAACTGTGTAGTTGAATTTAGTGGCTTTCCTTAGATCAGACCAATCACTCTTCTGCTTTCCAAGGATAAACCCCTTCCAGATCAGGTCCTTTTCAGATTAACCCTCATACTTTAAAGTTATCTTACAGTGAGAGTGAACTCTTAACACTTTTCTGTTATTAAACACAGCACCGAAAATGAAAGGCAGAGCTACATCCTTTCTTATGTTGCTAAAGTAAGCCTCCCAGCATGGTGTGAAGCTACTAGAAATTACACTAGCAGTAAGATCTGGAGGAACACCTGTTCCTTCCCCGAGTTAAAATCAAAACAAAACATGGGAATGTAACTATAATAAACCTGGTAAACTAAACCAAAGGCTGGTATTTTGTTTTAGCTGCGATCAATCAGATGCCCACACAAGCAGGACAGAAACGCAAAAGGTCATCTCACTCATAGCCCTAAACAAATGGCATTAGCAGATGGCCTTTGATATTGGAGGTCCTTTAGGACAATTATATACTAACCATCAGAGGAGAACATTGGAGGAGATACAGAAGGACTTGGGGGTTCTCTGACTTGGTGGTATTCTTGCAGATGTTTTATGACCCAGACTAGATAATATCATCATTGTGACATTGTGTTAGGGACTGACACTGATGATGTTACCTAGTTTGGGGTCCTTCTTCTGTGCAGAAGAAAGCAAAATGTACAAAATGATTTGTGTCTACAATTATCTGTGTTAACCTGAAACATTGTTTGCTCTTTGAACCTGGCTGTTTTCTTGCAGACGTTTCATTACCCAACTAGGTAATATCATCAGCGCTGACGGTGGTGATGCTACCTAGTCAGGTAAGGAAACATCTGCGAGGAAACCACCAAGCTCAGAGAACTTCAAGGATCCCAACAGTCAAGTGTTGGTCTGCCAACGCTGATAGGCAAGCCACTAGAACAGGGGTCGGCAACCTTAAGCACTCAAAGAGCTACAAAGGTCGTAACTGGAAGCTCCCTGTTCAATTCTGGAGCCAATCGGAAGTCCAGTTTCCCCACCATAGAGTCTCCTCCTAGTGTGGCGTCCTTTTTCCTCTACCTGTCCTAACCAAAAGCTCTATCAATTATGGAGCCGATCAGCAACAGGGAGCCACAGCAGAGGGATGAAAGAGCCACATGCAGCTCCAGAGCCACAGGTTGCTGACCCCTGCACTAGAATATTAACTGAGAGCAAACTCCACTTCTTACTAGCACTGATGATTTTTTATTCATTGATTGGAATTTGTCAAACAAAAACAAGAACAAGAATAAGAGGATAAAAATACAATGACAGAGACGATAGGCATGTTAGTGCACTTATGCATGCCCCCTCTACCTAGCGTTACCTAGTTTGGGTAACGAAACGTCTGCAAGAAAACCACCAGGCTCAGAGAACATCAACAGAGTTGGAAGGCACCTTGTAGGTTATCTAGTCCAACCCCCTGTCCAAGCAGGAGACCCTACACCATTTCTGACAGATGGCAGTCCAGTCTCTTCTTGAAAGCCTCCAGTGACGCTCTCACAACTTCTGAAGGCAACTTCTGTTCCATCGGTTGATTGTTCTCCCTGTCAGAAAATTTCTCCTTATTTCTAGGTTGAATCTCTCCTTGATCAGTTTCTCTCCATTATTCCTTGTCTGGCCTTCAGGTGCCTTGGAAAATACCCCTTCCACTCTGTGGCAGCCCCTCAAATATTGGACGACTGCTATCCTGTCTCCCCTAGTCCTTTTCTTCACTAGACCAGCCAAGCCCAGTTCCTGCAAATGTTCATCGTATGTTTTAGTCTCCAGTCTCCTCATCATCCTGGTTGCTCTTCTCTGCACTCTTTCTAGAGTCTCAACGTCTTTTTTTTTTTGGTATGGTGACCAAAACTGGATGCAGTATTCTAAGTGTGGTCTTACTAAGGCTTTATAGAGTGGTATTGGTACCTCACTTGATCTTAAGTGTATCCCTCTGTTAATGTAGTTTAGGATTGCATTGGCTTTTTTGGCTGCCACCAGATTAAAGATCAGCAAGGTAACAACTCAGATTTATCCCTGGGGGACAGTGACCTTAAAACGCTATTCAAAATCGATAAATTCCCCTTAATATTGAAATGACTCCTCTCTATTTGACATGTTTACCCTCTCCTGACTTTCTAAATCAGGCAAAAGTAATTTATGGTTTTTAAAAATGTGTCTCTCTATCCCAAACAAGAATGTTGGCCCGCCGCCTCAGAGCTGAATCACTGAGATAATATTCTGCCAAAAAATGCGGCTTGTGACCAGCGCTTGAATTTTTGTTAAATGTGAGCAGATGGCGGACCCTCTTCTCAAGGACTGGGAAAATGTAATAAACCTAACTTTTTCTTTTTCTTTTAAAGGATGGAGTTCGTAAGGGGTTTCTCAGGCCCGATGATGCAATTTTGTGCAATAATGAGAGAAAATCAATTAAAAAAAATTTTTTTTAAGTGGCCGAAATCTTACAGGAGTAGCTCATCTCGTGAGATTTCATCTTTCTTTCCTCCAAATTCATGCAGAGTTTTGGTAAACTTGGGAGAATTTTGGTGAACAGATTGTTTCAACACACCAAAACTGTGTTTACATTTCTTAGAAAGACCAGGATATGTGGCAAGAGCCTCTTGCTAATGAATTCAGGATGCTTCCTAGGATCTAAAGAGCATTCCCAGGAGTATCTATTTCCATCATAAAAGCTGTTTGTGTCTTGTTGCTCTTTCAGATCTCACATAGTTTATTATCCAGGGGTCCCCCAGATCCAGCCACACAGAATGACAGAGTTGGAAGGACCTTGGAGGTCTTCTAGTCCAACCCACTGCTCAAGCAGGAGATCCTATACCATTCTAGACCTATGGCTGTCCAATCTCTTCTTAAAAACTTCCAGTGATGGAGCACACACAACTTCTGGAGGCAAGCCGTTCCACTGATTAATTGTTCTAACTGTCAGGAAATTTCTTCTTACTTCTAGGTTGGCTCTCTCTCCTTGATTAATTTCCACCACACCACACAAAATTATTTCTTCGACACTCTAGGGAGAATTGTTGCAAATTATGATTATGTATAATTATGAGAATTATGGGAGAATTATTAACCGATGGGACAGCTTGCCTCCCGAAGCGGTGAGTGCTTCATCACTGGAGGTTTTTAAGAAAAGATTGGACACCCACTTGTCTGAAATGGTTTCCTGCTCGAGCAGGGGTCGGACTAGATGACTTCCAAGATCCCTTCCAGCTCTACTCTTATTGTGATTATGTTTAAAGGCCATGTGGATCTCAACCGATGAATTTAACTTCAATTCCTACTGTAAATAGAGGGATTTTACTAGTCGACACCCAAGCAGAGAACAGGCCCAGAGAGACCTTCCAATGCAAGAGGTGAAGAAGAAGGGACTCAGGATAGATTTGGCAGTCCTGACCTTCACAGTTCCTCCCGTCCGCTGACACGTGAAAGCCGGCGTTGCAAACACAGTGGAAGCTGCCATCGGTGTTAATGCATCGTCCGTTGTTACATATCCGGCCATTCTGCAAACATTCGTCGATATCTAAAAGAAAAGCCAAACGAGACATAAATATAGGTACATGAGGTATCCCAAAACAAGCAACTTGATTGCTACGGAGGACTGCAAGTCCTGAGAAATCACAAAACGCCAACCGGACCAAGCGGAACAGTTGTGTTGACTCACATAAAAGGGATGTAAGCATAGGTCTTTAGTTTTTTTTCTGCCACTGGAATCTAGTGCGTTACTGTGCTTTAACTTTGGATGCATCCCGATATAACCTGAGTTTCAGGAATGATGTCAGTCTGCAGGACTTGCATCAGAATCCTTTCAGATACAGAGACGGAGCTCTTGCCTCACAATCAGGAGGCTGTGAGTTTGATCCTAGGTACAGGCTAATATTTGGAATAGACTCTCCTGCTTGAGCTAGGAGGTTGACCTACATGACCTCCAAGGTCCCTTGTTATTTTATGTAAATCCTCAACTTACAACTTTAGTGGCTATTTGGAAGTTATGGTGGGCCTCCCCAGAGCTACTTACTCAATTCCTCATCCCTGTTTTAATGGATATTGGTGTATCTCGCTCTATCTTTCTATACACTCTTACTATAAAGTCATTTCTACGGCTTCTCTCTTTTTCATATTGCCAGCAATTTGACTTTCAGAGGTGGGGTGGGATAGGAGGGGAGGATGTTTTGGCAAAAATGACACAATTCATTGAATCTCTTTCTCTTCTTTTACAGCCCATTGGGCTTAAACTTTTGTTCTATGGGCTTTATCGTTTAATCCTCTGTTTGTCTTGTAGATTCCCCTTAATCCTGCAGAGATTTTTTTATTATTATTATTTTTTTAGATCTGGGCACGTCCTCTGCATGTCCCTAGTACAATTCAAAGGAGAAAGAAGAAACAAGCTAGACACACAGTTCCGCTAACTATATCTTGGAGCATAAAGATCGCCCTTTGCAAACGGATTTTTCTTGTATTCCTACAGAAAAGTTGGCCT
>JAOYMU010000059.1:6398263-6411467 GCA_025802295.1 Psammodynastes pulverulentus
GGGACGCGTCAGCATCGGCCTCCCAGCCCTGGGATTCGGCTGGGGACCCCTGACGAGCCGTCCGTAAACGGCAGGCGTCCCTTCCCGGGACACCTGGCCCCGAGGGGCCTCAGCGGGGGCTGGATTCGGGCGCTGGGGGCAGGAGAAAGCCCTGCAGCCGTCTGTTGCCGCTGGAAGCCGGAAGTCGAATCGAATTGTGCTAATTTTTGAGCTGCCGCAATTGCCGCAATTATTTACAGCTTTCTAATGATCTTCAATACAAATTATTTATTCCTGTTTCTGGCCTGAACTGAATTCCACCTACTGGATTCCATTTGATTAGTTCTGGTTCAGCCTATTGTATAAACCCAACCAGACTGGTTTGTAAATTGTAGTTTGTTGCTCTGCGAAATGTACAGTGAGTAGTATTTCTGGCGCATTGAACAAATTGCAGTTAAGTATATTCAGAATTTCAGACATTGTGTGTCCCAGATCCTGGCTTTGGTCTAGTTCTGATCATTTGTATCTGCTGAACTGGATGTGTTTGCTTTGAAATAAAAGAAAGCCGCCGAAGCAGCAGCATTGCTGGGAGATGTCATGCTACAACCTTGCTCTGGTGCTAATGAAATCAGCCACTCTGGACTCACAAGATGCTCTCCCAGGGCAGCGGGTGATGTAAGCCAGCACTGGGCTAATTGCTTGTTTAGCAGAGCTTGGAAGAAGCACTGCAAATCTCGCCTCCTCCTCCTCCTCAACGTGCCTCGGGACCGATTCCCATCGTTTCCCAGCCAGCATTAAGGGTAGCTGGGAAGATGGTGGGTCCTGAAGCCCTTGGAGGGCACACGTCGAAGAAGACCCCTTTCAGCCACATCCATTTTGCAAGGGTCTCGTTACATTTCGAAACATAGGCAGGGAGGCTCAAAGCAAAGAGAACCTTCCCTGTGGTTTTAGCAAAAGATAACAGCTTTCACGTTCAACATTAATTGAGCAGAATTGCATTACTTTCCTAAATACTCACTCAATGCCTGAAAGAGGCAACGTGGAGGCTGCACTGGTTTAGGGTTGCCACAGGGAAGGGACAGCTGTTCTGGCCAAGGGAGTCGAGTATCTAAATAGAAACATCGTTGAGAGGGTTACATGGCTTAAGACCCTGATCCCTGAAATTCAATGTTATACTGCCCATGCTAGAACATGTAAATCTCAGCCAGCAGCGCCCTGGAGAATATACGAGCTTCTCAATCAGAAAGGTCAGCAGTTTGGTGGTTCGAATCCCTAGCGCCGCATAATGGGATGAGCTCCCATTCCTTGTCCCAGCTTCTGCCAACCTAGCAGTTCGAAAGCACGTCAAAAATGCAAGTAGAAAAATAGGGAACCCCCTTTGGTGGGAAGGGAACAGCGTTCCGTGCGCCTCTGGCATTGAGTCATGCCGACCATGGAGACGTCTTTGGACAGCGCTGGCTCCTCGGTTTTGAAATGGAGATGAGCACCGCCCCCTAGAGTCGGGAACGACTAGCACATACGTGCGAGGGGAACCTTTCCCTTTACAGGACTTCTCTTCTGCTTCCTAAATCACCCTCCTTGAGATTTTGAGAAAGAGAAAGTCAACATTATGTTCACTGCGAATGACAAAGGATGTTGAGTTTCGGCAGGCAATAAAATCCCTCCGGGGAACCATTTGCAGTTCCCACAGCTGTTCAAGCAGGCTGGTTGCTTAGTCAGAGCGCTGGGATCTCAACACAACTACTGCCCGTCCTTCGCACAGAGGTCAAGTCTCATGACTCACGGAGAGTAATTACAAAGGAAGCGGAGGGAGCTGCTAACCTCCCCTCTTCTTCCCCTCCGATCAGACTCAGAGCTGCCAAGGTCTCTGAGGAAAACACTAGCATCCGGTCCTACTGCCTCCCCAACTCTCCAGCCCCAATGTTATAATTAAATGTTGGCATCCAGCACAGGCGAGAAAATCGACAGGGAGAAGCTAAGATTCCCGAGAGAGATCATCCATGGGACGGGAAAGCATTTTATTTATGCAGTCTTCTCTACAAGGCCAGGGCGGGTGCTTCATAAATGTTGTTTCTTAGCGAAGTAAAATGGGCAGGGCTAGGAGGTGGGAGGTACAAGCAAATATGTCTGTGGAAGCGTAGGAGATGACCAAAATGAGCCCGAGGGAGGGATCAAATATGTCAGTAGTCTCGAGTCCCTTCAAGCCCACCAGAGATCTAAGTCCAGCCCACCTTGAATTCCACTGACTCTATCAGTAGATGCCAAGACAGCACAGAAGAACCCATGGAAGAGCAAGGTGGAGATGTGGGTGATGTAGGAGATGACCAAAATGAGCCCGAGGGAGGGATCAAATATGTCAGTAGTCTTGAGTCTCTTCAAGCCCACAAAAGATCTAACATCTTCAAAGAAAAAAAACAAAAAGTCCAGTTGCCTCCAGAAAAAACACCTTTGGGACAACCATGACCTGAATGACTGAGAATCTCTACAATTAGTAATGTGGCAGGAAGCAACTTTGTTAGTTTCTGTTCTGGTTCATGGGCATTTGGTGAGATTTTCCTCAAAATTCCAAAGGGTTCAAGGACCCTTTTTCTGTTCCCCATTTTCTCTCCCCAACCCTACTTTCCAACTGCACTAAATGAAACAATAGAGATTAAAAAACAGCAACAAAGCAGCTGCTCCTTTTGAAGAATGCCTTAGAAAGAAAGCTAAAATAAACCTTTTTCTTCACAAGAGCCCAACTTTTAATTTTTAAACGTTATTTTCAGTCTGAGAACCACGAACTGGAGGAAAGGAGGCCCACTTGAGGTGATGATATCAGCAGAAATTTGTGAGGCTGAACATTCTGACCTTTATTTTTAGACGTTTGTGGGAAGGTTGTGGAAAACAGGTGTAGGAAGTTTTGCATATTGACTCATTCGTACACAGAACAATTCTTCAAAGCAGTTGTGCCCAACTTGACACTTTGGATTAGGACTTATTTTATACGGGTGTTGTTGGCATTTGGGTGGGCAAAGAGTGAAGACAGAGGAAGGCAATGATCTGGGATTTTATAGAAGAGGCCGTCAAGAAATTCACTTCAGAGTTGTACTTGGTAGAGCAGCCATGAAGTCAAATCTGTGATGTGTGATCCACAACACACCTATGTTTACAAATATCAGGCTCCCTGCAAGTCACGATATTCCCTGTGAGGCTCTACAAGGAAAGACTGATGCTTTCTGCCATTGATGTTGGAGAAGATCCTGAGAATAATGTGGACAACTAAGAAAACAAACCGAGGAGTCATCAAATAAATCAACCCAGAATTCTCACTGGAAGCAGAAAGAAGCCCGAATTATCCTACTTTAGACATATTATGCAAGGAGGATTCAGTTTACAGTGGCAATGTTGGAAAACCCAAAAAATCAGATTAGGGAGAGACCATCACGGAGCAAAATCCATCTATGTGGTTAATTAAAAACAACTCGAAGGCCCACAATCTATCAGTCAGTCACTTAATCTGTCAAACGATGGGATGAATTGATACTTTTGATCCAAACAATGCTAAGAGTTTTCTCGCTGTTTTAGAATGTCCTATTTACGGAGCCACCAACTTCAGTGGATAAAGACGCTAAGAGCCATGGTGGCGCAGTGGTTAGAATGTAGTATTGCAGGCTAACTCTGCCCGCTGCCAGCAGTTCGATCCTGACCAGCTCAAGGTTGACTCAGCCTTCCCATCCTTCCGAGGTCAGTAAAATAAGAATCTAGATTGTTGGGGGAAATTGCTTTGTGAGGTCTGTAAAGCACTATGGGGTGATACATACATCTATACATACATCTAAGTGCTATTGCTATAAAAACAGCAATAGAGAAAAATTCATGTTTGCATAGAATGCAACAGTGAGTATTTTGGGGATGAGGCCCCTATGAGCATTCACTCCCTAAAGTTCTTGGTTAGACTACAGTATCTGTCCTGCTTTTCTTCTATTCCTAAAAGGATTGCTATTTTTTTTAAAGTGCACATCACAGAATGTTTTATTCAACAGTTATCCGCACCATTTTAAAAGCCTTGCAAGGATGAGGTTGGGGTTCAGGACAGCAAAAGCTGAAAGCAAGGCAGGAAGTGGCAAAAAACGCCAGCAAGGTATGGAAAATGTGGTTTTCAAGAAAAAGAGACAAAAATCACTCATGCAACAAAGATCTTTCTTTTACCAGGAAGTGAAAATGAGCGTTTGCATATAAATAAATTTGGCCAACTCACCTGGTGCTGTGGTGGTGGTTGTTTTTTTAATGGGGAATTCCACTAGCAATTTCTCCCTCTTTATATTCTGTATATGGGAGGTTTTTAAATCACAATTCTTTGTGTAATATGATAGAAAGAAGAAAGAATTAACGTCCATAACAAAAACCCATCATATGTGCTATTTGCTTTTAATTAAACGAAATGATATTTAATTAATATTCTGCCCCTGGGCTAAAAAAAAAATATTTTATGTTTAGAGATCAGAACCATAAGAAATGTAATGTGGGTTATATTATTATATTGTTTTGCAGAGAAAAATCAGCTGAAATACAGATTGCCTTTGCCATTTTTAGCCTGTAATAGTTTCCTGTATTAAACCTGCATGTTGTCCTAATTCCCCATAACCCTGAACGATGACCTACCACAATCAAATTATAGTAAAGTAAAATAAAAGGTAAAAATTCTTAATCTGTAGTCTTTTTGGTACAAAAAAAAGGGATATTGCACGTTTAAACAGAGGCTGGATGGGCGTAATAATGGATTCCTGCATTTCCACATGAATCTAACTTCTTTCTGCACATTAAAATATAACCTGGAATCTTGTGCGATGCACACTTGAGACAGCATTGCACATTGCAAGAAGCCCAAGTTTGCTTAACACTGGTTTTACTGAATAGCTCACGGTTGTTGACTTCACAACACATTCAACACAATGGCTTACATTTTGTGCAGATGTAGCCTAGAATAAGCTGCCTCATCTCCTACCTGTCCCAGGCTATTTTGGACCGGCAATAACACATCATAAATCTTAAGCAGAGGTTATCTTCTTCTTTGTGAGATGCCCAATCCTTTTGTACATTTTTTTTTTTGAATCGGATTAATTTGGATATGAGCAAAATAAGACCGCCGCTGGTAGAGTGCCAAACTGGTTGATATGTTTCTCCCAAGGGATGGGGAAAGAGGACAGACAAGGGCAGGAACTAAGGGGGGAAATTGCAAACACCAATTTAGGTAAAAATAGATAACAGGAATAGCAATAGCACTGAGACTCATATCCTGCTTCCCGCTGTTTTACAGCCCTCCCTAAGTGGTTTACAAAGTCAGCCTATTGCTCTCCCCCCAACAATCTGGGTCCTCGTTTTACCGATCTCGGAAGGAGGGGAGGCTGAGTCAACCTTGAGCCTGTCAGGATCGAACTGCTGGCAGTGGGCAGAGTTAACCTGCAATACTGCATTCTAACCACGGGGCCATCAAGGAAGCGTTATGATGTGATTGTCATTGTCTCTGCTGTTAGGCTATAACACAGGGGCAGGTTTCTATGGGACAACTTGCTCCTTTTGTAAGCAATGCCCTCGTCTTTAACGCAAAACTATTATTTATCTACTTCACTGTGGCATTCCTCCATAGAAGAGGCCCTTGGTGCTGTATCCCTTGCTGGGTTGCTGGGACAACTGTAAGCTTTTTACACAAGCTTTTAAGTGTTCAAGGTACAGTGATACACTCCCATTACCCCAAGGCTTCTCTCAAGGGAAGGTCATTTGCCAGCTAGCCAATTTTATCCTGCTGAAAGGGGACTAAAACAAAAATAGCAAGATAAGCAGCCACAACTATGCAATCAAAGTCTCAGCAGAAGAGAATATTTGCAGGTCGGGGTTGAACTGGGGGGTCCTTGGTGCTCTCTGAGCTTGGCTGCTTTCTTGCAGACATTTGTTTATCCAACTCGGTAACATCATCAGTGCCAGAAGGGAGAGGGGTTTCCAGAGTAGAGGAGAATGAGAAGGATTGTGGGGTCCTCAGTGGTCTGTGTGCTGGGTTGTTTTCTTGCAAACCTTTCATTCCCCAACTAGGTAACATCATCAGTGCCGGAAAGGAGTGGGGTTTGCTGTCTGTTTATCTGCCCAAGCCCATTCTTTTTACATGCATTTTTAACAGCCTCTTTGCAAGCACCAATTTAGCTTCAGTGTAACCTCCAGCCCTGTTTTTATGCTTCGGCACTGAACCTCAAGGAGAATGTTGACGTTTAACGACAACATTGTAATCTTGGGAGATGCAATGCTTGCTTGCTTGCTTTTTTTCAATAGAAGCAACACAATAGGCACCTTAAAAGCTTCTTTCATACACCTATTTTCTACAACTTCTCCATAGACTTCTAAAAATAAAGAAAAGGCCCAAACATTTAGTTTCATTCAGTCACTGTCTGGATGGCTCTCTTTCCCCCCACCCTACGTCTCTCATACCGAAAATAATTTTAATAAAATGAAATGTAGAACCCCTTTGGAAAAGTTACTCATTTATACAAATTTAGCCTTGTTTTCTATACTACCCTAGTCATTCAGGTGCCTTTTGTTATCCTAGAATGAATCTTCTTGGGGTTTTTTACCTGTGAGTGGCAGAATTTGCTCAGCCCAGTGGTAGCGCTGTGCGTTTTATGAAAGGCTTACTGCCCGTGATTAACCGAAGCATTGTTTTTCCTCATTGACCCAATTTAACGGGTTTGCATTATGCACTGCCCAATGAACTGAAAGCACATGAGTTGCGTCCGAATAATAGTTAGGCTAACCTAAGATTCACTAGTTTGCATTCGGTGTGCTGCACAAATCTTCCTGTGTCTTTGGGTTGTTGTTTTTTTTAAATAATAATTTCCTCAACATGTTAAAGACTTAGCTAGATACTGTGTTTTCTTCATGCTGTTTCCACGCATCATGTGCCAGTTTTCTTACAAGGTTGTTCAGATAGTGTATCACACCAAATAAGAGAGCATCTGAATTACATCTGTAATTACTCTGTAAGCGTAGTCAAATTTTTGCCCGGTACAAAGGAAAAATGCTCTCTTATTTATTGACAGAGCCTAAAGGAAGGGAGGATTTAAAGGCATTTTTAACCAAATGTGGGAGAAATAACAAAACAACACAATTCTCATTTTGGAATCAGACTTCTGCATATAAAACAAGGTGGGCTAAACATTTCTTTACTTAGAAAGCTAGCAGCTGAAGTGTAAAACAGAGATACAGCTGGTCCTCAACTTACAACCGCAACTGAGACAGGAACTTTGGTCACTAAGCGATGCAGTTGCTAAGTGAGCTGCACCCAATTTGATGATCCTTCTTAAGCAAATTGCCATGGCCGTTAAGCAAAAACCAGCTTCTCCCATTGACAAGGAATAGGTACCTATTGCACAGTTGATACACTGTTAAGATTGCATCCTAAGGCATTACATTAATTCCAAGGGAGCGTATTACAGAAATCTTTATCAAATGTATTCATTCAGATGATCGAATCTGAACGGGGGAAAAAGGATCAAGGAGAGCTACTTACCCGGGCAGCGTAGGATATCCCAGTCTCCAAACTAGATTCACCCTTTGGGCCAAGATGTTTGCCCGATTTAGAGAGGAAAGCAGAGTCTCCCACAGCTAACAAAACACAGTTCTCTTGGATCTTTGGGCTGGACCTGAACGCCTTGTCAGGCTCTCCCTGGGAATAAGCAGAAGGCAAGGAGCTGCTTAAGCTGATTTCCGGCACGGTTGGGCTGCCGCTCTGGACAGTGACGCATTCTGTGAGTTTAAACCTGGGCACCTCTTTCGTTCGTAAGCAGAAGTTCTTCAGGGTTGGTAAGGTGGAAGGGTTGGCCAGTTTAACGTTGGCCATGCGAGGTACCAAGGTGCACAAAGAAATGGAGCTGTCTGAGGTACCGACCGGAACATCTTCGGTGAGGGTGTTAGATGTCGTGGTGGAAGGAGAAGCCGAAGAGGCCTTCAGGCGAAGAAGCTCACTTGACGCATCTTCCTCCAGTGAGGTGAGGGACTCATTTCTGAAACGACTATATTTAGTCCTGTGGAGCATTCCTGGTTCTCTTAAGAAGCCTACATCCAGTATTTGTGCACTCAAGCAATAGAGAATGGGTTCTCTCATAGCCTGCAAAGTTTTCTAACTCAATCTCCTGGTTCTCCCCACACACACACACCCTTAACTTAACTGCCTTCTTATCAATGACCAAAAAAAATACGGAACCAGACAGATCAAAATAATTTTGAACAGAAAAAATAAGAAGACACGGTTTCTGGTCGCTGTGGGTGCTCTCAAAATATCTCCAGGATGTTTCTTCCTCTTCATAAACCCAGTTTCGGTTTGCCCACTCATTCGGTCGTTTGAAATGAAATCAAACTGAACACACATACAAAGCCCGGGATCCCCAAAAACTACATCGGTTTCATCTGAACAAGCGAGGATCGTTTCAAGCAAGCAAACTCCAAATTCTTCTCGGTTTTTCAACGCTCGGTGCCAGGCTTCTGGGTAGGATTAATGTTAAAGATCTGGCTGCCTTAAAAAACAAAATGTAAGTATTTAGGACAAAAGACACAAGAAGAAACCTCTTTCTTGAAAAAGAACAGCAAGATATATATTTTTTTAAAAAAGTTAGCTGCCTTTTTCCAAGTTGATTAACAATGACTTGATCTGTTGGGGAAAAAAGCACTTTTCTGAAATTGAAATAAAATCCGACAAAGGCAGCTTGAAGGGAAAAGTCCAGGTTAACGTGTTCTATGAACAAAACTCAGTTTCTGTCTGCAAATAAACACCTGGCTCGTCCTTAAAGACCCCTCAGTCGCACGGCGACCCTCAAATACTCCGCATAGATTGACATTCTGGCACAGCAAGACTTCCGAACGACCGTCAATCAATGGAAGCATTACAGAAAAGTCTGTCCATCATTCTCTGGAGCTATCTCTTCGCTCTTTTTCCATCTCCAGATATAAGGACGACCGGTTCCTTTGAAACGTTACAGAAAGAACGTTGCCTTTTCTCCTCGTCTTCTTCTTCTCCTTCTTCTCCTTCTTTCTTTTTTTATGAATGAAGTTTTCTGAATGGATCTCACTGTGTGCAAGCTAAATAAATCTGTGAATGAAGCTGAGAATGGCTGTAACTGACTGGCAGTCCCAGGGGTGTTTAGTCTGCAGCCAATCGGAAAGGAGCCTGATGACTCACGCACCATAAATACACGAAACTAGTAGCCATCCAAAATGTGACTTTTGGCAAAGGGGCAGCTTTCACTGTACCGGAGGTAGCTGGGAGGGGGGGGGAGGAGGGAAAGGCATCCTTGGCACGAGATGCAATTCAGATATATATATATTTTTCTCCATGAGAAGGAAGGTGGAAAGCATGTGCTTTCTGCAATGCAGCAGCCGGAGTTTAGCATAAAGAAAAGGCATTAGTTCATAGGATATAAAGCCCCCCCAGGGAGGACAAGAATGATGATGAGCTGGGATGAGGGTTTTTTTTTTTCTTCCCTTGTTTCTTTCTTTTTTTTTTCTTTCTTCAAGAAACAGAGCTCCTTTTTATCGACTTTCCGTTCCATCTAGAATGGCGCTTCCTGCGCCGATCAAATTTACTGGGAAAGCAGATTAGAAGAAGACAGGAGCACACAGGAAGCCACAGGACCTGAGCAGGCAATTCAATAAGGACATCACATCCTCAGAAACTGCGAGCCATCAGAGGCATTTAGGAAGGAGGACAAAAGGGCACCTGAGGGAGAAGAGAAGGGAAGGGGTAAAGGGGGAGATGGAGGGCGGAGGAGTGGAGTCCTGCGGCTTTATCGCTGGCTTTATCAGCAAGGTTTGATATTTTTGGTAACAAAAAAGAAAGGACTCCGTTTAGAATGAGATCAAAGCTGGAAAAGGTATATAATAACAGTCGGAGTTCCTTCTTTGTTTTCCATGATGGAGAAGAGGGAGGAAGATTGAGACTGCTTGAAACATCCAACCCCTCTCTTATCTAGGAAGGCCTCGCCCCAGCTGATGGAAGGTGTGTCTTCTTCCCCCCAACACCTGTCACCTTCTGCCTTCAAATCTAAACATATTCAAGATGCTGAACTCGGGATCTTTCCCAGCAAAAGAGATGCTCTTCTTGCAACGCGCGGAGGGATTATTCAAAGAAAACAGGGCCCCTTAAGCCTTTCTCCATTCACAAACCCCATTTAGTCCTTAGTAGAAAATCTTGGGGAGGTGGGGAGGAAACAATATTCTCAAATTTAGACTGCTTTTAGTATTTTCTTTTTCCTGCTTCTGGTGTTGTATTATCTAGGGCAGTGATGGTGAACCTTTTGGGCACCGAGTGCTCAAACTGGAACGTGCATGCATGCCTGTACATGTGCATGTGCCGGAGCACTGGAACATCAGCTGGCTGGTGTCCACATGCCTCTTTTTTTGGTCATTTGGGGGGCTGTTTTTTGGTCATTTTCAGGCTATTTTTGGCCCGAAAAATGCCCTGGTTTTTTGGTCATTTTCCAAGCTGTTTTCAGGCTGTTTTTGGCTTGAAAAACAGCTCAAAAAACAGCCCAAAAACACCCTGGGAAAAGGCCTGAAAAACAGCTTGTTTTCTGGCCAATTTTCAGGTCGTTTTCTGTTGCTCTGGCACCCACAAAGACCAGCTGACAATGGTGCGTGTGCCCACTGAGAGGGCTCTGCGTGCCACCTCTGACACCCATGCCATAGGTTCACCATCACGGATCTAGGGATTGATTTTGATTCACCACAGGGCCCCTCTCTCTCTTTCTCCCCGCTAGCATCTTGCCTCATCTGCCCTTTACGCAGGGAAGGTGATGTAAATTCTGGATGAGTGAGCACTCGCGTGAAATTCATTTGTATTTGTTTGTCTTCCTTAGTGCTTTCGACCCCACGGAGACCATACTGGTCACAAGAGGTACGTTTCCCTTTCCTCATGGGACAAGTACCCTCCAACTACACAAAAAGCCCCATTGTTTGCCAGCGTGCCCAACGATTTAACACGATGGTTACTCCTGCCCTGTGAAGCCTCCCGTGATCCCAGAAACTCCCATTCGGAGTTTGACTTGGAAGGCAGCAGTTTCTTCTGCTAAAAAGTCCCGTTTTTTCCTCCCTTTTCCAGCGAGGCAAGCAAGAAAGGAGAAGGAGAAACATCAAAGGAAAACTCACCTACCTACAGGCACCAGTGAGTGGGCTTGTGGTGTGGGAGGAGATACTTAATAATAACACACTGTTTTCCGAAGTCACAGGGTGCTGCACATGTGAAACGAAGGATGGGTTTAAAAAAAAAAAGCTTTTCCTTTAAAATAAAAGAAACAAACAGTAGCTTTCTATGTCAACGGGAGGGAAAGGAGGGAAAACCTGGCAGAAGTGGGAAATGATAATTAATGCAACTTTTATTTTCAATTTTGGAAAAGTTGAACGCAGCCCCTGATTTGTACAGTCAAGATGTTGCAAAAATGCACTGGATTTTCACACACCTAATGTCAGGTGGGAAAGACCAGATCCTCATGTGAAGGTTCAATTAAGCTGACTTTCTTGCTAAAAGTCTCTGCACAGGAATCTTCTGAACTAGAATAATAGAATAACGGAGTTGGAAGGGACCTTGGAGGTCTTCTAGAGCAACCCCCTGCTTAGGCAGGAAACCCTACACCACTTCAGACAAAATGGTTATCCAAACTCTTCTTAAAAACTTCCAGTGTTGGAGCATTCACAACTTCTGGAGGCAAGTTGTTCCGCTGATTAATTGTTCTAACTGTCAGGAAATTTCTCCTTAGTTCTAAAGTTGCTTCTCTCCTTGGTTAGTTTCCATCTGTTGCTTCTTGTCCTGCCCTCCTACTTGGAGAATAGCTTGACTGCCTCCTCTTTGGGGCAGCCTCTGAAATATTGGAACACTGCCATCATGTCTCCCCTAGTCCTTCTTTTCATTAAACTAGAACTAAGGCCAGCACCTGGTTAAGAGTTAGATAAGAGTCAATAGAATTCAAGGACGGTTGTACTTGGTTGTCTTATGGCTACGTAGGAATTCTAGGCAGATTCCTCTTTAACTCCACCCCCAGTTTCTGCCATTCCTTCTCCTACACCTACACAGAGAGCAGTGTAGGAAGTTATGGCACCATCCCATTGGATGGAACATACTGTCTGCTTCGTTCTTACTTATATCTAACCTGAAGGGCACATGCCACACCCCAAAAATTGAATATTTATTTACATCTCCCAGAAGTAGTGAAAGCAAATGGTGAGCTAAGGGGTCTCAAGACCAGGGCATTTAATTATAAATATAATATGCTCACCTGTAAAAAAAGAATATCGGATGGATCTTCAGTGGATTCTGTCTCTCTCTTTTTTTTAATCTGCCTGTGGTGCAGCAAAAAAATAAAATATGGATGAGCAATTAGTAAGAGAAGATTGACTTACTCAAAATAGGAGTATGGGCCAATTATATCATCTTCCCAGTTTTACCCAGCATTATTATTTATTATTAATAAACAACCCTTATTTAAGATTCCAACCATGTCCTATCACAGGTTTAACATCCAAGAATGATATTTTGGGGGGACAGAAAGTTGATCATGAGGAAATTTCCAGTGGAGCTTTATATGAGGAAGCTCAACTGAGTCAATGAAGATGGGAAGGGTATCACAGATGATAGAATTTGACTCTGGCTGGTTTAATGTGCCTTTGCAAAATCCCATTGATATAATAGGGCAATTGCCCAGAAATTATCTCACCTGGAAGCTCTTAAATATTGTTTGGAACTGCAAAACAAGCTCAGTCTATATATCTTCAACCTGGATGAGTAGCCAACAAAGGAAACCTTTAGGAGACCAAACCTACCCTTACTCTTCCTTGCAAACATCTTGTTAACATAACATACGAAGTAAGACTAGCCAAATGGCCTCCTCACATTGCTGGAGCACCATCAGATTCATTACACAGAGCTTGTACGTCCACAATTTGCACTGTCATGGTTATGCATGGTAACTGTGCATCTATTTATCCAGGAATGATAAGTTACTGGATTGACATGCCACTGACTATTAATCATGCTTTATATAACACAGCAACCGGATTCATGCTATGTATTATGCCAAAATAAAAAAAAACAACGGAACAGGATGGTCTATTGTGATGGGTAAAAGACAGTGGTGGGGTTCAACAGGTTCACACCTATTTGCGAGAACCGGTTGTTAACTTTCTAAGCAGTTCAGAGAACCGGTTGTTGGAAGAA
>JAOYMU010000059.1:6595649-6607078 GCA_025802295.1 Psammodynastes pulverulentus
ACAGCCGCACATCCAGGAGGAAGAAGAGATTGGACAACCATTTGTTTGAAATGGTAAAGGGTTTCCTGCCTAAGCAGGGGGGTGGACTAGAAGACCTCCAAGGTCCCTTCCAACTCTGTTATTCTACTGTTCAGTTTGTTTGTTTTTTACCCTAAGAGCAACGCAAGCAAACTTCTCAGCAGACCCTAGTTCTCTCAATGTAAGCAACCAATCTCTTAAGGGAGGGGAGGAGGGGTATCCAATGCATGAGTTACCTTCATTTCAATTTGTATTTTCTTCTTTGAAGTATCCTGGGATTCAGGAGATGACGTTACCGCATCTTGAAAACAAGAAGAAAAGAAGCTAAGAATTTAAAACATCTTTCCAGATATAAAATACAGTTCCCGTTTTGGTGGGAAAACATTTACTTATTGTTTATTTTCTAATACCTCTATTTAATATTTCCAAGGTTAATATAAATGCCTGCATTTCCAAGCGTGCGCAATCAAGACATCTTAAAATAATTGACGTGATTGGCCAATGAGCTAAGCTTTAGACACTACGTAGTTACGATTCCTAACGTTAATACCTGAACCATGTAATATAAGCAACTGCCCAAAGTCTCAGAGCCAAATATTAATCATGCTGTTCTATTCATGAATCAAAAATTATGTTTCACTGAGTTCAACAGCACTTTAAGCTCTAGGCTAGTGATGGCGAAACTTTTCAGCACCGAGTGCCCAAACCGCAACGCGCGAGACTGAAGATCAGCTGGCTGGTGGACACATGCCTGTTTCTTGGCTGGTTTGGGGGCTGTTTTCTGGGCCAGAAACAACCTGAAAAACAGCCTGGAAATGGCCCAGAAAATGGCCTGGTTTGGGCGGTTTTCTAGGCGATTTTCAGGTTGTTTTGGGGGACATTTTCAGGCTGTTTTTCGAGCCTAAAAATGGCCTGAAAAGGGCTCCAAAACAGCCTGTTTTGGGGGCGATTTTCAGGCTGTTTTCCGGCATTCTGGCGCCCGTGAAGATCAGCTGGCCGGTGCGCATGTGTGCGCCAGAAACCAGAAAAACAGCTGGCGGTGGCACATGTGCCCACTGAGAGGACTCTGCGTGCCACCTCTGGCACGCGTGCCATAGGTTCGCCAACACGGCTCTAGGCCACTGAAAATATGCTTGTGCTTGATATACTATATACACAGACATGAGCACACATATATATATAATATATACATGCATAAACACGCAGAGAGACACATATATGCAACCAGGAATTAAGAAGTCATCTTTCGGATGACTTCAGCCCAAGCATGTACAAAAATGACTTCGGTGGAAAGCAAGAGATAATAGTTCAGGAGAACATCTTCTTACAAGAATCCTCCTCCTCCTACACAAGGCTGTGTTTTAAATCTACTTTGGCCACTGAAGGAAAAATTTCCCTGCTGCTGCTGTGAGCCAGACCACAATTTTTGAGCCTAATTTTCTGATCACCATCGACTCTACCAAATAGGACACATCTGCTTTCTTTCTAGGCAAGTGCCAAGTATCTGCTGGCCTACAAGCAGGACATGGTGGAGACTTTACTTGAATCCCTGGCGTGGTAGCCGGGGCAAGTTAAGTGAATGCAGGGTCGCGGATTTGGAAATGTCTAAATGTAATCCCAGAAGAATTTACGCTGGTTGTGTTTAAAAAGAAAATCTAATCCCATCGGCAGAGCAAGATAACTTGTCATTATTTGCCAGAAGGATATTTTTCAACGGATCCTGAGATGAATACAAATATTACTGTAATCATAAGCTAAATAAGAGCAGCACGACAGCAGAGGGACTTGTACGTAAGAAATAGAGAGATACGGTAACTGGTAAAATCAAGTGAGATAATCAAATACTGAGGAGATACTATGAGATATCTAACTGTTTTGACATTTCCTTTTAGACGTTATTCAATACAGGTTGTTGCCTCCAAGAAGGAAACTTATAAACCTGGATATCTATGGATGTTCTCAGCCATCCAGGTCTTGGTTGTCCCAAAGTTGCTTTCTCAAAAGGCCACTGGACTTTGTTTTTCCTTGAAGACATTTCGCTTCTCATCCAAGAGGCTTCAGCAGGTTCCAGAAGGTTCCACACCCATTTGTACTATTCAGGTGACCCTGAGGGCACAGATAAACCTCCAAGTGGCTTCAACGATGCTCAGAAAGAGTGCTAATGACCAGAGGACTGCAAGGAATATAAATCTTTCCATTCTCCACCCTTCAGTCAGAACTGAAGAAGTTTCTCGGATGAGGCGCGAAATGTTTTCAAGAAAAACCAAAGTCCAGTTGCCTTTTGAAAAAGCACCTTTGGGGATCATAAAACTGGACAGCTATTTGTCTGAGCTGCTTGAGCAAGGAGTTGGACTAAATGACCTCCAAGGCCCCTTCCGACTCTTGTTATTCTAAGTTCTAAAATTAACTGATACTGATTTTCTCTCCCCCCCCCACCCCCCAAAAAATGGACTTATTAGCTAAGAGACAAAATTACCTTGTCCTGGCTGCTCATCTATTGCTGGTTCTTCTGATTCCAGTGTAAATACGTGTTTAGCATGCTCCTGGACTTGCAGTTTGCACTCATCTATTCTTTTTTCCAACCTGGAAATAATTTCGTAGGGCATCGGAGCATGATCATAAAGATACTGGGCAACAGTATTTACGGGATAGTCATTTTTTATCCGGGAAACCAAGGGATAAGGACTCAGATCTGGCAAGTATGGGATTTTGGGCCAATCATCCTGCAAAGAACAGCAATTACAAAATAAACGTTAATAGCAATAGCACTTAGGCTTACGTACCTCTAATCGGTTTACGGAGTTAGCCTCTTGCCCCCAACAATCTGGGTCCTCATTTTAATGACCTCGGAAGGATGGAAGGCTGAGTCAACCTTGAGCCAGTGGGATTCGAACTGCCAAATTGCAGGCAGCCGGCAGTCAGCAGAAGTAGCCTGCAGTACTAACCACCACCATGGCTCATTAAGTAGAAATAATGTTAAAGTCTATTTTATATATGAAGCCAAGAAGTACAGGCAGTCCTTGACTTACAAGCCTTCATTTACTGACTGTCTAAAGTTACAACGGCACTGAAAAAAAAGGGACTTATGGCCGGTTTTCACACTTAGGACCCTTGCTGTATCCCCTATGGTCATGTGATCAAAATTCAGCCGTTGGCAACTGACTCATGACGGTCGCAGTGTCCAGGGATCACGTGATCACTTTTTGCAAACTTGCACACAGGCAAAGTCAGTGGAGAAGCCAGATTCACTTAACAACCGTGTTCCTAACTTAAGCACCGCAGTGATTCACTTAACAACCGTGGCAAGAAAGATCGTAAAATGGGGCAGAACTCACTTAACAAATGTCTTGCTCAGCAACAGAAATGTTGGGCTCAACTGTGGTTGCAAACCGAGGACTGACTACCTGTATAGCACCTAACACTGGGAAATTTTGTCAAGTGATGTTTCCCCATTGCTGGTAGCAAAAATAGAGATGTATTGAATCTGCAATTCATATGATACCTTTTCAACCCTAATTTTTTTTGTCTCTCACAGCATTGACTAATTGCCTTTTTCTCTCACATAGCATTTCCTACTTACCATGATAAGCTGTCCAGCATTAACCATCATGCCTGCATCTATTCTTTCTTTGCTGAGCTATGATGATTAATATATAACAGGGGAATCTAAAGACCTCCAGATGTTTCAAACTGCACAATCACCATCCCTGGTGTTTATTGTTACTATTTTTAACGAAATTTTCATACCATTTCCCATGCACTCCAAGCGCTATGAAAATTATTTCATAAACGTACATACCAAATTGAACCAGGCCAAAAATTCACCAAATGTACCAGGAAGTTCCCTAGTTTCCTATAAACACATAAAGATGCATGTCTTATAAAATAAAATAGATCTGGTTATACAATAAAATAGTTGCTTTCAGTGCTAGTAAGCCTGCAAGTTGGGTTTTGCTAATCAAATACTCTGAAGAAATATTATGATCGAAGAAATAAAATTTAAAATGTGTGGACTATTCTGAACTGATTCATATGAAATGGTCAGCTAGCTTATTGTTTCTTGTAAACCTTACATACATATGAACTACTAGGCCATTCTGGTTATTCAACAAGCCAGTTTAAAGAATTCTGGCTTAGTATTATATGTCCTTGTATCTCAAATCCTGGGTACGCAATCAACCAAAACGTTGACAGAACATTGCAGGTTTTTCTTCTGACTTGTTTGGGGAAAATCCACTTGTTTTTATTGAAATATTATCTGCTGCCAGCAATTTCAGAAATGGAGACTAAAGATCAAAACATTGCCTTTGCCACTTTGATGAATTTTGATGCGGTTATGTATCATGTACTGCCATCAAAGACTGAAGTATAACTGAGCATAACACTTGGCATAGTATAAGTACATAATGACATTTTGCCCAGACATACTGAGCATACCATGGCTAAGATAAATATGTGAACACAGGACATTTCTTTGTTATTTCTGAAACAGGAAAAAAAAAGTCAGCAATGTTATTTTAAAAACTTCTCAATTTTTTATTTTTTTTTAGAGAACTGATCCATAAAACCTTTCACCACCACCATTATCCTAACTGAGCACTCTGGTTCAATAGAATCAGCCAGTGGGTTAAATTCGTGAGGGAAATGCTATTATTTTACTTACACTGAATCATTTTGTAACTCTTTGGTTCCTCAAAGGAAGAAACAACTTGTTTCTAATTGGTTTTTTTGTTTTTCCTTAAGCTATCAGTCTGGCAGAGCAATAAACAAACATCCCATAGCAAATGGTGAGATAGTTCGCTCTCACTATGACTGTGTTCACGCTACATGCTTCATTTAATTTGGATAAAAATCCAGGGGCTGTACCTGTACCACAAAATAAGCTTGGTTAGTATGAGTCTTGGAGGGCAATGCCAACATGATTTCTTTGGCATTTCTCCAAGGTGGTGAGTATTGACCTCCAAGCATCAATTGGAGTTGACCTTGCCATTGTTATTTGTGGTAAAGTAATATATATTAAATTATTTCCATTTAATAAATGTTTTGAGGGGCCAATAAAATGTTCATGAAGGGGATAATGAATGGAAAACCTTGGAAACCTCTGCCTTCATGTTTCAGTGTCAACTGCAGACTTAGAAAACATGCCAGCTCAGTATCCTAGCCAAGCACAGCAACATGCCTTCAGCATAAAAAGGGAAGACACATATCTATCTAAGAGCTTCCCTTTAGAATACAGAATTAGTGTTCGAAGGGGCCTTGAAGATCTTCTAGTCCAACCCTCTGTTCAAGCAGGAGACTCTGCACTGTTCCAGACAAATGGCTGTCCAGTCTCTTTCTTTAAAAACCTCCAGAGATGGAGCACCCACAACTTCTGAAGGTAAGCCATTCTACAGAATAATAAGAGTTGGAAGAAACTTTGGAAGCCTTCTCCTTCAACCCACTGCACAAGCAGGAGACCCTGTATTATTCTGGACAAATGGCTGCCCAGTCTCTTCTTTAAAAACCTCCAGTGGTGGATCACACCCACAACTTCTGGAGGCCCAAGCTGTACATTAAGGTGCACCATTTAAATAAATAAAAAAGCAAAAAAAAATTAATAATTATGGCACCAGCTTTGCAACCCAGGAACTGAGTTTTGCAGCGTTGGCTCTTCCAGCCTCTTTCGAGAACCTCAAAAACGTGTTGCCCGTCCTCCCTCCCTGCAGAGGGGAAAGGCAGCCTCGGATTTCAGCCGCCGACCTTGGAAAAAGAATGCTTGTAGGTGGAGAGAGTCAGCATGCGACCCCGCTCGCCCATTGCCAAGCAAGGCGTCCGCCTCTCGCCCTAGCCAGCCCAGCGGCTGCAGCAGCAACAACAGAACGCCCCGCCCTTCCAACCGACCGCCTCTCGGCGTTGCTAAGGCTCCCTAACAACCGCCTGTCTCCGCCCCCGCGGTCCGTCACGTTTCATCCTTCCGGGTTCCCCCGTTATCCCCGGCGCTGGAGTTCCGCCACGCGCCTGTCCTAAAGGAGGGAGAAGACCCGCGATTCTTCCACGAGGCTCGCGTCCGTTCGTGGGAGGCGTGCTTGCAATAGGTCTTCCCCCCCCCCCACTCTCACGCACCATCGCCACCCGCTCCCAACGCCGAGAGGAGTCCCTGGGCATTGCTTTGCAAAATGGCGGTGGGTTTCCTTTGGGCATGGATGGGCGCGAGAAGCGGTCTTGAGCTGGGGAGTGGGTGGGAGGAGGGAGAGATGGGGAGGCTGCGGTTGCAACGCCCAGATCCCTGTGCATGGTTTACTAAGTTGCAAAAAAACATTTGTGGGGGTTTTTGGGGCTCTCCAGAGGTTGCTGCCAACTCCCAGGGCAGGAGTGTTTGGAGAGGTGCGAGGTGGTAGTTAGTGGTGGTTCTTAAGCTTAACCTGCATGAATGTCTTGTACTGGTTTATTGCAGAGGTTTGGTGACTTTTTGAGGACTAAACCCAACCTAGGTTAAAAGTTTGTTGGAGGAGTGGGAAATGACCTTCCCATTACAACCACTGGGTCAAATGGGCTGCCTCTATCAGAGTTTCCCCAACTGCCAGAATTCCCCATCCATCATGTTGAAGTGGAGTTGTGAATTGAAATCTATCCAGGCTTAGCTGGGGAAGTCTGAGATCTGAAGTTCACACATGGACTGAGGAACACTGACCTAGATGTTACAGCAATCTATTAAACTATTTCCAACAGATGTATAGCACTCTCTCCACTTAATGTTTATATCTTTTTTGAGGTCGCTGAGACCCATATAATTGGCTTCGCTGGTTGTGCTAATCTGACGGGACTCCAACTGTTGTAGCATGCAAGTCATGGTTTGGGGGCAAAGGATGTTAATGAACCCAGCCAATTGAGGTTTAGTGCTGTCTAACCAAGCACTAAATCTTTGTTGCTAAATCGGTTGTCAGGATTTTGGCAGTGAATAACTTACATTTAAAGCAAGTTAAAGAGCAATGTGAGACTGCATTGAGTGGCAAAGAATGCTCACTTTAGCTTCAATGGTCGTATGAGATTTAAATTTGGTTCTCTCTAGAAGGAGGATTGACTGATACTTGAGTTGGACTATTCAGTTGTATAAAACATGCCTTACTTCCAGTTAGTAAAGTGCACAAGGCATTCTTATTTGTTTGGTTTTTATGGTTCTGGAAAAGATGGATGAAATTTATCCCTTTCTCTGTTAGCAGCATTTTCCCCCCACAGTGTTAAGGAAAGCTGCCACTAGTTGTTTAATATAATGGGTGGCTTGATCTGTAGGCCAGGAATGCATAACAGATTAATTAATTTCCTGCTCTTGAACTAAGGAATCTGTGTGGTTAGAAAATTTTGTCCAAACCTAAGCAACTTTCTTCACTTACCTGCCAAGCTCTCTTCAGCAAACTGTCTCAGAATATTCTCATTCCAGGGAGAAAGAGCTGATGCTGCAAAACAGAAATGGGGCTTGTTACACAAAAGCCACAAATATGTTTTTGTTATTATCCCTTTAATAGGTATCATTTTAGAAGTAACGGTTATTTAATAAACTACAAAAGATTGGCAGGTGAATCAAAGAAATGAACTACTACTCCATGGTCTGTGTTTGCAGCCAAAAACATGGCTGCCATTATATTCTATATTCTTAATATAGTAAAGCATATTATACATGTAAAATAAATAACGAAACACTTGTCATACAAGTTAAGTCTCTATTAATGAATAGTATTACTATGATCCTGCAACACAAAACATAAAAAAAATCCTGAACTTTATGCTGTTAAGCTTCACATTACATTGATTCTTATACCATTTAACCTAGAGCAGATGTGGAGAAAAGATCAGTTGTGCAGTCTTTGGGTTAGATCCAGATATGTTGGCAGAAGACTTGCATGTCTCTGTTGTTTAGGATCTCTCTCTGTCTCTTATCTCCCTCTCTCTTACACACACACACATTTTAAATTTCAGCCCTCCAACTCTTTTATGTTCAGGGCTGCTGGAGAATACAGTTTTCTCTAGTCTGATTTAATCTCATTCATCAATATTTCTATTCTCTCTATGAATACGTATCTGAAATTATACTTGAAAGCTATTCTTGCATTATTTATCTTTAACAGTTCCAAGGATATCATTCATCTGAAATATATCACTAAATCCATCTCCCATTAAAAAAGCAGACCAAGATAAACCAGGAAATGAAAAGAAATGCTGAGTGTTTGCGAAATCAAGACACGCTGGCCGCATCCATGTTACAAGAAACCCCGTTTGACAACTTGTGTCTGACATCTCAAGCTATTCTTGAGAGAGCCCAAAAACAAGGAAGATCAAAATGTCCCAGATGTCACGGATCAAGGATGTTCTACTGTTATTCATGTTACGTTCCAGTTGAAACTGTTCCTGTTGAAGATATTCCTATTGTGAAGGTTAGTGCAGGGGATCTGAGGGAAGCAGGGGAGGTCATAGTGTTCTTTGGTCATGGTTGAACTTGGGGGTGTCTTTTTTGATGCACTTTCTGGGTTCCTTTGTTTAAGCTTCCCTTGAAGATTGATATAATCAAGCATCCCAATGAAACAGATGGCAAAAGTACAGCTGTACACGCCAAGCTTCTGGCATCTGAAGATGTTACCATTTATACATATCCGTGTATTCCTGACTATGAAGAAATGCAACATGAAGTAAGAGCCCATCTATATGTAGCACCATAGGAAAACCTTTTGTTTCTCACTGCCATGATTGCTGCTGTTAAATATACACTATGTTCAGCATTGTTTTGCACATACGAGATCAAATAATCAGTGTATTTGTCCAGGAATTCATGTAATAGGACTTATTATTCACAGAAGTAAGTTCCACTTCTTGGCTTATTTTTAGAGTACAACCATTTTTGCAAGAATTTCTCTGAAAATAGACCTCACTTACCAAGCACTTGTTCAGCAACCATTCAAAGTTACAAAGCTGCTAAACAATGTGACTTACAACAGGTCCTCAAAAGTTGCGGCTCTTGTCCTGTCCCTGGGGTCAGCACTCATCTGCAACAGCCACAGTGTCACATGGTTGTGTGAGTGCCATTTGCAACTTTCACAGGCAGCGTCCAATAAGCAAAGTCAATGGGGAAGCCAGCAGGAAATCACTAGTCACAGTCACGGGATGTTGCATTTGATGACCTCTTAGTGATGGAGCTACTGGTTCCTATTGAGGTCAGTAAGAGAGGACTACCTGTACAGATGGCCTAAAGCCAAGATGACAAAAGGGGAATATTCCTAAGAGAGTGGATCAGCATGTCAGCCTGTTTGATGAAATGAAAGTTTTGCAGAGTTTTAACATTTGCTCGTATTTGTTTAAACAAAGTTGTTGGTAAATGTTGCACAGATTGTATTTTCGCAAATAATGGTGGAAGCGCAATTTTAAAGCAGATTCATTGGGAGAAATAGGGGTTGCCTTGTGGCTGAGGTTGAGCTAGATCTCATGAAGGTTTTTTCGCCCCATTTTTAGATTGCACTTATTTTTCCTGGACCTAATTCAGTTTCAATAAGCAACATTCCTCTCTCTTTGCAAGCAAAATGTAAGACGGACACCAAGGGCTTAGCAGCAGAACCAGCGCCCAAGTGTGCAAAATTGGAGCCGAGCCACAGTAGCATCATGAATGAAGATAAATTGCCCCAGAGCGAAAATGCACTGAAAAAAATTGTATTTATCGACAGTACATGGAATCAGACAAACAAAATAATCACAGATGAGCGGCTTCAAGGTATTATTTTTATGAATGGAAATGAATCTTGGGAATTGTTCTAGGTATAGCGGAGAGCTGTTACTCTCTACTCTTATTTTTCTTCCCAAAGTTTTGTTTTTGCAAAACTAGTGCACTGCAACACTGTATAATAAACATTTTTATACTCCAGTCAGATATTGCTGTATTCCAGGAAAGGGTTTTAGAGAAAAAGAGATGACTTATCTAGCCACACTTTGAAAATATAATGGAAATTACCGTATAAATCTGCCTACATATGTCTTAATCAGGCTTATCCTTGTTTGCGATGCTTTGGAGAAATCTGTTAACAATTTGCTACAAGTAGTTTTTTCAGTCTTTTGTGTAATTAAATGCCTACATTGTCATCTTTGGGGTTTTTTTTCATTCTGCAGGGTTGCTACAAATTGAACTGAAATCTAAGAAAACCTGCTTTTGGCGCCATCAGAAAGGAAAACCAGAAACTTACCTCTCTACCATTGAAGCAATTTATTACTTTCTAGTAGACTATCACAAGGAGGTCTTAAAAGAAAAATATGACGGACAATACGACAATTTGCTTTTTTTCTTCTCATTTATGTACAAGCTGATCAGGAAAGCCAAGGATTCTGCAGAAAAAAAGTGAAGCGTTTCCTCATGCAAATATCCCAAAAGAAATGTGATCCATTATCCTTTAAAACCAGGCCTTTAAAACTAATTAAGATTTGAATGTCTGAATCTGACTTACAAGATAGAATGCTTACAGTTAGTGCCTTTTAAATTTAAACTAAATCCAAATTTACACAAACAAAGCTTAAAACTGTTAAGGGAAGATTGTCTGAAACAAATCTGGACTTGTGGCATCTAAATAGAAATATTTTTTTCTTAGTTATTGAACAACAAAATTACCAGCTTGAGGTTTATATTTAAAGAAAGCAGAAACTTCATTAGTTAGTTTCATTATGTAGGGTTACTCTGGACTATCAAGGAAGACTACTCTTAAGTGATTTTACTATCTATTAAAAATTACTAGAATAATTATTTCATTCCATCTCCCAATTCCACACCCAAAGCCAGCCAGACTAATCCATTCAGTTGGATTCTAACAGTAAACATGATTAGGACCAAATTAAGTTGCCAAATTGCTTAAATAAGGTTAGAAAACTTAGGTTCAGCTACTGATTGCTTATAGGTCTGAACCAAGGTTTCCTTCTAAAACATGGATGTCCAACCTTGGCACCTTTTAAGACCTATGGGGGGATAAGTCTGGAATTCAACTCCCAGAATTCCCCAGCCAGCCTTCTTTATGTAGTGCTTTCTTACTTTTGCTGCATAGCAAACGTCAGAAAAAGTTGACATTTCTACCCCAGAGATGGGTTAGTTTCGGGAGGGTGAGGAAGGGTGTTTCCCAACCTACAAGGGACATGACGAACATTTCCTCAGTTTTTGTGAGTTTTTTTTAATCAGCACATTACAATTCAGAAGTTCAAAGCAAAATATGCAGTCCTCCTTATAAGGTATAAACCTAGCTGCAATCGAACATGCATAGAAGCTACAATAAAGCACATTAGTGGGTGGATCGCGCATCTTAAATCATACATGTTCCATAAAGCTGCATATGTAATGATATTCGTACAACTACCGACCTCGCCCTCTTCCGGAAAAAATTAAAAACCTTTCTGTTTGTTCAGGCCGGTCTGGC
>JAOYMU010000059.1:6761916-6772787 GCA_025802295.1 Psammodynastes pulverulentus
GAGCCAAACCCCTGTGTGTGTATATATACAGTATGCATGAAGTCATAGAAGTAACAAGAATATGAAGGGACCTTGGAGGTCATCTAGTCCAACCCCCAGCTGGAGCAGGAGAGTCTATTCCAAATATTAGCCTCTACCTAGGATTGAACTCACAAAACCTCTACTTTATATATATTATATACATTACATATAAAATAGGAAAGTAGAGGAGGATTTTGTGGGTGTATATACATAGATAGGAGATTTATGCATATTTATTTATTTATTTGATTCGTCAGTCGCTTACAATGTAATAAATGTAAGAATAAACATACAAATAAATGTAACATAAGTAAGAATACAAGAAAAAGATACAAATAGGACAGGGACAGTAGGCACGATTGTGTGCTTATGCACACATATATACTGTATAAACACACACACAAACACACGGAGTTGTCAGGTTAAAAACAACTGCAGAAACCCTATATGTATAGAGACACACAGATGCTGTCACACACACACACACACACACACACACACACACACACTTACTTATAACTTATATAGCCACCCATCATGTACACAATTTTATACACATACACAAATACATTTATAAAAAACATACACACGTATCTAAATATTTTTCATGTGTATATATTTACATGGGCGTGTATAATGCTTAGTGTGTTTTGCTTTGGGAAGGTCCAACCTAAGTGTAGTACATAAAATTATCTATTGCAATGTCCTACCCGTCAATGACTACTTCAGCTTCAACCCCAACAATACAAGAGCACAGAATAGATTCAAACTCAATGTAAACCGCTCCAAATTTGATTGCAGAAAATACGACTTCAGCAACCGAGTTGTCAATGCCTGGAATGCACTACCTGATTCTGTGGTCTCTTCCCCAAACCCCCAAAACTTTAACCTCAGACTGTCTACTCTTGACCGCACCCCATTCCTAAGAGGATTCTAAGTCAAGGACAACTTGTGTCTTAAAGTTTCAGTAGTATGTGTAGTCTTTATTGTCAATACGTTCTGAGCTAATCATGCAGGATAAATAATTATACTTTGGCAATTAATCAAACATTAGACAACATTCAGTTGTAGATCTTTCATTTTTTAAATCCATTTTATCACCATGGTTCAGAAAAATGGCATTAGTTCAGTGCTTGCTACCGGTACTAGCCTCAGTTATATATCTGTGGAACATTTTTAAATGAAGTAAGGTTTCTTGCTACAAAGTTCTCTGAAGTTTCTGTTTATTTAATAATTGTTTTCCATTTAAAGATATCACATTTTTAAGAGGCACTAATAGTATCGAGCTCCCCATAGAATAACTGAAAACTACAAATGATGCAATAACTCTGAGAATTCTTAGTTCAGAAATTTTCCATTACAGTTTTTATCAACCCTTTTGTTTCAGATCTTAATGATAATTCTCCTGATGAAGCCCTGGTAGATGACTTTCCTATCGTAGATAAGAAAGCTGTGGTGCAACTAACAGAAGGGCTGATTTCACACTATTTACCTGACCTACAACGATCAAAACTAGCCTTAAAAGAACTCACGTACGTAACTTTAAAAAAAAAAAGTCATTTAATTTTTTGTGTATGGCAAACCCCAGCTTGGTATTAGAATTAATATTCCTCTTAACTGAGTTTAAAAAAATCAATATTATTTCCATATTTACTACAGGGATATACAGCACTGTTTGCGCTTCCCTGTCCACCATATTGTTTATAGAAATAGGAGGTGGGAAAGCTACTGAATCTTGAGGGGGCAGATAGCAATTCAGAAGAATGTTTCATATCAGTACGTTATTTTTGTAGCACTGATTTCGAAATGCATTTTAAATTACTCTTATTTTTCTTTCAGACAGAACCAAGAAGTACTCTTAGAAACGGTGCAGCAAGAAATTTCAAAGTTTAAAGAATGCAATTCAGTCCTTGATATCAACATGCTGGTAAGTGTGTTTTTGTTAGATTTTGACTTCATTGGAAGATCTTTGGCTGCTGGACTTTTCCTTTTTCTCAGAACTACATGAAATGTTTTGTATGTACAGCGGTGCCTTGTACTAATTCCAAACATCCAACCATGAATGTGTATGTTTTCACGTACTAAAACGGAAACCGTTTGATCCCAAACTGATTTAGGCATGTGTAATCACTCTGATTGTGCATATGGTTTAGGAGATAATAGACTTTGCTTCTAAGGATGGAAATTATCATTGATGGCAGGAGCCGAGTTCAGTAAATGGTTGAAAAATAAAAGACAGTTATGTTCTGCTCTTCTGTAGCCTTTCAGAGTTTATAAAAGTGCTATTGCTATAAAAGGATTCTGTATTTTATTTTTAGTGAACTCTAGCCTCACTGTAGTGACACTACATCCTAGTAACTTTTTTCATGGAGATCTCGCTATCTAAGTGACTCTGAACAGTTTACAGATAGATATCGTATCTCTTACTGCATTGTTGGGCGTTCCTTGAAGGAATTACACCTAGAATAGCTTTTTATGCATACTTTTGGTATCTTCAAGAAACAAGTTACTTGTTTTTTAAAGCTACTCAAGATTTGTTTTAGACACACTGTAAGTTTCTATCACCAGTAAATGTTTTCTCCTTTTTAAGTTTTCAGAAGCGAAATACTATCACAATAAGTTGGTAAACATTAGGAAAGAGATGCTGTTGCTGCATGAGAAGACATCAAAGTTGAAAGTGAGTTTTATTTCACTTGACTAGTAAAATGTGGGCAGAATTTACACTGCTGATATACATTTTGACTCTTCAAGGGCTTGCAGTTCGAAACAAAAGTCCTATTTTTTAAATAACCCCATTCTAAATTAGTGTTTTCATAAATGTTTGATATTCGAAAGGTTGCCATTCATTCATTCAAATTTAAATTTCAACTTTTAATGCCAAGTTTAATTGAATCTACTACCAGAGAGTGCATGCCTTCAATATTATAATATTAATAAGGGCAGTTCTCTGCCTTAAAGCAGAATTTCTGGGTAAAATAATTCAGCCTTAATTGCATATAACACCTATCATGGAATAGCAATAGCATTTAGACTTGTATACTGCTTTACAGCCCTCTCTAAGCAGTTTACAGAATCAGCCTATTGCCTCCAACCATTTGGGTCCTCATTTTACCCACCTCTGAAGGATGGAAGGCTGAGTCAACCTTTGAGCCTGGTGAGATTCGATCTGCCAAATTGCAGGCAGACGGCAGTCAGCAGAAGTAGCCTGCAGTACTGTGCCACCGAGGCTCATGAATAAAGCTGTAATCCTGTGTATCCACTAATAAAATGGGAAACTTATTTCTCAGGAAATATTCATGCGCTTGGACTGGGTTATATTTGCTTATAGATGTTATCAGAGGAAATAGCTTTCTCTTATACATTCTTAAGACTTTTTTAAAGACCTTTTTTATACTGCTTCACGGTGCTTTACAGCACACTCTAAGCCAAGGGGTGTCAAACTGGCAGGCCATGCCCACCCCAGCTCCGCGAATGGGGAAAAAACATTGCGAAATGTCACATGGCGGCAACGTGACGTGGCGAGTTTGACACACCGTGCTCTAAGCAGTTCACAGAGTCAGCATATTGCTCCCAACAAGCAGGTCAGGATTGGAGGAATTGAACTCTTTGGCAGTCGGCAGAGTTAGCCTGCAATACTGCATTCTAGCCAAAAGAGGAAAACGAAATAGCGGACTGTCCGTTGACCTAGCAAAACACGTCACGGGAATTTCGTAGGCATTAAGATTCATCTATCATTTAAAAAACCTATAGTTTAGAATTTAGAATCGCAGCTCGTGGACACTGTGTAGAATTTTTCTCTCCATGAAATCAGTTCTCCTCCTCATAGCAGTGAAAGTAGCACACTTCAGAGGACTCAGAAGTGTGCAAATATGCAAAATGTAAAAGAGAGATCTGGAACAATGTTTCCTTTAAGGCTTGCAAAGGGATTTGAATCTTTTCAACCCTACAGAGTATCGATTAGAAAATGAACACGTGTTTTAAAGATCAGGGGATGGAAAAGGCTAGAATGACCTGTTTGGAAGGACTGGCTATAACCTTCAAACAGGATACACTGTTATAGAATGAAAGTAAGCTTTTTTTTCCAGGATCCTCTGTAAATAGTACATGAAGAGGAAAGAAAAGCTAAGAGGCCAGCGAAAAAGAAATAGCCGAATAACGAGGCTCTGATTTCCTCAAATATAATCCTTTGGTTTTTTTTCTGATGCTTCCCCCTTTCAGAGAAGAGCGCTCAAACTCCAGCAAAAGCGACAGAAAGAAGAACTAGAACGGGAGCAGCAGCGGGAGAAGGAGCTGGAAAGAGAGAAACAATTAACTGCCAAGCCAGCAAAAAGGACATGAAAGGCCCCCGTGTTTAGGCTTGTTGGCCTCATTATAGTCACCTTTGGACTTTCTGGGGAATACGACGATCCCCCCCTGCACTCTCCTGTCCTGGTTTGCCAAGGAAAGTATTAGTGCAGTCTTCATATTTCTACCTTGCTGGTTAGCAAGGAGCTAGGAACGGAAAGCGTACCACCTTAGCTACTCGTCCTCACCTTTTGATTAATGCTTTGCTAATATCGCTGGGTCAGATTTTTTTTCTTTTAAGAAATAGGATGCTCTAAGGTAAGGTGCTAACCTTGGCAACTTTTAAGACCTCTGGGCTTCAGGGAGCATGGCTGGCTGGGGAATTCTGGGAGTTGAAGCCCACAAGTCTTAAAAGTTGCCAAGGCTGGCATTAATTCCAACGTATCTTCCAAGGCCTCCGTTGAGGTGCACGTGTCCCAAACCCAGGTATGCTCCTGAACGGTTAACTCTACCTCATTAAATGTACTCTACACCACGCTCCAGGTTAGTTATCACCCATCCGTCCGTATCCCTTTGCTGAGGGAGGGACCTTTGCAACTGTGGGAAGCCTGGGCAGGAATCCTCGTGGCGACGTTCTGAGTTCAAATTCTCCAAAGACAAGCTGGTGGAATAGCTCAGCCAGGGCCGCACTGCTTCTACGGGATCTTGGCTGGGTTAAGAATTGATGGGACAACAGAAGAAACATCCATGCAAAAATATTGGTGCAACAGACAGGCACGTCTTGCCCAACACCTAATTTCTGGAAATGAACACATACTTGGGAAATAGTTTTTGTAGCTTGCACCTATCGTATTGATTCAGCTTTGAAGGAGACTTTTGGTAACAAGCAGCGTTAGGATTCGGGATGTGCAGCCTCAGTTCAAACACACCACGAGAAAAGAACAGTGTCAACCCGGACTGAAAAGTTTGAATGCTAGTGGCAGACCGCAGGCTCCCTCTTGTGCCCTCAGCAGTTGTTGCTTCTAGGTCAATCGCCACCAATATTTCTCTTGTTTAAGGTCCGGGCTGTTTTAATTACAGTAATTTGGGGATGGGTGGGTGGATGGGTCCATCCATCAAACATGATCAGGCAACAAACTGTGATTAAAAAAAGGGTCTGCTTGACTGTGGAGGGAAGAACGGTGTGATCGTATCATTCTCAACCAGCAAAAGAGCTGCGGGGTGTGAAAATGGATGGATGTTTCTTTCAGCAATTTTGTGATGTACAGATTTTTAACTCCCATACATCTTAAAAGTTGCTGTAGTTGAGAAAGCCAGGTATGGAGACACCTGGTAATAAACTTAGCATTAAAATCGTATTTATAGTCAATTAGAAATAAAATTAAGACTTTACGGTTTGATTAAAATAGAACAAAATCAGCAAAGAATAACACAACAAAAGCCGACATGCGTTTTATGTCGCCCTACACAGTTGGGATCCTGGGGTTAAAAAGCACAATCTATGGACTCAAAACTCAGTTCAGCTTCCGTATTGTTTTCAGCGATGTGTTTACCCCCTGCTTTGTCACAATTTTAACGGTGGACTCCCTCCACACAACCGTGTTGTTGAAAATCTGAATCAACATCTTGAGAATGTTAGGCTGTTTGACAAAAGATAGTTAAAGGCCACTTCTGGGCACAGAACATAGCTGGATGCCTTCAGACCAGTCGCTGAGTTGAAAATAGGAGGTCGGTCTATTTGAGAAAGTCCTGGCAAAACCTTTCTAAAAACGTTGCCAAGCAATTGTCTGCTCGTAATTGTGTGAACACTTGGAACAACTCTAGTGTCAAGCAGTTGTAAGTATAAAAGCACTTATGGTCACAGCCAGATCTGTTCCAGTTATGGATGTTTGTATTGCATCCTAATTTTCCTCCATGTCAAATGCCACAACAAAGATCTTTAAATACCTTTCCTGCTTATGAAGACATTACTGGTCAAGAGTGATATGTTATCAGTCTATAACATGCGCTCACAGTCGCTTTCCCTCAACTTCAGGAGTTTCCTCAAGCTTATCTCCACGTCTCCAGAATCACTTTTGGAGTCAGACCTACAAATAGCAACTAGTTTGATGCTGGGTGCAGATACTGTAAGGAGAAAAATTACAACGGGCTTCCTCCTGGCCAGCAAGAACGTTAAGTAAACCTGAAGGATTTCTGAGGCAGCTTGGCAGTTGAGTTGTGGAGTGCCATAGTTTTCATCGTAGTAATGTTTGCTATTGTGCAATAGTTGGGAAGATGCTGGATCAGCACAAAGGAAGCCCAGGTTGAAGTCCACCATGAAAGGTCCTAGGGTGACTTTAGGTCAGTCAGTCGGTCTTTTTCAGCACAAGCCAAGAGAGAATGGTGACTGTGCAGAAAACGGGCAAGAAGAGCCTTATGTACACACCATCTTGAGCTCCTGGAGCATGACAGCCTAGGGAATTCTGGGAGTTGAAGTCCATACATCTTAGAACTGCCAAGGTTGAGAACTGTCCTGGAGGAAAGGCTATGCATCTAAGCAACTTGAGGAAAACCCCACTGAGATAAATTAGCCCAGATTTAGACCCATATCCTTTTTATTTCAGCAATCAGCCAGAATTTCTCAATAAATCCAAGGTCTTGGATCTCTTCCTTGCAAGGTGTAGTCAGAACCCCCCCCCCCAAAGGCAGCCACAAGGATGTGATCCAAACCTTGTCAAAAAATTTTCACGTCACCCTTCCAAAAAAGGCAGAGATTTAACTGCAATATTCACTGTTTTATTGACCTTAAGAAAGACCCGCCTAGTTCCTTCCATTGATGAATTAAACTGAGCTTACCTTACCTATTTAATTCAATTAAATCATTCAATTAATTCAATTTGTCATCTTTTGCAAAGCCAAGCCGGCTCCCAAATAATTTAAATTCTAAACCCTGGCTGCCATTGTCAAAGGGACATTTTACTCCAACAAACGAGCTGTACCAATAAAGCACTGATGATATAACTAGTCTGGGTAACAAAATGTCTGCAAGAAAACAAGCTCAGAGACCACCAAGGACACCTCAGATCAGGGCTGTGGATGATGGCCAGCGCATCTGGAGGGCTCTGAATTGGGGGAAGAAGAACCTACCCAGGTCACATGTTCCCGAAGCCCCTTTCCTCCAGCCTCTAGGTGGACTACAATTCCCCCCATCCCCAGCCAATGCTACTCCTAAGAACTCCCAAGTGCTCCAGACTGTCTCACCCTGGATTAGCCCTTGGTGAGAAAAATCTGGCAAAGTGACAGCACTTAACAAGGTAGATCTATGGAGATTCTCAGTCCTCCAGGTCGTGGTTGTCCCAAAGGTGCTTTGGACTTTCTGGGTTTTTTGCTTTGAAGACGTTTTGCTTCTCATCCAAGAACTGAAGAAGCTTCTTGGACGAGAAGCGAAACGTCTTCAAAGAAAAAAAACCCCAGAAAGTCCAGCTGCCTCTTGGAAAAAGCACCTTTGGGGTTTAATAAGGTAAGTCATCTGACCTCCCGCCGCGCCGGCTTTGCGTGGCCTCGACTCGGACAGGTAAGAAACGAAGGTGCCTGGGGTTCAAACAACTGATTTCCTACCCCCATGCCAAGATCTGCGTTACCCCCCTGCCCAAGGTTTAAAGCCAGGCGCGGGGCGAGCCCTCTGCCTTTGCAAAACTTGGACCTGGAGGAGAGCTGCGCTCTGCACGCGCTCAGGAACCCTCGGCTTGCGCGCTCCGAGCCTGACCTGCGATTGCTCCCTTCCTGCTCCGCGGCTCCTCCCTGACCGGAGGCAGCGGCTGAAAGGAGCGGCTTTTATTTGTCTCCAGCGGCGGCCTCTCCCCGGGCGGGTCGGGGGGGGGGGCGTAGCGGGTGTTGCGCAACGGGCAGCGGCTTGGGCGCAAAGCAACAGGCGGGCGCAGCGATTTGGGAGAAGCGAGCGGTGCCGGGCGGCTCTTCCTGGCAGGTGAGTTGAGAGTGGCCTTGGTTTCTCAGGAGGAAGAGGAGGAGGAAGAGGAGCAGGTGGTGGTTCAGGCGCAGAGGTCCTTCCCCGCACCCCCCAACTTTCCGAACTGCCTTAGATTTGGGTTCCCATCATCCTGGGCAGGCGATCCAAGCAGCTGCAGCAGCCTCAGGAACTCCCTGTCAAAACTTGTGCGAGTTCCGCTTTCATGGCAGAAAAGGCTGCGCCGTTTGAAACCGATTGATTAGACGCGAATCTGAGCGAAGGATCCGCGTTTGGTTTCTGCTGTCAGTTTGCAAGCTTCGTTTCCTGTCCCCGAAGCCTGTGGGTTCCAGCAGTTGAGCATCTTGGTTTATTTCCTAAGAACGTTTATGCAAAGGCAAAGATTCCCTTTTATACAATGCAAGTAGTTCAGTGGGACGTTTATTCCAGGGATGAGATTGTATTTTCTGACACTAATTTTCTGATTGCTGGATCTCGGTTTAAAAGCCACCCCCCTTTGAAGAAGTGTAACATTGATTCATTGATTTGATTCAGAAACTTGTCCGATTCAGTTTAAAGGCCTGCTTAATCCAGCAGCTAGTTGCTATCAGGTGCTCCTGAAAGATCCATGACTTGAGTGAGGAAGTTAGGGTGCATCTTGGATCTGCTTCCCATAGTGAGATTTGATGGTAGACTGCTCCTGAACATAAAGGCTTTACAGATCTAAGGGGCACAAATCACAGGTCGCTGGTTGAAACTTTTCTCCAGCTAACAGCCTGGACATACAGATAATCTTCGATTTATGATCACAATTTGGGATTGGCATTTCCATTCCTAAACAAGTCGTCGTTAATTGAGTCATCTCCAATTTTGGGATCTTTTTTTTTTTGCCTCGGTTGTTAAACAAATCCCTGTTAATTGAATCCGCCTTCCCTATTGACTTGGTTTGTCAGAAGATGGCAAAATGGTGATCATGGGATGCTGCAACCCTCATTTCATTAGCCGGATTCCATTTTTGAAGTGGACATTTTAAAATCTCATATCCGATAGGAAAGGATCAAGGAAGAACAGAAAGCACCGTCTACGTAGGAAAGGGGAAAAAATGGAACAAAGAGAGGAGAAATGGTCTCATCTCCAAAACTTGCAAAGAAGAGCAGCCTTTGAAGCCCACTTCTTTGATGTGAATTCAGGAGCCAAATATCTGAATCCAGTTCAAATCCAGAATTGAGTTCTGCGTTACAGGTTGTCTGCAAGAAATTAGCATTTAGAATGCGTGTTTGTGAGAAAGATACAAGCTTTGGCTTTTTGTCATTTTACTGCTTAACTTTGGTTTGGATAAAGTCCTTTGTGATGAAGGAAGCTTTGGGGCTGTTTAATATTCCCTGAGCAAACACCCTTGCTAACCAGAAGAGTTTAATTTGCTTTCCAAGCCATGTTTAGCTGAAGTTTGGCATGCCATAGCCATCATTTTTCTAACCTAAACAAGTCATGGCTACCCTGGGAGAGAAAACCTCTCTATGGGAATTTTCTAGATTTCATAACTCGCTTGCCAACTGTCTGTTCTACAGTTATATTTATGGCTTGGTTGCATCACAAACCTCAGGAGCCTGCCTCAACTTTTTATTCCAGTTTCAGGAGAGTAAAAATCTTGGCCTGGTAGGTAGGACCACCAACTGGGCAAATTAATAAATCCCTGAAAATTTGTGATCAGCAAAAGCAGATAACGTGCATGGGTTAAGTTAAATTAAAATGTAATTGTAGGCCAAGTGACATGGTTGAAGTTTCAGGAAGCTGTCGGAACCAAGGAGATCTCTTACCAGAGTTAGACAGATGTGGATGTTTCATGGCGTTTAAAGGATGTAAGCTGTCCTGAGTAAAGTTGCCTTTTGCAATTGACTGATAAGTGATTTTGTCAATGCCATTGGTATTACTATTTTGGAGAACACCTGGCTGTTTAGGAGGCCCCGTGGTGAAGGGATGGAGGCTTGACTATTCTTCCGAACATCCGCTGTCGTGGGAATGAAGCTTCTTCTGAAATTATCCCAGGTTTTTAATTTTAATTACTGGATTCAGTTTTTAGTAAGCCACTTGGTTACAGACTGGAGCAGCACGGAGGCTAAGACAAGTAAACCTCTTGCAAGTTTTCAGTGTCCTTGCAGAGAGACCCCAGGAGAAACTGGGGGCCATTTTTTAATTTTGGAGTTCCTGTGCAATCCAGATTGTCTGATGGTGTTTGTAGTCTGAAAAAGCAGTTGACTTTAATGGGGACAGTCTGCAGATTAAAACCAGGAAGTCACCTTTTCTCCTAGACCAAGTTAAACCAGAGCTGCCATTTTTTGGCATCTGTGGAAAGACAGGCTGCAGGCTACCTTGAAATTCCACAATCTGTTGACCCATCGTGTACTGCAGACTGTGAGGAGAATGTAGATCTTTGCTAGGTACTATTTTTTTCCATTGGAAGAAAATGGCTGTTTAATCATTAAGCCACAATCCTTTGTCAAGTGGGAGCAATGTTTATAACAGAGAAGCCATTTACAAGGCAGTAGCGGGGATCAAGGAGTGAGCAAGGCTGGCATTATAAATATCGGTGGCCACTAGGTTGTCCTTCATTGTCTTCAAGTTT
>JAOYMU010000059.1:6856870-6868481 GCA_025802295.1 Psammodynastes pulverulentus
TTTATATTCATGTACACTGAAGAAGGTATTTAATTTCGTTGTACGAGGTACAATGACAATAAAGTGAACTAACGAACGAACGAACTATCATAATGAACAATTTAATATTTATTTAATATCTTTCCTTTTTTATAAATGGAAGGTAGAGGTGTACTAAATGATTTGACTTCCAGACCTCCTGTTCTAGTATGGGAAGGAAGGGCTGTTCCAGCCGCCTGGGAAATCTTCCTACCTTACCAAAATCGATCTGAGCTGGAAATAGGCCGTTCTGATCTCCGTTGTGCAATTAGCAGGCTCTGTTTCTCCACCAGATTAAACTTCTGACTGACATGGCTTTTCCAACATGTGAGCGTTCTGATAAGATGGGAACAAGATATTTTGGGGTCAGGACATTTCAGACTTGAAACCTTTTCTAAAACCCCAAACTTCCACGCTATTCTGGATGAGTCCACAAAACCTTATATCATTTAGGATAAGATGTGCAACAAAGTTAGACGATTCCGTTCGGTAGATTAATATTCTTAACAGATAATCAGAGTTGGAAGGGACCTTTTAGGTCATCTAGTCCAATCCCCCACTTAAGCAGGAGACCCTACACCATTTCTGACAAGTGGCAATCCAATCTCTTCTTTCATATTCATACTTTAAGCCAGTGCGATATGGTTAGTTTGGCATAACACGCACAAAATGTATAAAGATGACAAAGGTCTATGGAGATTCTCAGTCATCCAGGTCATGGTTGTCCCAAAGATGCTTTTACAAAAGGCAGCTGGATTTTCTGGTTTCAGAAAGTCCAGTTGCCTCTTGAAAAAGCACCTTTGGGACTACAAAGATGACAACAAGTTTTCAACTAAATACCATTGCTAGGTGAGGTTACAATGGGTATTACAAACCACCATGTCTGATAGTTAGCACATTGCAAAAGGCTAGACTTCCACGAGTATTTAGAGTTTCCACAAACTAAATTAAGCCAGTGTTGATTGTATGTGTGTAAAGCCAGGATGAGACTACTTGAAGGACAAAAATATGGAAAATTTTGCATTGTTAATGTATACCTTTTGAGTATTCTTGAGAAAGAATCTTTTTAAAATAAGAGTTATTTATCGCAAGGAAAATCTCTATTATTAATTATTAAGAGAATGCATAATACAGTTCTGGGACATTTCTGGATCAAGTGTAACTCCCTGGAAACGACACAGGTATCCTTGGGAAGAAATTGCTTGCAAACTACCAAGCGTACATTCTTTTAAAACGATGTGTAATCTCTGCAAAATTGTTCTGTTTGGACTATTGAGCAAGGGAGAAATGCTGCTAACCAGCTACTTTATATGTGTGAACTCATTGTGTTCGGCAAAGTCCAGGTGCTCCGTGTGTAAATGAGATTCCGGATGATGGGAAAAAACGAAGTCTGGAATGTTTGCCTTGCAGCTATTGCTCTTGAAGCCTTTTGTAAAATGAGGTGTTACAACCAACTAGCTATGGGTCACAGCTCTCTCCCATGATCAGCATGTGTTTGGTTAATCAAGTATTTCTGTTCAGTTAGCTCTTTTGCAAATGGGGGGAATTCATGGTTTTGTAAATGTGTCCTTGTTTACCATCTGAGTTGGGGCAATCTTTTTTCAAGGTAACTTTGTGATGTGTTTTTACATAAATGGTTGCAACAAAAATGCGCTCTTTGTCATATATGTTTTCTTAACTGAAAAATTAATGTCAGGTTATCTCACTTTTAACATTGAAGAATTTTGCAATTAAAATGTATGCTTTGTTCCCCCTGCCTAAAGTTTGAATGAAAGTAGTTTTGTCGAAAACAATTTGTGTGGATATCATAGGTGTGTAAACAAGTTTTTAACAGATTGGGATTGTATATTGAAAAAAATATTTATTTTAGACTCTCCCAATCGTATAACTCTGGTGTACAACAAAAAGGGGGGGGGAAATGATTGAAACAAGCAGTACTAAGCAATACATTGTTTATTTATTAAAATTATTATTAATATTCATATCAAGATGAATGCTCGCAATGACAATTACATCAAAAAACTACATGAAAAGACTTTGCAAATTTCAAGAGTATTAGATATTGTTCCAAGGGAAGTTTTCACATATAAGGGGTTTTCTGCTTCAAATTGAGAAGGAAGGTTGATCTGAAAACAGAAAAATATTGTATGTGTGATTGTAAAGGTGCTTAAATCTTAATTGTATTTGAGGAGTTTGTGTTACAGAGTAGAAGAAGCTTACACTTGCGTCTATGCAATATCTCCCAGTTGAATTCGCTCTTTGTCTTCGGAAAAGAAAATCAGGGCTATGTAGAATATGGGAATATGGTTTTGGCAGAGACCTGTGAAGTTAGAAAGTAGCATCTCAATTGTCCCAGCTTTACTTCAGTAATGAGAAAAAAGAATTTAGATCACATTGTGATTTGTTTGTTATCTGTGAGTTTTTTTTCTGTCTGTAACGCACTCTCCATGTCCATTAATAAGTTAGAGACACAAATACCCCCACTTAGTTTGTGAATTCCTGTTGACAGTGCAATTTCATGCATGCTTTTTGGGGGATAAGTTCTAAGAAACTCTAACGTTTCTGAGTAAACATAGTTACAACTCCATTTCATCCAGACCGAGGGAATTTTTTATCCAATGTTGCCTTTTTTCCTTTTTCTCCTGATTTGAACGTTGCCTCTTCATTTTAGTTTGTCTCTGTTACTGATCTGACCTCTGCTTTTCTAGATAGATAAAGTGATCCAGTGATGAATGGAGGCAGCTTGTCATAAATATCTTGTAGTGCTTGTAATAGTGCTTGCTATTACATACTCCATTACCCTTAAAGTAGGTTTGAATAACTGCCCAATACAAGAAAACAATCCGTTTACTTATTCATAAAGCAATTTACATAACATCAAATGCTGCAGTAATTAATATAACTGAACGAATTGCCACGTGAAGGATTTGTCTTTTGAATAGGCTCAGACAAAAATAGATAGATTGATAGATAGATAGATAGATAGATAGATAGATAGATAGATAGATAGATAGATAGATAGAACTGATTGTTACAGAACATAGTTGGATTATAAACAAGTACTATAGTCTAATCTCAGAACTCTGGATCAAACATCTGTTACGATTCAGAGCTTATTGCTTCGTGCCTTACAGTATTGGCGAGCTCAAATAGATTTGTTGAATTTGTTCTTGGAAGCCAACCAGTGCTCAGTTATATCAATTAACCAAAGATTAAATATTAGTGAATTTAAATTTTTTTTTTGTATAACGAAGCTTAAAGCATCAGTCACCAAAACACAACTTTAATATAACATGGCAGAACATTCGTGTTCATTTTTTGATGTTTTCTGACATTCTCTTACGCCACAGACCTTACTTTCTGGAGTTATGGTTAAATAATAGAGTACTCCTTCAAGAGAGAAAACCCCTCAAAATATTCGCTCCATTTAAACGCAACGATAGAATGGTCCCTATAATGTAATGTTACATTATTTTAAGGTCTGATCTCATCCTGCATTTTAGGCAGCGGTGTGTTGTTATAACCTGTCATCTCTAAAACCTTAAATTAGAGTAAACTTTCGTGGTATAAGATTGCTCCTCAAAGGAGACTCTTAGTAGTTGTTGACTATGGATTTCTGCAAAGAAAAAATAAGGTGGACCTTGTATCTTGATCAGGTATTTAAAAAAAAAATACTTTTGCTAGCTTTCTGATTTAACCTGTCTCCTTTTAATATTATACAGATACCTAAGATATCTAGAATAATAGCTATGTGAACGGAGTTTTATAGGTTCTTAAGCATTCTTCTTACGTTTAGAGATGAGGGATTTTAACAGCACGCTGGTGAATGTTGGTGCAGACTGATTTCCTTATCACCAACTTTTCTCTCTCCCCCACCCAAAGAAATATATTAGCTAAGTAAATGTAAACTTGTTAGTATGTTTTCACTTGAATGCTTGGGGTAAAACATTTAATTTTTAGTTAATCAATTTCTAAGGAGTCGGGCCAGCAATTGGTTTCTTGCTTGCAATCCTACCTTAAACATCCTATTTTTGTTTGATATAATGGGTTGTTTGTGAGATTTCAGCCTTTTTTCAGCGGCTTATCAACAAAAGAGCAGTTGATAAGAGGTGGTTAAATGCCTTACAGAGATAAAGAGATAATGTAACAGGCATTTTAGTACGAAAGCAGAGTGATTTTTTTCTTCTCTGTTCAGTATAACTGTGTTAATGGTAAATTAGTAATGTTTGCACTAAGTTGTGAGCCATTGACCAAATAGATGTCTTGTATTTCTCTTGGCCTAATAAACATGCTGTGAAAGGTTTAATTTGACGGGATGAGATGAAATAACCTCAGAAGATTACAAACTGCATTTATTGGAAAACTACAATTGTGTTTTCCACAATACCCGGGTGGCGAGGATTTTGAATTAATCACTGATAAGAATTAAACATTCTTATTAAACCAAGTCTCAAAATATCTGTTGCAAATTTAACATGATAGGAAAACAACAAATGAAAACCTCCTTAAGTTTATTTTTTAAAAAACTTCAGTTTGTGTCGCTTCGTTAACAAATTAATCAGTTAATCAATACTCAATTTTTACTTTAAGTTTAATTAGATATTTTACACAATAACTGATTGGGCAAGATTAATCTATTTCAAGTTAAGAAGGCATGAACGGTAGGACTATATAACGGTCTGAATTATATATGCTTGAACACTTTACGGGAGAGGGACATAGATACTAAGTTACTCAGAAATATGATCCCATGAAAAATAACACTCTGAAAATCCACTATTGCCTTGGTATGATTTTTAAAATACTTTGTTTTACAGTCCCAGAAATCTTGGATAGAAAATACTTTCACCAAACGGGAATGTGTCTACATAATACCAAGTTCAAAGGATCCTCACAGGTAAATGAAAAGAGATATCCTCCCCCAAATTAAGATTTAAGCATTCATACAAGGGATCTGAGAGAGGTCTATTAATTTTTGCAGTAGCAATTGGGATTTGTAAATTTGATGGGGAAATTCTGTGGCATGAAATGGGAGTGCTTTAAGAACTGGAACTGAATAGGAATGTAAAGTGTTGTTTTTTTTCCTTGAGGTTGGGATCATCTAAGTGAGAAGAAGGAATTATGATTTCCCCCTTAATTTGTGCCGTTTTGGATATATCCCATAGCTGGAGACAACAGCTATGTTTTGCTTGTATCATCTTTGCCCTGTTACTCTTTTTCCTGTTGTCCTCTGGTGAACCTGTACACAAAAAATAAACTTTTTTTAAATAAGAAAAGTCACCTAATATTTTTGTTCTATTAATGATGGGTTGGGTTTTTTTGGGAAACCGTTTTTACAATACCTTCTTAAATTTTTAATCTTAGATGCCTTCCAGGATGTCAGATTTGTCAGCAACTTGTCAGGTAAGTAGTTTTGCATTAAATAAAATATTTTTAAAAACGGGGGTTAAATAATACAAGTAAGTTATCTGTAAGCACTATAATCTGTTTCAAAAGTCTCTGGAAGCCGAATTAAGTCGAAATGCAGAAGAGGTTAAATGAAAAAAAAAAAGGTGTTTACACGAAGAGCATAGGGAATGTAGGCATGTATTAAAGTGAGCAGTAAACACAATTATCCCTGCTCTCGTGGCATTCAAGCCCTTAGATATTATCTCTCTTCCTAATATCACTATGAATCTTTATTCTACTGCAGATTGATTTCTTTAACGTGACCTTTGAAATGGGAGCTTCTTCCCAAGTTTCTGAAAAACATGGAATTGTAGTTTTTTCAGAGAGAGTCCGGTTTTAATTTGGTGGAAGTTAACAGCTAGAGACCGTGAAGTGCAGTGAAAATGTAACTGCGGCTTGTAATGTTATCGCAATGTGCCTTTCCAATTTCCTGACGTGAGGATTTCATCCTTAGGTGCTGTTGCGGTCGCTTGGTACGGCAACATGCCTGCTTCACCGCAAGCCTTGCCATGAAATACTCCGATGTGAAGCTAGGTGAACATTTTAACCCGGAACTTGAGGAATGGTCTGTAGAAAAACATACAGAGCAGAGTTCAACGGATGCTTACGGTGTCATTAATTTTCAAGGAGGCTCTCATTCCTACCGAGCGAAGGTTGGTACCCACAATTCTACTTGCCGTCTAATGGCGGAGTTGATGAGCGCTTCTGGAATCATCTCCAAATGCCACATGCAAAGTGAAGATTAAAATAGCAATACTGGTCTTCAAACACAGGGTGGAAATAGATGGGAGTTAAGTTCTCATATATCTGGATTGCCCTTCGGTTTATAATATAATGGAGTTCATTATCTAAATTCTTTTTGTGATAAGCTTCTGTGGATGGTGCTAACAATGATTTATGCTTCGCTTTTTGAATTGGATTTTATATCCAGATCAATGGCTATAATTTATCCCTTAATACGGATGTTAAATTTATTCATTTATTTAATTCAGCCTCTTGGATTTTCTTCGGGTTTTTTTCTGATTAATGCAATGAAATGGAGGCATAATTAAAGCACTTCCCCCTTATTCCCTTTGTTTATTCTTCGAACCTCTAATAGGAAGTGCATGTACCTATATGCCCCCATACACATTTGAATTAGTCACCGGGATGTGGACATTTATTTCTTAGTCACTTGTGTTGAACTTCTTGAACTTGAAACATATTTAAAACGATTAATGCAGAAACAATCCCGCACTAAGCTTGTTTTGCAATCTATTTTTTATTATTTTGTCATAAAAGAAAACTTCTCTCTTAGTCTAGTGTTATAAACGGAGGTTTTCGATAACAGTGTGCCACCCCCCCCCCCAAGAAAACACTTCCTTCTTCCTTTATTTTTATGTTGTATCTACAACACACAGAAAGTGGTGCTTCTTCAAATACAAGAATTCCAGCTGTTGAGAAGTCATCACGTATACTTTGAATTCACACCAAATATATTGTGGGAACCAGAGCAATTGGTATTCTTAAACGATACTTTGAAGAGCAATTTAGATTAGATTTATAGTTTTAAGTTTTAAAGTGTTGTGCTGAGCTATATTTTATTATAACCGTGGTTTGTTAACTAAGCCTTTATGGCTAGATTTGCATTGTTAAATTATTAACCAAGCGGTAGAAGTTAGAATGGTTGTCTTTGTAGAACACTGCTAAACCAAAACCGAACAAATCATTTTATGAATCCACATACAGAGGCAAGTTTAATCTCTTAAAACATTCATTAGGAATTTTGCATAAACCTTTCAGCTATAATATTTGTGTGTCACTGCACGAATTATTTTATATTTTGCTTATTTCGTTGTTAAAGGTTACTAATATTTTCCTTTTTTTTTTTGTGATAGTATGTACGATTGTCATTTGATACCAGACCTGAAGCGATCCTACAACTTATGCTTAAAGAATGGCAGCTGGAACTGCCAAAACTTGTTGTTTCTGTACACGGAGGGATGCAAAAATTTGAACTTCACCCACGGATCAAACAGTTGCTTGGTAAAGGCCTCATTAAAGCTGCAGTAACAACAGGAGCCTGGATTATAACTGGAGGGGTGAACACAGGTGATGCCTTGACTTGAAACATAATTTGGATGTCCATGTACAAGACAATCGGTCCCAAGTTGTGTTATTGTTTGGGTGTCATAATGAGTCAGAACTTGTTTTAAAGGTCCATGAACATAGCATATTTGGAATCCTGGGATGACACCAAACTTGATAAATAACGTAGGTAGTTCTTGACTTACGACCACACTTGAGCCCAACATTTCTGTTCTAAATGAGACACTTGTTAAGTGAGTTTTTCACAACCTATCTTACCACAGTTGTTAAATGAATCACTGCAGTTGTTAAATTGATAACACAGCTTTTAAGTGAATCGGACTTTCTCATTGACTTCGCTAGTCAGAAGGTCGCAAAAGGGGATCAATGATCCCAGGACACTGCAAATATGTGTCAGTTGCCAAGGGTCTGGATTTTGATCACGTGGCCATGGAAATGCTGCAATGATCATAAATGTGAAAAACGGCCATAAGTCACATTTTTCAGTGCCCTGATGGTCTCTAAATGAAAGTTTGTAAACCGAAGACTATCTGTATATACATTCTTAGGATTAGAAGGTGGTGAAACTAATGAACTAGAACAGGGCTGTCAAACTCCCAGCCCGCGGGCTGCATGCGTTAGGTGCTGGCCACGCCCCCGCCCAGTTTAGCGGATGAGAAAAAAATCTCGATATGTCACATGACACCACCGTGACGATGTGAGTTTGACATCCCTGAACTGAAACATGGGAAAAGATGAAAGGGGCTGATAAAAGAATGACAGTGAAATGCTTCTAACGGTGGTAACCTTTGTTTTTTAATTGACAAGCATTAATTGGTTATGAAGTATGAACCACATACTTTTGTGGGGGTTTATTATCAACGCACGTATCCTTTTGTCCTTGTGCAGGAGTTGCAAAGCACGTTGGTGATGCCCTGAAGGAGCATGCCTCCCGATCATCTCGGAAGATTTGCACTATTGGAATAGCTCCTTGGGGAGTGATCGAAAACAGAAATGATCTTGTTGGGAAAGATGTAAGTTCATAAAGCGATTGTACGTGCTCTTAACCAAGAGAGTGGGGGGGATGAATATTATTTATTTGTTTATTCGTTTGTTCATTCAATTTGTATAGCTGCCATTTTCAAACAAGTGATTCTGGGTCATAAAACATAAAATCAATAAAAACCACTGACCAATGCAATGCAAAAAAAATAAATATATATAGCTGAGAAAAGTCATAATCCATAGATGTTAACATAAGCAGGAAACAGGGTCCTTAACACACTTAGGACCCAAGGCCCAGTGCATAGCTGAGCCAATTTCCTGTTCAGGTTATGATCTGAATTCTTAAGGTCATAAAATGTAATTGTAAAGTGAATGGGGTTGAAAGGTGGATTTTTCTTACAGAGAGTTTACACTTTGTGTTAGTTGACAAACTACTACAATATCCAGAGTAAAGCAAGATATTCAAACAAACTCAATTCTGAAAGCCTAGATTTTGGAATAAATATTTTAAAATGTAAAAAATAAATGTGTTAATGCATTAGAGATTAATTGTAATAGTATTCCATCATCATCAACCATTCAATCCTGTCTGACCCTTGGCCACTCTATTTATCAGCACCCTCCATGCCCCTTTGTCTCGTACCGCCTCCTTCAGATATAAAAAGTGGAATACTATTCCATTTTTGAATAAAGCCACATGCAAGTTCATCTTGTATTACCACTTTCTTTTCTAAAGGAACAAAGGATTGACCCTTAACTAATTGGTGGGGTGATCATTGGCAATTGTATAACTGTTGTTTGTTTGAAAGAGTAACTTTGATTTATTACACAGGAACAGATTAATTTTGTTTTATTATTTAGGTTGTTGCTCCATATCAAACTCTGCTAAACCCTTTAAGCAAATTAAACGTCCTGAATAATCTTCATTCCCATTTCATACTGGTGGATGATGGCACAGTTGGAAAATATGGAGCAGAAGTGAAATTGCGGCGAGAACTGGAAAAAACAATCAGTCAGCAACGAATTCATGCAAGTACGTGTGGTAAATGGTTATAATGATAGAATCGTCTATTTTAATGTACGTGAAATGACATGACTTTCAGACTAGACAAAGGGTGATAAAGTGGTAAAGATTTTGTTTAATTGGGAGGAAGCTGATTCTTTTTTTAAAAAAATTGTTTTAGTTCATGTATATTTATTGGTTAAATGTGCATGACATCTATTTCAGTTTTTCAAATAGATTGTGGCAAAACTTCGATAGCGCAATGTTTTGTAACCATAAAAAAATAATTGGCTGTGAAAAATGATTGCATGTTTACAGTGTTTAAGTTGCATTTATGCTGACTTAGCTGACTGTGGTAAAACCACACTTTAGACCTCGTGCATGATTACCTATATTTAAAATGTGTGCTGATCAACTTTTGACTTGTTTGTGCGATGAAAGTCAAAACGTTGAGTCTACTCTATGTTTCAATTCCTTGAGAGTCATGGGTCTCAGATTTTGGACGCATAACTTTGGACACAAGTTACTGTCTATGGAGATTCTCAGTCATCCAGGTCATGGTTGTCCCAAAGGTGCTTTTTCAAGAGGCAGCTGGACTTGAAGATGTTTTGCTTCTCATCCAAGAAGCTTCTTCAGCTCTGACTGGATGGTGGGCAATGGAAGGATGTATATTCCTTGCAGACAGCTGGTCATTTGCATCCTTTTGGAGAGTCGCTGAGGCCACTTGGAGGTTTATTTGTGTCCTCTAGGTCACCTGAGTAGTGCAAATCTGTGTGGAGCCTTCTTGGAACTGCTGAAAGGACTGTGTTGTAGATTGGAGATAGATGAACAGCCCTCTGTCAACAGAGGGGGAGGGATGCGACATCATCTACCTCCAGTCTACAACACAATCCTTTCCAAGAAGGTTCCCCACTCATTTGCACTCGTTCTTGGATGAGAAGCAAAACGTCTTCAAAGAAAAACAAGAAAGTCCAGTTGCCTCTTGAAAAAGCACCTTTGGGACAGCCTGCAACTTAGTCCATCTGAGTTACCTTGGTTCGAAAGGTTTTGCTCTCTGGTGCTCCGTTTCACCCAATTACACCTTACAGGAAAGAGAGTTTGATTATAATGTGGATTGCAGGTGTATTTCACATTTCTGCCAAATTGTTTAAGGCAGCCAGGGCAGGTTTCCCACACGTTCTTTCATGTAGGTGTAAGCAGCAGCTGGGCTTATTTAATTTCTGCAAGCTTTAGTGATCTTCAGGCTCTTAAAATGATGTAATGTATTCAGCTATCCATAGTCAACTGTACTGGAAAATTGTAACCTCTCTGGCTTTCGTAAATCTTGTCATTGTTCATTTTCATTCTACTTTTTAAACCATGTTCATTGTTCTTTGTCTTTCCCTATTCATAACATTCTTTGAAATCTCAATCTCTCTCTCTCTCTGTGTGTGTGTGTGTGTGTGTGTGTGTGTGTGTGTGTGTATAAATACTTCTGCAAGATTGTTATATCCTCCACAGTTCAGTCTTTCTCCCAGGTGCATATTGATTATTCAGGAAGAGTTGCTCAATACAATTAAGTAATAATGGTCATCACTCATTGATTAATGGCAGTAACATTAATGCTTAATGTGTAGAGGATGCACATTCAGGTTTTTTTTATATTGTAAAGTTGGGGCTTTAAAATTTAATTGAAAAGAAAAAGAAACCTGTTTCAAGTGAATAAAGCATTTCTACATTTTCTTTAAAACCTCTTTACCTAGGAATTGGCCAAGGTGTTCCTGTGGTGGCACTTATCTTTGAAGGTGGTCCCAATGTTGTCCTTACTGTTCTGGAGTATCTTCAGGAAAGCCCTCCTGTGCCAGTGGTGGTCTGCGAAGGGACCGGCAGAGCTGCGGATATCCTGGCTTATGTTTATAAGCAAACAGAAGAAGGCGGGTAAGTCTTTTTAAGCATCAGCCACCTACAGTGGAGCTGATCTCCATCAAGTTGGGTTGTTATCCCTCTTGCTCAATCTTTCTTTCTTTCTTTCTTTCTTTCTTTCTTTCTTTCTTTCTTTCTTTCCTTCCTTCCTTCCTTCCTTCCTTCCTT
>JAOYMU010000059.1:7309070-7324999 GCA_025802295.1 Psammodynastes pulverulentus
CCCGGGGTTTTAGGGGGTTAGTTTTTAGTCTAGGGTCTTTTAAAATTTTAAAATTTTAAATTTTGTAGGGTCACTTTAACTGTTTAATTTAATTTTATTCGGATTGTATATTGTTGTTTTTATGTTGTTACCTGCCCCGAGTCCTGTGTGGAGATGGGGCGGGCTATAAATGTGACCAAATAAAAATAAAATAAAATAAATAAATCTGGGAATCAAGGGAATTCTGCACAGAAGTAAAGCGAGCATCGGCCATATCCCCTCAGTTAAACCAGCTTCTAATAGTCTCCTTTCTGTCTTTGCCAAATTCAACCAATTTTTTTCCTCTTTCCTTCCAGCGCTCCGATGCCCTACCTCATAGGAGTTCATTTAAGTCTCATAGAGGTAAGTCTCTTGGGCCTGTTTCGCCTGGAAACAGGATTGAAGTGTCAGAAACCTTCTCTCTCCATTTCATTCCGACATTCCTGGCAGAAACTTTTTCAGTAACTGTCAGGCATTCCTCAACTGTGTGCATACTAATTCCCCCCCCCCCCTCTTAAGCTGTAAACCATTTCAGGCATTTGAGAGGGGCGGGGAGAAAGATAGGAGAAATTGTAGAAGATTTGAAAGAATGCAGAGAAGAGAAACTAAGATGGTTAGGGGATTGCATGAGGAATGGTTGCAGGAATTGGGTATGTCTAATTTAATGAAAAGAAGGACCAGGGGAGGCATGATTGCAGTCTTCCAATATTTGAGGGGCTGCCACAAAGAAGAGGAGGGGATCAACCTATTCTCCAAAGCAGAGGTCTCCAACCAGTGGTCCGTGGATCAATGGTGGTCCATGAGAAAATTTTGGTGGTCCGCAGCTCACCCAGGTGGAGGAGCTGCTCCGGGATGACCAATGGGCCAGTCCTGTGCCTAGAGCTCTGGAAAGAGAGATCAGAGAGAGATATGGAGAGAGAGAGATGAGAGTGAAAGAGATACAGAGAGAGAGAGATGGGAGTGAAAGAGGGAGATGAGAGAGAGCAAGAGAGATATAAAGAGAGATCAGAGAGAGAGAAAGATGAGAGATCCTGATGTTTTGTTTTCTGTGGGAAATGGATCCAAATGGCTCTTTGAGTGTTTAAGGTTGCAGAAACAGGCAGCCAAGTGCCTGAAGGGCCCCATCCTGACACTGAGAAACCAGGCACTTCAGGAAGCAGCACACTGGATTCCTATTAGTGGTCCGCGGGATTTAAAATTATAAATTTGGTGGTCCCTGAGGTCCAAAAGGTTGGAGACCCCTGGTCTACACGAGCAATCACAGAAGCTACAAGGAAGGAGAAAGTGTTCCTGGCTTGACCTTTGAAATCTAACTAATATACAGAAGTTCACGTTTGTTTTTCCTGGCATCCTTTGGTGAAATTGAGTGAAGGCAAAGAAAGGTGGAATTTGCCAATGACTTTGAGATAGGAGTTGACAGTGATCTGGCGTCAAACCAACCAGGATGCATCTGTTTGGCCACATTTCAGTACCTGCTTGGGTAGATCATCTACTCAGGGCTCAACGGAGTTCCCGCAGTTTGGGCTGAGAAAATACAAGCCTGCAAGTCAAAATATACCCATTTCCCAGAAGAGGAACTGTGCCACCCCATTTTTACTTGTGTTATTGTTTTGGTTTCTTTTGGTGGGGGCACCTTTCTACATTGCAGCTAGCTCTAATGGTTATTTTCCAAAATGCCTCTGAAGACTTAAGCAGAACTTAAGAGGTGTGCTCGGAATAGCTTTCTCTTTTATCTATGGGTGAACAAATTTATTGACCATTAAAAAACATGAGAATCAAATAAAACAGAAAGCCTAGCTCCTGCTCTGTTTTATAGTATAAATATTTTAGGTCTCGTGAACAACAGCACGACAAGAAGATTTGATTAGTACGAGAAGCAGTTTGCTTAACCACAATTTATTAAATACATTAGACCCCCCAACTGACTGGTTTGCATAATAAATTCAGTCACCAACTTTGATTTATCAACCCCATTGATCAAGTTCACATATTGCATGAAGCTACAAAAAGCAGAGGATGATCAAATCAGCCCCGTAACTCAGAGCAATATTTCTCAACCCTGAGCAATGTATAAAAGATGTGTGGGGCTTCAGCTCCCCATATTTCCCAGCCAGCATGCTGGCTGGGAATTCTGGGAGTTGAAGTCCACTCGATTTAAATTGTTGGGGTTAAGAAACTCTGACTTAGAACAATGTGTGAACCAGGATTTATTACAATTATCTAGAAAATATAACTTCCGTGTAGTAAGGAAGCAGGTAGACTGCTTCCTTCCTGTTCAACTGCCTACTTCTGGGCTTTTCTTGGAAGGAAACCACAGTTGGAGAAGAACCTTCATAAATGGCTTAACAAAGGAAACAAATGGATTGATTCAGAAATTAAATATCTTTTTTAGAAGCCAGACCTTGCTTTGCTATCATACACAACAATGAAAATCTTATTCTCAAACGTTCGTCATGAAATTGTCACTCAATCTGAGCTACTCCACCACAAAACGTTCATTTGATCATTACTGATGACTTTCCCCCCCACCCAGCATGTTCATAAAATGTTGTCTTATTTGCTTGCTATTGCTAAATACTCTTAGGGCAGAAGGAAAACGGGTAATTTTAAACGGTAATAATCTTGTTGCTCAGTTAACACCACCTAGGAAATTCATTACTGCTGCAGCATTCAAAATTTAAGAGCACTGCAGGATTCTTCATGTATTTTATATTGTACTTTACTATGTGTGACTGATTCAGCAACTCTCTCTCTCTCTCAAAAAAAAAGGTCAGCTGGACAGACCACTGGGAAATACACAACATAAGGCTTGAAATTTTGGGCTTGGACAATCTGGAACTGCGCCACCTGCGGTCTAAGCACAGTACACAAAATTGTCTATTACAACATCTTGCCTGTCGACGACTTCTTCAGCTTCAACCGCAATAATACAAGGGCAAACAACCGATACAAACTCAAGTAAACCACTTCAAACTCGATTGCAGAAAATATGTAGCTGTATCTCTGTTGACTTGGGTCAACTTATTTTAGAACGCGCTGCGATTCGTGTCCTCAAATGAGAGATCATGCTCTGATTTAGGTAATTGTGATTGGAGGACAACCCAGAGACTATCAAAGAGAGAACGAGGCCACATCTATTCCCAAAGCTTAGGCTGTTGTCCAGAATTTGATTAGTCCTGGATGATTAAGCAACTGAATGGATTAGAAGTAATACTCAACCACAGTCCTTAGGCATAAGGTTGATCTGGCTTCCAGAAGTCATGCTGACTTTCGCCCATGCGGGTGAAAGGAAAACAACATCAATAAATGTTGTTTTCAGACAATAAATATCCATGTGAATTCTCTGGACTGGTTTTGGGTTAGTGGGTCATGTGAATGCAGCTGCTATAACTGCTAAAACCAGAAACATGGTTTGTTTGAATACATCCTTGCAGCTTCTTCTTCTATATAGAGATAGCCCTCAAAGTACGGCCACATTTGAAGCCCCAAATTGATGTTGCTAAAGCGAGGAATGTGTTAAGTGCGTTCTGCCCCGTTTCACGATTTTTTTCTTGCCACCGTTGTCAAGTGAATTATTTGCAGTTCTTAAATTAGTAAGCCGGTTGTTAAGTGAATCTGTTTTCCCCACTGACTTTGCTTGCAAAAGACGTGACTCCGGGACAGTGCCGCCGTCATAAATGTGAGTCAAGCATCCGAATGTAAACTACACAACCATGGGGATGCTGCAACGGTCATAAATGTGAAAAATGGCCATAGGTCACTTTTTTTGTCGTTGTAACTTTGAACGGTCTCCTAAGTGAGTGGTGGTAACGACCTGTGCTCTTTAAAGCAAATTAAGTCTTAGTGCAACGAAATAATTCAACGAATGTGCACGACAAGAACACACCACAGACATATATCCATTTTAAAAATACACATATCGGTATCTCCTTCCTCTCCAACACCATTGGACCGGTGGCTGTTCTCAAACACTCAGCAACTATCTATTTATACCCACATTTTAAGCACATCTATTCTTTGATTATGAAAACACGTGGCGTGTGCCGACTGCCAAACCCCAAAAACCTGAGATAAACTATTTGAGGATTTGACAGACTTTTTTTTTTAAAAGTTGCACTAGGGATCTTTTCCCAAGAATTATCTTCCAGACTCTGTAACAATTGGGGCTTTAATGTCCCAATATGATGAGCAGGTCAACTCCTAAGTTGGTGAGTTTGCCAGCTGGCCATGCTGACTGGGCGATGATGGGAGCTGTAGTCCAGAGTGCCTGGAGAACATCAGTTTGTGGAAGAATAAACTGAAGTTCTAATAGTGGTACATATTCATTTTTTAAAAAATCCTCAAAATCGAGAACAAAGGAAGGACAACGTAAGAGCAGGACTGAAACCATGTTGAACTCCAGCCAAATAGAGTAATCAACTGAAATAAGATCAAATTTAATTTGAAAAAGAATCTATTGATAGAACATATATACAGAGAGCAGGATTGTGTTTCCTCCATAGGCTGTAAATTGGTAGAAGAGAAAGAACAGAAGCCACCCAGCATCCCCAAAGAATCTGTTCATGACACAAATAAATGAAATTTAAGTCATTAAAAGCCAAGGAAACCAGTTATAATAGTGAACCACGAACGTCTTTGCAGAAAAAAGAATATTCTAGAGCTTCCTCCATCATATGAAGAAATGAGATACTGTGGCTGGTACGCAAAGTGAGAGGGAGGAGGGAGGAGAGGAGAGGAAGATCTCACAAGTACAAAAATCAATCTAGGAAGCGATGCATCTGATCCGCCAAAGGTCTTCACACATTCTCACTTGGCACATCCCAGGCCTGCCAACTCAACACCCTCTATCCGCTGCTACTGTACAGCAGAGTACCAAAACACACCCCCTTGGATGTGACTTTGCACAGAGATGTATACTGTGCCTCCTTTTTGAAATAGCATTAGCGATAGCACCTAGGCTTTTATACTTTTGCAGCCCTCTCTAAATGGTTTATAGCAGAGGTCCCCAACCCCTGGTCCATGGACGGGCACTGGTCCTCAGCATGTCAGAAACCGCTCCGCTCATGCAAGCAAAGCCCCTTCTGTGGGACACAGGCTGCACGTGAAACCACACCTCCTCCAGTCCCTGGAAAAAAATGTTCTCCATGAAACCAGTTCCTGGCGTCCAAAAGTTAGGGACAGTGGTGGGATTCACACTGGTTCAGGTGAACCGGTTGCTAAATTATCCACTCATCCACCACTATCAAAGTAGATCCTGGGTGCTGTGCTGTGATGGAGAAACGGGCAATGGAGTGGCGGGCGTGAGGGAAGGAGAAGGCCGTTTTCCCTCTTTCTTCTCCCTGCTCCTCCTCCTTTCCTCGTGCTGACTGCTCTATTGCCTGTTTCTCCATTGCAGCTAAGTGCAGCACCCTGGATCCATTTTGATAGCAGTGGAGGGATATATATATATGATATTAAAACATATGTTGAAATTTATTCAGAAGAGTTACAACAAAATTCACCTTCTTATGCTGCCATTTTAACTAAAATCCCTGTTATGTTTTGAAGCTTCACTCAATGCCAACGGTGAATTATATAAACACATGTGCTGTTTTATATATAATGCTGTCTTTTAGTGTTATGAAGAGCCACCCAGAGTTATTTTAGAGTCAGACAGCCTAAAAATTTCACAAATAAGCAAATAAATGTTATCTTTTATGGTAGGAAAGTTCATTTTTTTCCAGGTTTTAGTTGGAAATGAAAACTTTATAGGACAGGGTGACTGACTAGCAGGGATAAAGTTGCTGTCTTAAGTCTTGGCAAAGTTTATGGCTCATAGTTTACCCTTTAAACTCCCAAAATAAAATAAAGTCCAGCTTTTAGACTCATGTATTGCAAACAGCTCTTTGACTACTGACAGGTGGGGTGCATTCTTTTATCTTCAGCTTTAGATCAAGGAACAGGAAATAAGGGATGGTAATGGAGTGTGGATTAAATAAATCTCCCGTGGTTATTGATGCACTATTCAATCCAATGGCTGAGATAGTTTATGAGATCTTAATGAGCAGGATGGGCCATTAAGGTAATTGAAGAGCCATAGTGGCGTGATGGTTAGAATGCAGTATTGCAGGCTAACTCTGCTGACTGTACACAGTTTGATTCCTGACTGGCTCAAGGTTGACTCAGCCTTCCATCCTTCTGAGGTTGGTAAAATAAGGAGCCAGATTGTTAGGAGGCAATATACTGACTCTGTAAACCACTTAGAGAGGGCTGTAAAGCACTGTGAAGCAGCATATAAGTCTATTGCTGTAGTGCTTTTGCCTCTCCCACACTGGTGCAGGGTGCCTAGCCATGGCTACTGGAAAGTAAACTCTTTTAAACTCAGGACTAATTTCTGAACAAATTACACTGTACTAATTTCTGAACAAATTACACTGAATTATATTGTAAGAAATATTGTGAATTAACAAATTAATGGACATAGGTATCAGTCAATTCAAAAGTCACAGGGGACATTATAGTGATGGATTTCCCCCCTTTTTTCTAGATTCTACTAAGGGAAAAAGCAAAACAAACCAAAAGCCCACCACCCTGTTGGAGCAGCCTAAAGGTCCATCTGATCCAGCAATGCATTGATAATCTTGGCTGAAGAAACTGCCTCCAAGAAAACCAAAGCCTGAATCAATAAATAAGAGCAAAGGCCTTTAAGAATTAGCTCCTTCCCTTTAGCTCGTATGACAATCAGTCAGACTAATGAGGATCTCTCAACATATTGGATATATTCATTTAAACAGGGGGGGGGGAATCCCATCCTTTCTTCTCTAGGGAGACTTTTTCAGCAATATCAACAACTTGTGCAAACTTCTTTGAAGCCTTAGTATATACTTGATTTTAGTGTAAGCATTGTGGATCTTTGTAAATCACAGACTATTGGAGAATAGAGTGTTATTCTTAGAATCAACCATACTTGGATTGCCCTTTGATTTCTATTGTATTTATTCAGTGCTGGCACATTTTTTTGTTTGTGTTGTATACCACAGCTGTGTCTTGGGGAGCAGTTGTGGAGGGCAGTGTATGCTTTGGGATTTGGTAATTCTCTTCAACAATGCCTTCAGATCCTTCCTGGTCAATATGTCACCACACCTGCATGAAACAGTTATTTCCTGTTTCCAGGACTTCCCCATTGTTCTCCAGCAATCTGCCTTAAACATAAACCATGCTTGCTATCCTGAACCAAAAGCACTGAAGTGATGAATATGAATGGCCTAATAGCACTTTTCTTTGCTAAAAATATAATTGGGGGGGAGTGGGGGAGTGGGTGGGTAGAAGGGAAGCCCAAATGAAAATTTCAAAAACAATTCAGGGCACAAGAGGCTTGTGCTGCAATATTTTAAATGTAGACCAGGAGAGCAGAACAGAATTACAGAATATAGAATAACAGTGTTGGAAAGAATCTTGCGGGTCTTCTAGATCTTGTCCAATGCCCTACCCAAACAAGAGACCCTATAATATTCTGGAAAATTCGCTGTCCAATATATTCTTTAAAACCTCCCTTTCTCACTGGTATGAAATTTCTCCTTAATTCTAGGTGGGATCACTCTTCGTTAAACTTCCATCCACCCCTTCTTGTCCTTCCATCAGGTTCTTTGAAGAATAGGTTGACCCCCTCTTCTTTGTGGCAGCCCCTCAAATATTGGAATACTGCTATCTTGTCCCCCCTAGTCCTTCTTTTCTCTAGACTGGCCATACCCAAATCGTGCAACTGTTCTTCATGGCCATCTCCTACAGCACCCTTCTCTTAATGAGCAGGCGCTGGCAGGATGATGCCAATGAACTTCTGTTGGGATGTTGCTGATGCCGTCTCTCAAGGATGGGAATGGAACAACTTGCCACAGCCAACTTGCTGTGACCAATTCATCATACCATAACTCATCATGGCCAACTCACCATAACTCATCATGGCCAACTCACCATAACTCATCATGGCCAACTCACCATAACTCATCATGGCCAACTCATCATAACTCATCATGGCCAACTCACCATAACTCATCATGGCCAACTCACCATAACTCATCATGGCCAACTCACCATCACTCATCATGGCCAACTCACCATCACTCATCATGGCCAACTCACCATAACTCATCATGGCCAACTCACCATAACTCATCACAGCCAAATCTCTGCAGGACAATTGAACAATTCTATTTAATTATTTAAAATAAATTTTAAAAAAACTATTTGAATGTTGGCCATTCACATTTCATTCTGCCCTCCTTTTGCATCCTTGCTTTAATGTTTCTATAAGCACCATTTCTTGGATAGTAGGGTAACTCTTGTCCTGTAGCGAGTTGGCCATGGCGAATTGTCCTAGACTAACCACCATGGACTAACCACCATGGTTACCTAGGCACAGATCACAATTTGGCAGCCCACCTTTCTTTTTCTCTCTTCTGATTCTCCAGTGAAAAGGAGAGTCGGAATCTGCCGGGGAGAGGATTATGGTGATGGTGAGCAGTCTCAAGATTTCAATGAGCGTCTGGAGGCCCCGCAGCAATTATCTGCAACGTTCCCAAGATAACTCAGTGGTGCTCTGGAGCGTTTTTTGCCATTAACGCCGCTGATCATTCAGCCTTCATTGAAATGCCAATAAGGGAATCCCAAGGCAATAGCATCAGCGTTAGAGGATGGTTGGCAGAGGCCCAAGGATGCAACTCCATGCGGTGTGGCACAGAAATAAAAATTTGCAAGGAGAATTGGAGAAGGGAACTGTGGAGCGGCAGAGAGAGAGAGAGATGAATGGTCAGAGCTGAAGAAGCTTCTTGGATGAGAAGAGAAACGTCTTCAAAGAAAAAACAAAGGAAATCCGGTTGCCTCTTGAAAAAACACCTTTGGGACAACCAGGTCCTGGAGGACTGAAAAGCTCTAGACATTTCCCTTTCCTTTCCTTTCCTTTCCTTTCCTTTCCTTTCCTTTCCTTTCCTCTCCTCTCCTCTCCTTTCCCTTTCCCTTTCCCTTTCTTTTCCTTTCCCTTTCTTTTCCTTTCCTTTCCTTTCCTGTCTTGTCCTTTCCTTTCCTTTCCTCTCCTCTCCTCTCCTCTCCTTGCCCTTTCCCTTTCCCTTTCCCTTTCTTTTCCTTTCCTTTCCCTTCCCTTCCCTTCCCTTCCCTTCCCTTTCCTTTCCTTTCTTTTCCACTTTCCTTTCCTTTCTTTTCCATTCCTTTCTTTTCCTTTCCTTTCTTTTCCTTTCCTTTCCTTTCCTTTCCTTTCTTCCCCTTCCCTTCCTTATCCCTATCACCATCCCCCTTTCTTTTCCCTTCCCTTCCCCATTCATCCCTTCCCTTCTCTTCTCTTCCTTTCTGTTCCTCATTCATCCCTTCCCTTCCCCACTGCCATCCTCCTTTCCTTTCCTTCCCTTCCCTCCCATCCTTTCCCCAAAGTGCTTTTTCAAGAGGCAACTGGACTTTTGTTTTTCCTTGAAGACGTTTCGCTCCTCATCCAACAAGTTTCTTCAGCTGAAGAGGCTGAATGAGCTGAAGAAGCTTCTGGGATGAGAAGCAAAATGTCTTCAAAGAAAAAAACAAAGTCCAGTTGCCTCTTGAAAAAAAAAAGCACCTCTGAGACAACTGTGACCTGGAGGACGGAGAATCTCCAAAGGTGGAGACATAAACTTGACAGAAATATGCAAAGAACTGTTGCCGAGGTCAAGAGGGGAGGGCTGAGGCATTCTGTAAATCTGGGAAGCAAGATAATATTCAAAAGCTGTGATGGTGTGTGAGAAAGACCTTGGGGTGAAGAGCTGTTGCCCAGGGAACAGTTAGATAAGAGAGGGCCTGACTCACAGCTACATAACAGGCAGAGAAAGAGATACAGATACAGAATAATAGAATTGGAAAGTACATGTAGGTCATCTAGTCCAGCCCCTGCCCAAGCAGGACCCCTTATACCATTTCTGACAGATGGCAGTCCAGTTTCTTCTTGAAGGCTTCCAGGGATGAAGCTCCCACAACTTCTGAAGGCAGCTTCTGTTCCATCGGTTGATTGTTCTCACAGTCAGGAAATTCCTCATTGCCAGGTTGAATCTCTCCTTGTTCAGTTTCCATCCATTATTCCTCGTCTGGCCTTCGGGTGTCTTGGAGAATAGCTTGACCCCTCCTCTCTATGGCAGCCCCTCAGATATTGGAAGACTGCTATCCTGTCTCCCCTGGTCCTTCTCTTCCCTAGACTAGCCAGGTCCAGTTCCTGCAACCATTCATCGTATGTTTTATCCTCCAGTCCCCTCATCATCCTGGTTGCTCTTCTCTGCACTCTTTCTAGAGTCTCAAGACTCTCAAGATCTTTTTTATAGTGTGGTGGCCAAAACTGGGTGCAGTATTCTAGGTATGGTCTTACTAAGGCTTTATAGAGTGGTATTAGTACCTCCCTTGATCTTGATTGTATCCCTCTGTTAATTCAATTTAGGATTGCATTGATCCTAGAGAATGTTGGGAGAGGCAATCAAGATCCTGTGATCTTCCCCTACTGCAATAAAGCAACAGTTCTATAATTCCTCCAGTGTCAGTTTCTCTACCTGGCCTACCTTGAAGGACAAATACAATGTGATCTGCAAGCCCACCTTTGCGTTTGTAAGCTACGATTTATGGCTTAGGGTGATGCAAAGATCAAACAAGTCGTATTCTGTGTGAGCTTGTAGGATAAAATAGAACCTTTCGCTTCTCATCCGAGAAGCTTCTTCCGTTCTAGCAGAAGAATCCTGAATTCTCCACCATTCCATTAGAAGTGAAGAAGCTGCTTGGATAAGAAGCGAAAATATTTTCAAGGAATATAAACAAAGAAAGTCCAGTGTCTTTCTTTTGGGCAGTGGGGAAGCACCTTTGGGACAACCATGACTTGGATGTTTGAGAATCTCCATGGACATTTAGTCATCCATAACATTTTCGTGGTGGATAAGACGCTGAGCTTGTCGATCAAAAGGTCGGCAGTTCAGCGGTTCGAATCCCCAGCGCCGCGTAACGGGGTGAGCTCCCGTCACTTGTCCCAGCTTCTGCCAACCTAGCAGTTCGAAAGCACGTAAAATAAAATGCAAGTAGAAAAATAAGGACCCCCTTTGATGGGAAGAGAACAGCGTTCCGTGCGCCTTCGGCGTTGAGTCATGCCGGCCACATGACCACGGAGACGTCTTCGGACAGCGCTGGCTCTTCAGCTTTGAAACGGAGATGAACACCGCCCCCTAGAGTCTGGAACAACTAGCACATATGTGCAAGGGGAACCTTTACCTTTATCTTATTGTTGAAGTTACATGGCATAAACTTTTGGGATACAACATGATCTTGCAGGAGAAGACTTTGCATTATTCAATTCAAACCTCTTGAAGGATCCAGCTACATGAACCCCAAAGTCCTTCCTCCCCCCCCCCCACTTTTGGGGCACCCCTTGCTGGTCCCCAGTCTCTGTCCCCAGGAAAGCTCCATCCTGCAGGGTTGTGCCAGTAATTTTCCTCCGTGAGACCCAAGTCAAAGGGACCTGTTTTTCTGTTCTCTGTCGTAGCAGCCAGCAATGTGCCTGAAGCTCTGACGTTCCTTGGCGCCCTTCCTGAACGTTTCCAGATCAGCCCTGCGGTGGGTGCAAAGCCTCCAGAAATCTTCCAGAGTAACGGAGCTGGCTCTTCTTCCAGTTCCAGCCAAGCCACAGAGAGAGAGAGAGAGAGAGAGAGATAAAGAAAATTGTGTCAACGTGCAAGGTGATAAGTTGGCTTCCAGCCTCACCCTCCAAGTACCTCCTTCAGCCACAGAGAGAAACTTGTTTGTCTGCTCTCAGAAAACTCCCACACGACACAACACAACACAACCGAAGGTGACGGGAACAGGAGTTAGCTTCCCCCAAACTTATTTTCTGGGACTTCTGCCCCCCCAGAACTCAGCAGAGAAAACATCTGCTTGTGGTGGGACCTCTCTTCCTGCAGTTGCACCAGCCTGGTTCCAGCACAAAGAAGGAACAGCATCTCAACCATTAGACTTTTTCACTGGATCCCAAAATCTTTGCAAAATATTGACTTTAGAGAAAGGCTCTCCTGTTTTCCTCGACCTCATTGGAGGTAAGTCAGGGAGGGAAGAAGTTTGCTGAATGTTTGGATGCCGTTGTTGTTTTTTGCTTCAAGGGTTTGGGGACTGACTCTCCACCGAAGCCCTGGGACTCCTTTTGCATGAGGTCATCCCTGAGAAACAGACCTGGGTTTGTTAATCCAGCATTGTCTACTTTCTTCTTAGTTACGGCAATTCGGGAGTGGGATCAATGGCCCAGAGGGGTGGTGTGTGTGTGGATGAAGTCCCTTGCATTGGAGGCATTCAGCTGTGGTGGTGGTGGTGGGGTGTTTTAATTCCTGCCCTGAGAAGTGGTCGCACCTGATGAGCTCTAGATCCCCGTCCAATGTGAGGGTTCTAGGTTCCAGCTGGTCATTGCATCTAAAAAGCCAACTCCGAAGACTTTGACTGACTCCAGAAGAGGAACCGTTCTTGGTTGTCGGTCGGGATAGAGCAGAAAAATTGCTGTGGCTTCCTACAGATACGGTTGTCTCGGCTTCTTGCTGCCTAGCTAGATCTACAGATTGCATTTGATCTTGTGCAACTGAGTTCCAGGGATGTGAACATTAGAACCGAGGCATTCTGTCTCAACATGCCAACAATGGGCCCATTCTCCCGGCTGTGTTATTTTATTTTTTTTTCTCTCTTGCGGGATTAGAAAGCAAATAAAGTGACCTTTGCATCACTTTAGCCAGTCGGTTTAATTTAGAATCTGTCACAATCACTTTTTTTTTAAAATCCTCTTGCCGTAGCGAATAAACAGAACTCCTGCTGGACTCAAACCCAGAGCAGGTGTCCTGGACAGAACGGCCTCTCCCTGAAAGAAGGGGCTCTGACTCGCTCGGTCTCTTTTTCGTCCCACAGATCCAGGCGCTGGGCAGGCGAGGCAGCTGGCAGCCAGGGCGAGCAGCAGCGATGGAGCCGAGCGGTACCAGGCCCCCGTCTCCACCCCCCAGCAGCTGGACTGCCTTCTACCAGCGGACCTTGGAGGCCGTTGATATTGTCGTCCTGGTTTTGTACTTCGTCTTTGTGTTGGCTGTGGGCCTGTGGGTAAGGAGGGCTGCCTCTCGGGCATCGGCTGGGCAGGCCAAGCGGGAAGCTCATCTGAGCTCTGCAGGCGATTTTAGGGAGAGCCCCCAAATGTAATGGTTAGTTCTCCTTAGGAGCCACAGCGCAGGGGGTGGAGTGAGGGTCTTTCTGGAGACACAGCAGCATCCCATAACCTTCTTACGGGGGGGGGCGCTGGAGGCTGGCACTCTCCTGGCCCTTCCCCAGCTGTGCAGCCCTGCGGTGGGTGGGAGGTTGTGTGGCATCATAACCTCACTTAAGCCGGGGATTTTCCAGTGGATGATTTGTGTTTGTGGAGGGGTTGTGTTAAAGGTTATTGAGGCCTGTAGGTTGAACGAACCCAAAGTGCATTGCGTTCAATTGCTTTTTTTTTGCTGCTAAATCTTTGCTAGCAAATCCCCCAAGGACATAAAGGAGGGTCCAGCAGCTAGAAATCGCTCATCCTTAAGGTGTGTGTATGTGTTTTGTGTGTGTCTGTGTGTGGTTTAGAGTCAGTGTTGACTCTTGGTGACTGCCTGGATTTGAATAGAGCTACAAACCCATCCTTTTGCTAAAGACCAGTTCTGGGGGAGTCTTTTTTGCCCAATTCAGGGCATTTGTGGATCGTGGCTGCAACTGCACATTTGTGGCTGCCAGCATGATTTTTTTGACCTCCCCAGAGGTCAGCTCCTGCTCCTCAATTGGGGGAACACATCTAGATTTGCTCCAGAGCTTTCTTGACATGGAGCAGAGGCAACATTCCAGAAATAGAGACAGGACACAAATCGAAGTGCGATTTAATTGATCTGAATTCTCAGTCAAATAAACTTGAGTGCAATTCATTGGATTGCTCTGGGTGTGCTTAGCGGTCTTCCTCTCCTGTCCCTTTTTGTGCCAGCCCTGGGGCCAAAGTCCTCTGAGGTCATCTCGGTCCATGCAGGACAGCAGCGTGTCCTGGGATGTCCCTCCCTCTCTTAGAGGCCCACCTGAGATTGCTCTTTTATAGGAGCGAAGGATGGTGGACAAACGTCCCGTAGAAGCTGGACAGCAGCTCAGGGATTAGACCTGTGGCTTGTTCCTGTTCTGGAGGACACATCACAGCAGCTGCTCTTCTTCTGGGTCAGGCCAAGAATAAAGAGAGGCTTAACTTGCAATTTAGAATTACCCAAATTCCACAAAATCTATAGTGGCTAGTCTAAAGAAAGGAAGAATTAGGGGTGACGTGATAGGAGTATTTCAGTATTTGAGGGGCTGCCCCAAAGAGAAGGAGGTCAACCTATTTTCCAAAGCACCGAAAGGCAAGACAAGAAACAACGGATGGAAACTAATCAAGGAGAGAAGCAATCTGGAACTAGGGAGAAACTTCCTCACAGTGAGGACAATTAACCTGTGGAATAGTTTGCCTTAAAAAATGAGGGCTCTCCATCACTGGAGGTTTTTAAGAAGAGATTGGACAGCCACTTGTCTGGAATGATATAGGTTCTCCTGCTTGATCAGGGGCTGGACTAGAAGACCTCCAAGGCCCTTTCCAGCTCATTCTTTCTATTCTATTCTATTCTATTCTATTCTATTCTATTCTATTCTATTCTATTCTATTCTATTTTTTCTCTATTCTATATCATTTTTTTCTATTCTACTGTACTCGATATTCTATTCTATATTTTTTCTATTCTATTCTATATTATTTTCTCTATTCTATTCTATATTATTTACTCTACTCTACTCTACTCTACTCTACTCTACTCTACTCTACTCTACTCTACTCTACTCTACTCTACAAAAAATATACTGTATATTCTGTTCTACTCTACTCTTCTATTCTATTTATTCTTCTATTCTATTCTGCAAAATACCTTCTGTAAATGCATTAGCGTGCCACTTCCCAAGTTTTGTGGCCAGATATTGGGTCAGGCAAAGCCTTTTCCCATGCCACTTGGTTTGGAGAGACTAATGCTTGCTAAATGTGTCGCAATGAAAGGCAGGCGTTATCATTTTTGTGGCATTGTTCACCGTCTGATCAGCCTTGCTGTTCAACTTCAGATGTCGCAAGAGTTTTATGTGAGAGAGGATCCTTGCCCTTGACCGGTGGAATCCAGGAAGCCTCTCTTTTCTCCTGGCACCCTCTGCCAGGTCAGAGTGCCACCCCTTTGGCCTGGAGCCTGTGCAAAGCCAACCATTGAATTATCACATAGTTTCATGGCTCCCGGCTCACTTGTTTGCACAACAGGCTGGATCAAGGCTACGGCTCTTCGGGCTTTTGCGAGGCTGCCAACTTCAGAGCACTTTGGTACACAACCAGCCTACCAAGAGGGGTGGATCCTGCTTCAAATATATTCTAAGGAATTCCCTTTCCAAAGGACTCCGCGCCCCAACACTCTGCCAGGAAAGCAGCCAAATGCCAGCTGCCCCTCCCTCTACCCGAAGCATCTTCTCAGCTGTGGCTCTTGGCCCAACATCTCACGCAAACTGGTTCTCTGATGGGCACTTTTCCATGAATTAAAATCACATCTCCCAACACTGGATACTGTAGGAAAAGCTCAACTAGCAAGTTGAAGGTGTAGAACAGGTTCCTCCCTTGATTCGGTAGGGGGAGGCCTCCTTCTTCCTTCTCCTGTGTCTCTTTCGACATTCCCAAAACAAGAAGCCCCAAGAATTGTCCCAGGGTGAAATGAGACCCTTCCCCTATTCACTCCTACTTGCTTGTTATGGATGAGGGGGAATTGTAGTTTTATAGAATAGAATAGAATAGAATAGAATAGAATAGAATAGAATAGAATAGAATAGAATAGAATAGAATAGAATAG
>JAOYMU010000059.1:8307431-8318993 GCA_025802295.1 Psammodynastes pulverulentus
GAGAGAGAGAAAAAAAGAAAGAAAGAAAGAAAGAAAGAAAGAAAGAAAGAAAGAAAGAAAGAAAGAAAGAAAGAAAGACTAGTCAAGGAGAAGCTGAAGATGATAACTAGGATTATTTTCAGATGATTGTTGGAAACTGCTTGGGCTAATGATAGAGCTCTTGAAAAGAACATATTTAATAACAATTCCTCTTTTAAAGGGTTTTATCTATGGAATTGTGGGCAAGAAATCAATAACTACAATGCTGCTACTAGAATTCCATAGTTGATAATATCATTAAGAAGAACTTGGCTAGCTCAGGCTGAGCTGTTTGACTTACGCAACCGCCTGCCCAACGCATTCAAGAAGCTTTTAACCACAGGGAGGAAGCTTATCTTGCAATATTAATAAGATTAGTGGTCATTAATAGCCTTTTCATTCATTCATGATTGGGCTTCCTTTCAAAACTGTCTTAAGTGCGTGGCCATCACAGCATGCAATGCCCCTCCATTCCTCCGTTTAACTAACTGCTGGGTAAAGAAACAGCTCCTTGTACGTCAGTGTTTTTCAACTCTGGGGACTTGAAGAAGCGTGGACTTCAACTCCCAGAAATTCCCAGTCAGCATGCTGCTCTGCCCTGATTTAGGAGGCTATTATCCAAGACATATAGCTTATAAAGTTTGTTTTAATATATGTTCTTCCAGCCATCTATCTTAGTTGGAAAACATAGTCTATATCTCAAAGAGGCATGGTGGCCCAGTGGTTAGAATGAAGTATTGCAGGTTAACTCTGACCACTGTCTGGAGTTTGACCCTGATGAATTCAAGGTTAATTCAGCTTTCCATCCTTCTGAGATGAGTAAAATAAAGACCCAGATTGTTGGGGGCGATAGGATGATTCTGTAAACCGCTTAGAAAGGGCTGTAAAACACTACGACATGATATATAAGTCTAAGTGCTATTGCTATCTTTCAGCACCATTCTTCACCCAATGGTCACTTCCCAGAATTCACCTGACATTTATAGCTATTTCAGGAAAACTGGTTAGTGCACCATAGATCTTCATGGCATTGGTTGTGTCAAAGAGCTAAAAATATCACAGAAAATATCACCTGGCTGGGATACAAGAAAACTGGACCATATAACTATTAAACTACACCGACTGTTGCTTGCATACATTGATGTGTTGTGTTGAGTGACAGACCTACCTTATCAACAACCACCTTGGCATGGTTATCGGTCTCTGCCATCCTGAGAAATTGAATTTGGATCCACATGTACGTCCATTGAATGTCTGTTCCTGACATCAACCTGAAATTATTTTAAAAGAGGGTAGTTTGAATGAACTCACATAACTAATTACTAGATGTCAAAAGGTAGCTTACTGGGACTAGAATATGATCGACTGTTTGAATTTTTGCATGGGTCAAATACATTAGGTTCAGCACCTATCCAGTCTTCTCTGGGCCTGGAAGTTAAGCCTGACTGGATGCCTTTGGTTAAGTACCCTTACTCCCATATCCCATTGACAAATGTTGGGAGACTTCAGAACTGTTCTCTTCAATGTGGTACCCCCTGGATGACAATAACCAGTATTCCTAGTAGTCCAATATATAAGAATTCTGGGGATTGTAGTTTCAACCCATCGGGAGCATGCCTTGTTGGAGAGGACAGTTGCAGAAGAAGATGAGCCAGCTCAATGAACTGGCAGACCAAATATAAGACCTACAAAAGGTCTTGACTTGAAATTCTCATGCAAAGGCATTCATCTGGAACCCATATATTGGAGTTACACTCAACACCCACTACTGTTGCAAAAACCATAAATATAATTCCCCGCATTCTCCAACAAGGCACCAACTTCTTCTTCTTTAATACTTTATTAAATGTTTTCTTCTTTTAAAAACACCATTTCAATCTCTTACAACACATTCATAGTGGCATACATATCATTCATTTACCTACGGTTATTCATCTACACAAAAATACATCTACATTTCTCTACACTCCACCTTCCATCGATCTACTGTCCTACAATTCATCCATATCTATATTTATCATCTATCCAGCTGTACATACATCCCAAACTTGATAGTATTCGGTCTCCTCTTTTTCTTTTATTGCCATCCAAGACTTTAGAAGACACCAACTTCTAAAACTCAGGAGGCATGGGCTGGTCAGCCAACTCTAAATGCTCATGTATACAATATAGAGCCAGTTTGATTTAATGGTTAAGGCCTCCAGGACAGAAAGGAGGAGGATTCTTTAAGTTCAGGTCCTGTCTGAACCATGAAAAGTCAGTTTGGTGGCTTTAGGCCAGTCAGGCTCTCTCAGCCCAACCCATCCCAGGGCAGTTGTTCTGGAGAAAATAGAAGGAGAAAGGTGTGTCGGATTTATTCGCTGCCTTGACTTATAACAATAAACAATAAGGCTGGGGTACAAGCAACTCAATGTAAGATATTGAAAAGGATGCTGGAGTATCTAAAACCAGATAGGTGTTTGTGTGGCTGCTTTCTAGACACAAGACTGGCCCTTTCATTTGATCGAAGGTGGCAATTATTCCCTTAAGCAGAGAAGTCGGCAGTGCATCCTTAAAAACAGAGTTTAAGGGTAACAATTTGGTACAACTGTTAATTTGGAAGGAGGAGAAGGCTGCTACAGGGAAATGCCCACCCGAGAACATGAAAAACTGGACCGAGTAACAGTTTGGTGTTCGAATGCTTGATTTGATTGGATAAATCTCCAATCTGCAATAAGATTGATTATTGGGAATGGGACAGGAGGGAATTACTGGGGAGCAAAGAGAAAGAGGAAATAAAGAAACAAAAATACCGCTAAAGCACCAGCCAGCAACTTTAGCACACGTTTAACAAATAGCACAAGCCTGCATAATCAACATGTGAGTTTGTCTTTTTTCCAAAGAAAGGAAAAGAGGAGTCAGTTAAGTCAAATTTTACTGTTTTTTGCCACTCTACAAATCTCCACACATGTTCTTTCCAACACTGAAATATGATATGTGACTGATTTCCATATTTTGCACCCGAATATAAAAGACCCGGGCATGAAACGGTACCAAACCTAAATGACCAAAAGGACAAGAGAGAGTTTTTGAAAAATAAATAAATCTAACGGGCAGCTTTCTGAAACAAAAGACAATAAAGGGCACGTGGTCAGGATATATATTACACATTTATTCTCTCCGTTCCTTTTTGCACATGACAATCATTTCTGAGTGGGTTTGGTAAATCCTAGGATAAAGGGATTTTTGTACGACTTAGTGTGTGGTTAGCCATACTACGATTTTTTTTTTTATTTAAAAAGAAAACAAAGCGAAACATTTAATTGACTGCCTCGGTCAGAAGCATAAAGTTTCATCTCCAAACTCACAACATATTCTGGGCAGGAGGCAGTTAAACAACAACAATAAAATCTTAAGGAATAACCACCCTAACCCCAAACAGAGTAAAGCTATTCAACTTCCATCTCATTCAGCTTTTTTTCCTAAAAGAAAAAAGAAGATGCTTTCAGACTTTAAAAAATAATAATAGTGTTGTGACGTTATGCATAATTGTGCGGCTAAACAATTTTGGGTAAACAAGCTATTTGCTCAATTTGGGGGTAACATGTGATGCACACTTCCTTAAAGGAGAGTAGATGGGGAAGATACAGGACGGTTAGCCAATTCCCATTGTGACAGGCAGAAGTTGACAGATTGTCCTTTCTGCTGGGGAATTTACATTCCACGCAGATTGAGGGGTCAAGAAGAGTTGTCCAAACATATGAGAAATTCTAATTTTAGTTCCAGAGCTGACAGTTATAAATTAAATACAGCCTCAACGCTTGGGGTTCTGCAATGCTAGACGATCTCTTTTCAGGACAAAATGTCTATTTTCTCCAAACCCACTTCAGGAGATGATTAGACAGATTCCTCTTAAGCCATTTCCTATTATTATTTTTTCTGAAATTAAGCACAAACATGTGGTTAAAACTGTGAGCTCACTTGCGCAATGGTTACTATTATTAGCCGATGTTTATTGTGCTTGTTATTGTTATCTGAACCACAGTAGCCCCCAAGGTTCAAAACTCAGTGTAGGGACTCATAAAATGCACCTGTTCCTCACATTAGTTAAGAAAGTTCTAGAACCCAAAAAACAGGGCACAGTTTTAGCAGCAGCCTGCATGTTTTCCACAGAATGGGTCAACTTGCTATGGCCAAACTTATCACAGCCAATTCACCACAACCAACTCACCACAACCAACTCACTACAGCCAATTCACCACAACCAACTCACTACAGCCAATTCACCACAACCAACTCACCACAGCCAACTCACCACAACCAACTTACTACAGCCAACTCACCACAACCAATTCACTATAGCCAACTCACCACAACCAACTTACTACAGCCAATTCACCACAACCAACTCACAACCAACTCATCACAGCCAACTCTCCACAACCAACTTACTACAGCCAATTCACCACAACCAATTCACTACAGCCAACTCACCACAGCCAACTCACAACCAACTTACTACAGCCCATTCACCACATCTAACTCACTACAGCCAATTGGCTGCCAGCCAACTAGTCACAGGACAATCCAACAATTCAATTTAATTATTTAAAATAATTTAAACATTCATTTTTTGTCTCTCCTTTGGCATCCTTTATCTAATGATACTATTCCACCATTTCTTCAATATTAATGTAACTCTTGTCCTGCAGCGAATTAGCTGTGCTGAATGATCCTGCAATGAGTTGTAGGACAAATACCACCTGTATTTAAATTAGCGGACCCTTCAGGAAAAAAACAGGTTAGAACCTTTTCACGAATGAAGGTGAATCTTTTCCTTCGAAAGGTTTCCTCTCCGAAACTATAAAGGCCTTGATTTGCCTTTCAAAAATCCATGGGTTGTTTTTTTTCCCCTACAGAATAAAGGAAGGTGAGCTTGTTTGGGTTCCCTTGGCTTGGAGCCTACCGAGAACCACTGAATTCTGGCAGGGCTATTTTCTAGCCAATGTGGGTGGTAAATCGTATTAAGGAAGACACGTTTGGTCTTGGAGAAACTTAACACAACTATTAATATTCATCCAAACAGGTTGAAAATTGGCCAAAAAGTTCCTAACTTACTCTCTCCCCTGGGGCGGCTGTGTTGGTGCCGTTCCCCTTGCGATCTTTTTACTCGCCAAAATGTAATAATAATTGTGCTGCTCGGTTGCAAGCCAACCGCTCACGCCTACGATAGACAACTCCAGAATCACGCCTGCCAACCTCTTCCCCAACAGGCCTAGCTTAAAACAGCATCTCTTCATGGGTGTCTATTTATGCATAAACCACAGGCTGCAACTAAAAAAACAAAGCCAAAAACCTATGGCTGGAGAAAATTACAGTGGAAGGGTAGGCTATGAATTTCACTCTGAAATTCAGAACATATTCTTGCATCTTTTTCCTTGTTCAACAACGGAACTCGGGAGATTTGCTAACCAGGATTTAAACAGATTATTAAAAATTTACCCTATGCTTCCTTGGTTATTAATGCAGCTTTAGAACCATCTTAGAATCCTTCTCCTTACAAAAATTTGGAAGTGGGCACAAGAAATAATAGAAAAGCAAATAGACTACAAACCCAGAGTTATTTCTATTGGGAATAATGAAAGGGAAATTTAGGAAGAAAAAATAAATATATATTATTACATTTGTTAACGGCCACAAGGATAGCATATGCCCAAATGTGGAAGCAAGGAGATGTTCCCTCCGATGTAATTCAAAAAATATTAATTTGTGCGGAAATGAATAAATTAACATTAGAATTAGAGGATAAGGAAGATTCTGAATATTATAAAATCTGGAATCTATGGTATAATTGGTTGCAGAAATGAAATGACAATAGTAGAAACAAATGACCAAAAACATAATTATATATAAATGTATATGGATATAGGTAAATGGATATATATTATATATAAATTGTATAACACACAATACGATATGTTTAAGAAAATGTCACAATTCCGCTAAATAAGACGATTGAATGTTTATTTTTTATTCTTTTTAAAACACTAATAAAATTTGTTATTAAAAAAAAAAGAATCCTTCTCCCTAATAATTCTGGCTATATTTTTGTCTGACGACAAGTGTGAAAAACACCTGATTTGGCTTTCAAGATTTTGCAAATCACAGGATTCCTCTCTTTAAGACACAGAGAACTCAAGCAGCTGATATCTCTATCTGCAACTCCTTTGAGGGAAGTAGGATCTATTCCGCATCATGAATAGCTTTTCCCCTCCGCTTTTATTATTGGAAAGCTGTTTTTTTCCTTCTGGTTTCCATCCTAAATGTTTGCTCTTGAAGAAACAGGGCTCAAGATTAAGTCTCTGCAAAGTTCAGCGGAGTACAGCGCACAAAAGAACTCTAAAACCCCAAAGCTACAATCAGCTTTAAAAACAAAAAATATCCCAGCATCTCAAACCTAAAATAACTCTTTGGCTTAACATTTCACACCAATGTGCTTATTTTTCTCTCTCTTCTTTTTAAATAAACTCGCCATAGCTCTGTTTACATCCTCTTGGAAGCAGCCAGCAAAAGGAACTCAATACCTTCTCTGGCAGCTCCTTGTTGCCTTTCCTCCTTATTATTTTTGATTGCATTTGGGGGCATCTATGAAGCTCACAGGTGCCAGTTACGTTTCTGGCGATACTCTTTTGAACGGTGGATGGGTGACTTAATTTTAGGAAGAAATCAGAAGCTAGGAGAAGAAAGAAGAGTAGAAGAAATCTATCTGTAAGCTCTTCAGAAGAGCTCATTCGTGGTTTTGGTACCTTGACTTACGACAGTTCCTTTTGTGGCTGTTTGAAAGTTACGACGGCACTGAAAAAAATGGACTTACGACTGTTGTAGCATGGTCATGCCATCAAAGTTTGAATGCTTGGCATGTATTTATGTTGGTTGTACTGTTCTAGGGGTCGTGTGATCCTCTTTCATGACCATCCGACAAGCAAAGTCAACGGGGGAGTTTAACCACCATATTATTAACTTAACAATGGGGGCAAGAAAGGGCATGGCATGGGGCAAAACTCACTCAGCAACTGTCTCGCTTAACAACAGAAATGTGGGGCTCCCTAGTGGTCATAAGTCAAGGACTAGCTGCATTGGGTTTTTTAACTCTGTAAGCCGTTGGGGTCATTGAGTTGGGCAGCCGTGTAGATTTTCTTATAAAGTGGAGCTATTACTGAAGTTCACTGGTGCCCTCGTTGCCAACAACGAGCCACAATGGCGCAGTGGTTAGAGAGCAGTACTGCAGGCTACTTCTGCTGACTGCTGGCTGCCTGCAATTTGGCAGATCGAGTCTCACCAGGCTCAAGGTTGACTCAGCCTTCCATCCTTCCGAGGTGGGTCAAATGAAGACCCAGATTGTTGAGGGCGATTATGCTGACTCTGCAAACTGTTTAGAGAGGGCTGTAAAAGCATTGTGAAGCGGTATATACCGTAAGTGTAAGTGCTATTGCTATTGTTAATACAGCAGCTCCTAAGAGCTCTTCACGATTCACTTCCACCTTCTTCCTCTTCCTCCCTCTGAAGACAAATATTGATTGCTCATAAGGTGTTGAAAGGGGAAAGGAGGAGAGAGAAAAAACTCCCTATTACGCTAGGCATGTCTGCCACAGGCAGTCTCAAACCTCAGTGTATTAACTCTGCTCTCCCACTTGAGTGTATCACCAGCAAGGAATGTAATCATTGGGCGATTAACAGTTTAGAAAGCAGAAAAAAGAATAGCACTCCAAAGGAAGTAGGATCCAAAGAGGCTTAGCAGAGGATGCATGTGCTCCAAATACCAGTGCTGTTGCTGGTTTAAAAACGGCCCCTCGACTATGTATTGGTCTCTTTCTCTTTGGCACGTTATTAATTTCCTAGAGTTAATTCCTAATTCTTTGCATTCTAAAAATCAAGCAAGTGCTGTTTACTGATCTAGAAGAAAGCCATTGGATCAGTAAGTCACTTTCTAGATGCATCTCATCTATTTTTCTTTCTTTATAGGTGCCATTGCCTCCCTAACGAAGGAGGGAGAAAATTGGATGCTCCATTGCCAACTATGTGCTAGCGAGCAGATTCAGGAATTAACCATATACTGTAGCTCTGCATAGATTAGAGAAAACTATTATTCTAATTCAGTGACGAAAGAGAGAATGAAAGAGAGAGAGTCATGCTAACAGTCATGTTAGCTCAGGAATTCTGGGAGTTTAAGTCCACAAGTCTTAAAGTTGCCAAGTTTGGAAAACTCTATTCTAAATACTAGAAAACCGATAGAGGAACTCAGATAGGAAAGCGCAGAATGGATGGTGGTTGACATGGCTCATATTTTCTACTCCCCATCATTATACAAGATCAACCGCTCTTGCTGAAAAGAGCATCTCTATGTTTCTTCCAGATTTTATTCCATCCCTAGTGAGAATGGTATAGCAACTCTTTCTAAATTATATCTTGTGCCAAGATCTCTTTTTAATGCATTCCACCTCCTGAGCCCAAGCTAATATATTCAAGTGTGGGATTCCAAGTGTTTAACGTTCCTTTCAATCTTACCCAAAGTAATTTGGACACTTCCCATTGTAACCATTTTAGGCCAACTAGTCAATTTGCATCTCTGCTCAGATTTAATCTTAACAGACTTGCAACAAAGCATGGAAGAGAAGCTTCTTAGCAAGTGTCTCTGGCAACTTTTGCTAGCGTTGGCTCAAGACAGGATGAAATTTGCAGATTTATTAGGGTGGCCTTCACTGCCAATTTCACCAGAGGAAAGTCTAGGAGTCTAAGATAAGAATCAACAGTAGCAGACATACAGATCAGTTCTCCGATTGCAAATCTTTCATCATCAGAAAGGAATCTTCAACTCTTCTAAATCGTTTTTCAAGGTGCAAGGTCTGTGGGTAGAGCTGTTCTCCCTTCGGTTCACGAAAATCAAAATTAAGATCTCCAGCATTATGGAAGAAGCAGAAGCAGAAGCAGAAGACAGGTCTAGGACAACTCACCATAGCCAACTCGCCACAGCCAACTCACCGTGGCCATCTAGCCATGGAGCAACTCACTGTGGCACAAGTGTTTCACTAATATTGAAGAAACAGTGGACTAGAACAGTGGTGGGATTCAAACGTTTTTACTACCACATCTGTGGGCATGGCTTGGTGGGCATGTTGTGGCTTGGTGGGTGTGGCAGGGGAAGGATACTGCCAAATCCCCATTCCCTCCCCACCCCACTAACCTTTCCAGCTCTGTTCTCCTGTGCAGGGCAACAAAAGAAGACCCAGCCGATCAGCTGGGACTCGGGAGGCAGAGAATAGATGGAGGCAGGGCCAGACAGAGGTAGCATTTGCCGGTTCTCTGGACTACTCAAAATTTCTGCTATCGGTTCTCCAGAACCGGTCTGAACCTGCTGAATACCACCTCTGGACCATAGGGATGCTGCAAGGGTCATAAATGTGAAAAATGGTCATAAATCACTTCTTTTCAGTAAGTTGGGAAAATGTGTGGTCATTCTGTTTTTCTATTTCGGTAAGGAAATATCTCTGAAACAAAGACCCAATGGGTAAATTGACATTTAATTTCAGAAGAACTATTTCCAAACCCTTCAGGAATTAATTCACCCCCAAAATACTTGGAAATAATTCAAAATAATTATATTAAAGCCTCAGGTGGGAAGAATACTTTATGTAAGATCCTACAAAGACAAAGAGATCACCAAATGTGGTTAACAAAAAGGTCAAAGTTGTCATAAGAAAAAAAGGCCAGATAAGAACGTATAGGAACTCTATCAAAGGAAATGAAAATGAGTGATAAAAAATAAAAAGCACTTTCAGGAGCACATGAGAAAGATCATTTAGGCAAGTAATAAAGCATTTTTCAAATATATCTGGAATAGGAAACAGACCACAGAAGCCATTGGGCTGTTAGATGATGAGACCATTAAATGTCTTCTAAAAGAAGAAGATAGTAGAAAAGCAGAATGAATTATTTGCTTCTGTCTTCACTGTTAAAGACATAAGACAGAGATCTGTGCCTCAGCTGGCTATTTCAGAGGGAACATCTGATGAACTGAGACAAATAGGGGTAACAAGAGTTAAAAGCAAAATGAGAAACTAAAGCTAAATGAATCCCGGGATTAAGATGGTATCTACTCAAGAAGTCTTAAATAATTCTTAAACATAAGTTAGCAATTTATTTCTCTGGAAATATGCATCTTCTGCTCCTTAGCACTGGAAAAAAAGACTGGGTGGTGCCAATTTTTTTTAAAAGGTTATGAGTAAAAAACAAAACTATAGGTCCGATAACATAATATATATTCTAGAACAGAGTTCAGCAACCTTAAACACTCAAAGAGCCATTTGGACTCATTTCCCACAGAAAAGAAAACACCGGGAGCCATAAAACCTTTCCTATGCCTATTTCCTGAGCAGCCACAAAAGCAGCATATGTACTTGAATTAAAGGTTCTGTTTTCTTCTGAAGCTTTTATTTTCTTGAATTTATCCATGGTTGGCTTACCAGAGGTTGGAAAGCTCAATAAATCGCATGCCGGTGGGTGTCGCACATTGATGATTGTGATGCATATTTTGAGCGATAGGGAGCCGCAACAGAGGGATAAAAGAGCCACATGTGGCTCTAGAGCTGCAGGTTGCTGACCCCTGTTCTAGAGGAAATGATGGAAAGTATTACTAAAGGAGAAATAAACAAATTCCTAAAAAGTAAGCTTTGTGAAAAAAGAACTAAGATGACATTAAGAAAGTAGGTCTTTTCTCATGATCTGTTGGGGCACCTTGTCTGCAACCACAAAGACAAGATGCTCCAATAGATATTGCATGCTTAGACTTTCAAAAAGTCTGACAACATCTCTGCTAACATCTCCTGAGTTCAGCTGTTATGGGAAAAAAGACCAAGCCCTCTAATAGGAAAAAAGAATTGGAATAAATGAACATTTCTCATACTGGTGAGATTTGTCTGGGTCTTCAAAGGATAATTTTTGGAATGGTGCTTTTTAACATGTATATAAGTTATCTGGAGTTACAGGTGATGAGTAAAGTGATTCTGCTGCTTATAACAAATTGTTCAAGCAGTCTCTGCAAAGAAACTGAAAAACAATAGCCCACCTAGTTAGCCGCTGCAAGGTAACAGACAGACAGACCACACAGACAGGCCTCAAACTACAGCATGACAAAGTAGCAACAATGGTGCCCTGGAATATTGGCAAGAAATATCATTTGTCTGCAAGCAAGATCTGATGGGAGTACAAAATAGACAAAGTAATAGAAAATGAAGAAGCTAAAGTGCTCTGGGACTTTAGAATTCGGACAAGCACTTGCCACATCACACCCCAGTCCTAACAATTGTCAATAAGAAAGACAAAAAAGCCTGAATAGTGAAGACTGCAATACCTAGAGATAGCAAAAGAGAAGAGGGGGAAAATGGAGAAAATCATAAAATAGAAAGACCTACAAAAGCTAAGACATAAAACAGCAGGGCTTTTTTTCCGCCGGAACTCGGCGGAACTGCGTTCCGGGACCTTTTCAGAGTCCCAGTCACGTGGTCCGTC